>JASVER010000143.1:1367343-1589415 GCA_030449065.1 Oceanodroma leucorhoa | reverse complement strand
GGAGAGAAAACGGGCAAGACTGTTCACACCTCCTTTGGTTATCACTTGTCTCAGCTAGCTACASAGACRGGGTGAAAAATGCTRTATTACTTGRTCTTTTTCTTMTTTAAAAAACCCACAAGGAAGTATGCAAATGCGAAGGCACATTGCCTACTTCTACATTGGCAAGTAGTACGACACAACAGCAGTAGGCCTGTAGAGCAAAGTAGCTGGTCCTGAGCCTCTGATCTCCACACTGTGTCATTTGGGGGTTTGGTTCATCCTGCTTCCAGTCTGCTCCTGTATGCCCATTCACAGCAGGRATATTCTCAGTGCAAATATCTTATCTTGCAAGGAGCAAAYAATAAAACGTRCCTGTGGCTTCTCAGCTTACATAAATGTAAYGTGTGATGAGCTTAATTTTTTAACTTTAGCAAAGTTAGAAGTTTTTACAGGTRAACMTGTAGCCCTATATTTCTGAYATTGGGCAACTTTGGCCATTRCCAGTAAAGCCCACAAGCTTTCTATTGGCCTGGCAATGCAGAATCTCAGAGCTTGGTTTGGCTTGTGTTACCTTTCTGCCAAAGTCCATATGCTAACACTGAAATTTTAACATAGATGATAAACCATGTTTTCCTTAATCCAGCTTTCASAGGTAACAAGGACCASRGACAAYGGKCACAAACTGAAACACAGGAAGCTCCATCTGAACATCAGGAAACACTTTTTTACTGTGRGGGTGACTGAGCACTGGAACAGGTTGCCCAGGGTGGTTGTGTGGTCTCCCTCCTCACAGATATTCAGAAACCATCTAGACATGGTCCTGGTCAACTGGTTCYAGGTGGCCCTGCTTGAGCAGGGAGGTTAGACCAGTTGGTCCTTCCAATCTCAACTATTCTGTGATTCCGTGAAGTATTTTGGCTGAAATCTAACCAAGAAGAATTCAGCCTAAGTCTGGCACAAGGCAAATAAACTTGTGTCTTATTTGTTAAAACCTAAACAATCAGATTAGTGACAGAAAGAGAACAAGTGAAAGCACAGGACAAGTGTAATAACAGGTAGTGCAAGWAGGCTTTTCAATAATCTACAACAATTTTACTTCTCAAGTTAGACAAAGGGAGGAGAAAGGGGCAATTCATTTTGGCTCCTGCTGAGATGGGCAAAAGCTTTTGCTACTGCCCCCAGTGGTAGAAGRCTCTATTAATAAAAAGCTTTACATAAATAAAAATATGCAGAATTTCTTACACTGTGGAGTCTATAATGTTGACTCTTGGTTTTCTCCTGTGTTCACAGATAAAACAGTATTTCTGTAGGAAGTAGGAGTGGAAGACTTTGTTGTGCATTTCAGTGCAAYGCTTAAAATCTTCCTCAGTCAAAATGCTTCAGCAGTAGCTTTTGAATAACAACTATATACCCCTACCCAATCTGTTMTACATGCTGGAGAGGGAAAATATGCAGGAATGTCTGYCTAGCTCAGCAACCATCTAYGCTCGGTGGCAGAGAAGCTGTACTTACCTGGAAGGAGGTAATTTCCTAAATGACTGGTCGAGTTTGCTGGAGTACACAATATTGCCAGCTSASGCATTTGTCTCATGATACTTGGCATTTTTCTTAGTTCTCAATGAACAGCAACTATTCAGAGAGATGTGCAACTGTCAACAATTCTGAGCTTTCTTTTAAAACTCTTGAGTCCCCACGGTTATAAGAAAGGTTGGTAAATCCAACATGCAGGTGCGCATTGAAAAAGAGAATAAAAATATCAATGTATACACACCTGCTACCTGGGTAAAAATTGTTCAAGACATTTCATAGGTGTCATCTCCTTTCCCTTGATGTCTATTAATTCAAGGGTCAAATTCAGAGTACAGTTYTTCCTGCTTTATCATACATGGATGCTATGTAGTTCCCTTCCACRGGGAAGGAACTGGGGAGAAGATTTCMATTTTTTCGGTGTATTTAATATAGTATTTCTTTTTACATTCATGTCAGAATTCTGGAAGGCCAACCTAAGATTTTTTAACACCTGGATGTTGCAGTATTGGATACCTATTTACTAAACTGTCATTTTTATGGATGGTAGTTCAYTGAATAGTGGCTCATTTAGGTACTCAGACTGCTGAGGGTCTACCATAGGCAGACTGAAGGTGAAGACATTTTTACGGTGGCATCCCGAAGTAAAGTGAGTCACAAATTTATCCTGAGGAAGGTGAACCAAGTGGGCTATGAGCCATAGGGCTTTTAGCCAATTGCTGTTCCTTTGGCATGCTACTGGCACTACTTATTTTTTCCAAATCAGCATTATAGCATTTTTCTATGTCCTTTACCCATTGCCAGAYRCAGAAAACTGAAGACAAGCTGCTATGCTGTGAAGTGCTGTGCAGGAATTTTGCCAGAGCGCAGGAGTTGCTATGCCARTGCTAAATGGCATGGATTTAAACTGGTTCTGCTAATAAGTAGTCATTTAGAAAGCTRTAGACAGAGTAAAAAGCTTTTCATTGTTGTCCATCAGCTTCTGGTGCTGTAGATTGCTGAATTTTGGTTCCCGTTAGTCTCCTAATTAACTTCTGCATCTTTCCTGGTGAACTTGTGTAAGGCAAAACTACAGGATCATACAATCTAAAAAGAAATAGGCCACTTCATGAGATTCCCTGAAGTTCCCTGTTAATAAGAGAGCTATTTCTGATCCATAGCTAGGAACAAATACAGGAATTTTTTAATTATTGGACCCCAACTTAGGCCAAAAGGGCTCTGGGTAAGTGTGAAAACAGACTAATATTAGCCATTCACTTGTATAAGATTTTAAGTACCTATATATYAAGTATCTTAAGTGGGGTTTGTTGTTTATTTGCTTGGGCTTTATGTGTTATTTAAAAAAAAAAAAAAGAGGCATTGGTATGAATATGTCTTCCAGRAATGTTTTATGGTAGAATCTGACAACAGYTGCACACATTATAAATGGATACTGATGATTAACATATCTATTTATTTTGGCAGTTCTCAGGTTAGGAAGGCACAGGATAAGTTCTTGTAAGAAAAATAGCATGTGGATGTGGATGTGTTGGAAGGAAAGGCTGCATTATGGAATTTGCCCTTCATGCAGTAAAAACCTTTAGAAAATAATCATACCATTAAAAAGTTTACATGCTTTTACATAGATAAAAAAAGATTAAACTACAAGTAGTTCTGTAGCTGTGGCATGTTTGGTTGGCAAAGCAAATTTGCATATCRTATGCTCAGCTATTAGAGAAAGTTAGTAAGGTTACTTTAGCAGAAAAGTAGWAAGAGCTTTTCTCCCTGCTTTCATTTTGTAAAGAACAAGCTTTGAATACAGAAAACAATTAATGTTCTAAAATAACAGGTAAGCATTTTGAATCATGAGGTCATAATTAAAGATTCAGCCTGGCTCTGCATTTAGCTATGAGGAGAGCGAGGGGAGAGAGAGRGAAATACACCATACAGTCTGGAGGGCATTTGTCAAGAAATGATCATGCTAAAGAGGAAAAAGACCGTGGGCTGGGCTGAGCGGTAACTGAGTTGCRTGGAGGGTTTTGAAAGAAAAGTTGCCAGCATGAATAATTTTTGTAACTGGTAGGCATAGGTGTTGGAGTGGAAGTACCAGGAATAGGAATCTGGCTTGACATGGCCAGATGACTCCCCACCAGCATCGCTACCCCTGCCCAGGCCRGGCAGAGCATCCTTCTCCCTAGATGCCATGRGCACCCAGCTGGTGGGGTGACAGCACAGGGGCAGCACGTAGGGAAGCACCTCGGGTGTGCAGCTGTGGATTCTGGAAGGATTTGTCGCTGGCCTGTGGCTCAGTGGAGTGTGGCGAGCAGCAGGGCTACCCGTGAAGCTGGAGCACCCCCATCTCCCACAGAGAGTGTGCAACCCACAGTGCCAGGAGAAGGGACGTTTGCTGGTAGCCCACACTGCCGGAGTGGGGAGGGGGGGATGTGTGTGGAGGGCTAGGCAAGTGTTTGTGGGATTTGGGGTTAGTTATAGAAGGGTGTTTATAAATGTTTAGGTGTTTATTAAGTTTTGGTAACTTTCTGGTATTATTCATCTGGTGCATTGCTGATATCGATCCTGAATGGTAGTTCACTGATTGCTGTTTACTGATGCCTTTTTAACAAATCACTAAACTAATTATATGCTGATTTGGTTCAAGCTGTGTGCATCGAGTAGCTTTTCCTCATGACAACATACAGTAGATGTTGTGATGCTCTGTTTCAACTGTAGAATAGTGTAATTGAAATATGAGCTCTCATTTACCAGAATTCAAGTGAGAGCTTACCTAGAATAATAAATATTCATTCACGGCAATTGGGTGTGATTTGGTGTTTAAATAATACGCTATATTGAGTAAAATTATATATTGATTTTAATGTAGAGGTTTTACAGCTTATGTTCTCTAGAGTTGAGAGAAGAGGGACAGGAGTGAGGGAAAGAATACAAGAGTGTATGATAAAATAAAAACAAACCTAACTAAATTTTCAGGAATACTTTGTTGTTATTCAGTCAGTGTGTCCACATGTTGTTTTCAGAATGCATGACTCTTTATATAATTGCTGTAATGAATAAAACTCAGTAGATAATCCTATAATCACTATCTTCACATTTTCAAGGAAATAAAGGAACTACAAAAATTACATCTGACTGAATTACCAAAACTGGCTCTTTACTAAACTACTAATTTTTAGATGGACTAATAGAATGCTTGAAGAACTTCTCCATTTCCCTTCAGCATATATTTCTATTTAATTTCACAATAAAAAGGATGGAAAACAAAGACCTTAACCTTGGAATATAAACTGCAATTTTAATAATTAAAATAGGGATATTTAAAGAGAGAGTACCTTTGTGGAATTCTTAAAATTTGTGTCCAGATCTCACCTATCCTAAAGATGTCCTCTGTGACACTGTTTTGGTCACTCAATGGCTCCATCTCAGTTCCTCAGCTGGAAAAATAATACACCTGGTCAATCTTTTCAGTACAAATTTCTGGTGTGGTGAAACTGAACTTTTAACACCAGAAAGATTTCCATTGGAAGGTATACAGTAGCTAACAGAGCGATATTGTGGTTTAGATACTTCCATCCAACTTTCTACTCTACCTAATTCTGAGTTAATTTTTTATTATTATTACTATTTTTGATCACAGTAAATTCAGCAGCTCATGAACGTAACTCAGCCTTCCAACAACCAAGG
Source organism: Oceanodroma leucorhoa (assembly GCA_030449065.1). Lineage (NCBI taxonomy): Eukaryota > Metazoa > Chordata > Aves > Procellariiformes > Oceanodroma > Oceanodroma leucorhoa. The sequence continues at coordinate 1,584,228 of JASVER010000143.1, read as the reverse complement.
TCAGTAGTTTTGCTACTGGGTTCCACAGGCAGCCTTGGGAGCTCAGCACACTTTGAAATGCCAAAACATTTAATAAAACATTTCAGCCATCTACCACGTTCTTGTAACAAATAGTTTTCTCTGTAAGATGTTTGGAATTATTGCCTTTTGCTGTCTACTTGCAATCAAAATGGAGGTTCATTTTTTTTGCTGGAGTCTGTTGACATCACCATGACACAAATAATTTAAAAAAAAAAAAGAAAAAAGCTTGCTCTAAGATTTGAGAGAAATATTTTTAATATATCCTAGTTATAACAATATGGGCTGTTTAATGCCTTAAATGCAGAGTAGAACTCTGAATTGCAAGTGATGGCACTGCGTATCGCCTTTGGGTGAGAACAACTTCTTTGTACAGGGTTCTTAAGTTAAAAAACTACCACCAAGCAAAAAAAAGTTCAGAGTAAGTAAAGAGGATACCTTATAAACACTTTTAACCACACTGTTCACTGCTACAAATACAATAAAACCTAATTTTACATCCCACTGTTTCTAGATACTATTCTTACAATCCCAGCATGGTGATCACCATCTAATTAAAGAGGTATTGATAACTTTTTCTCAAAAGCTTATGTGAAGAGGACATGGGATCCATTTCATATCTCTGTTCCCTTCTGATTTCTTATTTTCCAATAAATTAAAAACAATTTGCTTTCACCTATGATTTGTTAGCATACAAGTATTCTTTCTCTGTTCTAGAATTGGATTTAAATTGTTTTGGCAATTTGACCTCAATCCCCAAAGTCTAAGCAGTAGCAGAGTGTCCATGCAATCGGTCATGTATCTTTCTTTCTTTCTTTAGTAGTAGAGGGGAACTAGATTTTTTGTTTGTTTGTTTGTTTGTTTTTACAATACTGTAACAGTTTTAGCTTCCTGTTTTTTCCAAAAGTTTCCTTTTGAATTATGTGTGGAATCTGAACAATAAAGTCTCTCTTCTGTACTCTTTCATTATAACTAGCGTGCAGTTACTTTCAGAAGGTATCATGAAAAAGACTTGTTTTACATACCACAGAAAGTGGATGCATTTCCTTCTCTTTGCTCTGTGTTCTGGAGTTCCCAAATCCCCTGCGAAGGGGGTGTGTCAGTTTAGCATGCATTTCAGAAGAAGTCAGCATGAATCAATCATCATTGATTCCAAACAATGTTCAAGACCCTCCTCAATGTCACAGACCTACAGAAGATCCTGAGGTGCTGTAACAGCCAGCTGAAAGTCATTAAATCTGTGTGCATTGGTGCAAAACACCATGACTATTGCTCATGATGATCCTAGTGAGAAAGACACTCAGTCTCCATAAGGTATTGATTAAAATACCATTTACTGGAACTGACGCTAGAAGGAGAAAGAGGATGGATAATCTTATGTCTTTTCCAGTGATGGGAACCCCAAGTTGGGCAGCATCAGGCGGACCTCTAATCAGAAAACAGCATCCAGGGTAAAGACCATCTGTGGAGAGGTTGCTCAACATTTTGGTCTTTTGAGCAATTATAATATTTTTGTACTGAAAACAATTCTAATCATCATTTCTACTGTCAAACAAATGGATGTTCACATGAGGGCATGATTCTTCACTTTAAGATATGGACAAGGACATGCAGGCAGTGTAATCACCGGTATAATATGGCAGCTGCCTGTAGACTCCTGTGTKAGGATGAGCCTACTAAGTTTGTCCTGTAGCCAGGTGATGTGCACAGCACAGGCCACCCCTGAAGACCAAGCTATGTGTGCAGCGCCGTACAGCACAGCAGAGGCCTGCAGCCGCTCAGGTTTGTCCTACAGTTTAGCATTTTACACATCTTCTGTCTTGCTTGTCAGAATTAGGGGTATACGAGGTATAACACTTTGTTTTGCAACAAAAACTATTTATTTGGTCCTGAAAGTCTTTGGGACAAAGTAGTTTTGTAAAGTATTGTAATGATTCAATTTTTATATGTCATGAACAATACCTGTTATTTTACATACGGTTGTCATAAGCATCTTTTGTGTACAAAACAGGGCATAGCCAACTACACCTTGATGGGTCACAGCAGAAGAGAAGCGTCAAAGTATSATTACTGCTCGTTTGACTCCAGATTGTCTCCTATTGATGGCAATTGAGTACTGACCATCATTTGTTACAGAARAGCAGACTACATAGCCACTTAGCTGGTTTCCTACCTTTTCCTGCCTATATATACAGTATACATGTCATATATCTGCACAAACCATTCTGATAAAAATCTAATTGTATATTATTCTTACGTATTTCCAAACACTACGATTATTGCTCTTTGTCCCTACATTAAATTTCTCCACATTGTACAATCTGTGTGTTCTCTGGCAATCCAGTTCTTTTGTAAGCATCTTTTTTTTTTTTTTTTTTCTGAATGGCAGTGTGCCAGGAGTTAATTTCTTTCCATTAGCGCCTCTATCTCATAGATCACTGTGTTCAAGTACTTGATCTTTTTCTGTCAGCACATGTCCCTCTTGCAAAGCATTGTTCAGTACTTGATCTTTGCACATTTAGGTASCTCTCACCTCGGTGGCTGTTTGCTTTTGTCCTTCAAACAGCCATAGTCCAATTTACCTCKTATTTCATTACTCTCACTCCTTTCTAGGTGACTTTATACCGCCTTGATCTCTGTTCTTTTGCCATTAGTGTGTTTTTATTTCTGGTGTCTATATTCCACGGTTCCTTTCTCCATAATCACATCTTTCTCTGCTGGCAACTTTTCAAGTATACTGGCACATCAGTTAATGAGAGATTCTGCGGTGATGCAATGGACAGACAAATGCCTTTATTTCACAAAGCTCTGCAAATAATTGAGATCAAGGCATACAGCTGCCTTCTATTCTTAATCTCCAGCTCCCAACCGTTGGACTTTAAATGTGCAAAACTTCAGCAACTCTGAAGATATCTTTATAGCTGACCTGGAAAGAAGTCACTAACCAAAGGAATTAGATTCCATCTCTAATGACAGAAAAAGCAGTAAACAAATAAAATCCACTCACTGACCATTTTCCCCTCAATTTCATACTTTAGATAAACATTCAAAATGAATTAATTTGAATAGACTCAGAATAGTGGTACCATATATAATAAAAGTAATATAATTAGATTACGATGAATCTACATCCTTTACTCCCTTTATTTGCCAAAATACAATCTTAATGTTGCAATCATTATCATTCATTCTAAAGTTGGACTCAAGTGGACTTTAGGTTGGGATACTTGATTTCAGACTTTGACTCTGGTCAAAGAATCCAGTAAACCCAAGAACCACCTTTGTGTGCAGCAAGCTTTCTTAATAAGTGAGAATAATAAATCGCCATCTATGTCCTGCTTATAGATTTCCCTCAAGAAAAACTATACTCAAGTAGCATAATTTCCCATTTTTTCGTCCAYGGCAGAAACAAAGTCACATACTTTTATTATATACACTGAACAGATGTGTTTCTTTTAAGGAGAGCTCTTCTGCTGGCTTTCCGAATAGCTAAGTTCCTACCAAAGAAAGTAAAGACAGAAAACATCCTAGAAAACCAGTGCAATGCAAAAGCATTGTGACACCTCTCAGGCGTCACAATAATAGTTTCCCAGCAAGAACGCTCCTTTCCCCCCCAGGATCTGGATGACAGACCTCACGCTTGAAAAAGGGTGGAAACTAATTGTGTAAAGAAGGAGGAGAAAGAAATAGGTAAGCAAGCTGTGAATACCTGACTTCCTCTCCTCGGTTGATGTGTCATTTTGCTCAAGGTATACAAACACCAGATCTTTGGCTCTGATAAATCTGTAATTTCAATATTCGCATGACAAAGCAAAGCATGCAAATGTCACTGCCTCACAGGTGAAGAATGCCTGTTCTTACTGCTTTGTTAGTAACTGCTAGGCACTCTTAACAACTAGTGCCTTCTGTGAATTGGGGACTGCGATCACAGCTAAAGTTTGTGAAGACACTTCAACAAAGAACTGGAAAGCAGTACACTGAAATCACAGCTACTTTGAAAGAAAACAGGAAAGCTGTGACGGCGGACACTTAGCAAATAAATCTCAATACTTGAATTTGAAAACAAGATTTAAAAAACTTGTAGAAGAATATTAAGATAAGCAAGTATGTTTCAAATATTTTTCTCCCACGTTCTTCTCTCTTAATCTACCAGTGAAGTATTTTTGTGAAATACAAAGTACAGACATGAGATGTTGTCGTTTATAACACAACTGTTTCAAGAAAATACAATTACAGTCTCATTTTTGCCTTTCAAAGCATGACCTAAGTCCTTAGTTTGTAATAGGTACGATTTGATGAAATGTAGTGAATTCATCTGAAAYATACATTATCCTAGGAAAATAACAATACTGACAGCCTTTCAGAAATTTTTGCTAATTGAAATAAAGAAACGCTGTTAGGACTCAAGAAAAAAATGGCTGGTCTTATAATGATTCATATAATTTCATTGCAACTATAGTTAGCTGCTCTGTTGTCTTGGCTAAGAGAACTTGATGTTTTCTCTGTCAAGTTGTTTTTTTTTCTTTTTCTTTTTCTACTGAATATATGGAAAACAATCTGTACTCTGTAACAGAACACTTAAGAGCTTGTTGAATACGATGAAAGTGCAGATACTCAGACTAACATCTGAAACAGTGGGCAACTTCTGCTTGCAAAGGCAGCACTTAAAAAAAAAAAAMCRAAGGATTTTCCAGGCAAAATATTTCATCTCAGAAATATTAATGGCTTTAAAGTTTCACTGAAACTGTGATTTTCAGTATAGGATTATGCTCAAGAAGAAAATTTACCCAGGTCTTCCTTACATGTAGGCTATCTCTTAATCATCTTTTCCCTCTATGCATAATTCATCTATGACTGCATATAAAGAAGTAACATGACATATCTTCAGACAAGGAGAAAACTGTCACTGTTTTTCAATGTCCTTGTCTCCATTTTAAGGTAACGAGACTCACAAAATTTCATAGGAATTTCAGAAATGCTGGGTAGTGGAGACTGTTGGGATTATCAGTCAATCTAAGTACAGATATACCAAAATGGTTAAGCTATCTACTGCAGAGGAATCGATATAGCATACACTAGATATCTGAAGCCTGAGAGCGAGCATTAAATGAATAAATTTGAGCTCTAAGACGATGTATGTAGAAAGGAAATTAATTGTTGAACTTTAAGACGATTGGTTGAAACTATAACAGCAGAAAGCCTGATGTGCCAGAAACTGATGACAGTTGGATAAAATCAGGTAAGATAAATGAGGCAATATCTTATTGGCCAACCTGTGTGATGCCAAGACCAGAGATCACCAACATAAGCACAAGCTGCATCATGTCAAGTCTGGGGAATTTCTTTCAAAGACCCAGGAAAAGACCCATCTGTGGACCTGACCGCTAGCTGGAGACTAGACCTTGCCTCCACCATGTGCCTGAGGCAGAGAAGCTGTATGTATGGACAATTGGCTGGATCAGCATACTCCAAATTGGTGTGAGTTGTCCACTGTCATCAGCATGGGTGATGATGTCCCAGCCACCAGTCAGGTGGTGTGCAGGAGCCTGGGATTTCCCTGGTGTTGCCACACTGATTTGCCAATGGGTGGAAAGGAGGTGCTCCTGTAGCAAAAGGTCAATTAGCATGAGTGTTCCATGTCCATGTATGTTTTCCCTGTAAGTGTTAGGCTAAATAGTTTGTGTACAATTGAATCATGGGCAATAAGCCAACATTAATAGTTGGAACACTGTTCTCTTTAGCAAAGCACAGCATAACTGAATATGCCATATATTGATTGCCATCTGATTCAACTGCTGGTCTTTCTGTGCAAAATTATCTTTAAGATCCAGACCTCTAGATGCCTTGTGATAATCTACTTTTTCAAAAATTGGGCAGTCACAGTTATAAGGTATTATGTACATCGAAACTCAATACATGAATATTTATGCAGAAACAGCTCAAACCCTGTATTTCTATTTTTTCCTTTGTATCAAGAAATGTAGCTGTTGATTAGCATTTTTGTGCTCAGTTTCAAAGGAAAACTGCCATACTTGTTATTATGTTTCTTAAGAAGCCCCATATCTCAGAATCCTTGTGAATCCTTCAGAAGTTTTCCCTGAGCCCTGGAGAGTAGAAACTTTGTGTTCTTCAGGCAATTTAGACAGACCTATGACACAGTTCCACTTGCCATGGTGTATTCAGGCAAATACCTGAAATAATAACCATTCAGGCAAATAACCATTGGAATTTTGTCACAAGAGACTATATGGTGGATATTACATTAATTTGACTTTAAAGTGGAGGCAGCATGTTTCAAAGAGCCAACCAGACATAGAAGAGGGGAAGGAGCTTTCCACCTCGTCAGTGAAACCAGTTCTGCTAGCCTAGCACCTGCTCCCAGTTTCTGAAAAATATATCATCATCATTATTGTTCCTTTAAAGATAAATTTATAAAAATTTGAGAAAATTGAGCAGTAGATAGAAGCCAGCAAAAAATTGCAGACTCATTATTAAATGACACTAGATATTTGCTGTTATAAAGTGCTCTATTAGATTAATATTAATTATACAAATTGATGACTGAAAGGGAGTGAATGTAAAAACATGTCTATCAGTAACAGCCATATTTTCATTTTTATTCTGAACTCGAACCTCTTTGTATATATTATTTTTAAGGCATTTTTCAATGCTGTAACACTTTTTATCCCTGAGTTAATCCTACTGCGAGTCTTTGCTTTACTGTCACAAAGAGAATATTTTTATTTTATTAGGGGAAAGCAAGGTGCTCATGGCCTCTGGCTCTAAAATGGGAGTCATGAAAAAAAACTTTATATGATCATGAAGGCTGGTTTGCATCGTATGTATAGTAGCTTTTTTTAATGCAGCCTCGAAAGCAAAGAGGAAAAGCAGTTCTGAAACCAGACATTACAGTTTTGTCTAGCAAAGGATGCTGTTCATGACAAGTCCCAAATACACCATTGATGCGGTTGTTAGAGAGGACTGATGGTTCTACATCATCTACTCTTCTGAATATTTTGATTGTGACTTGTTCATGTGTGCTGACCAATGGGTAAACTTATGCTTGAAAATGGAAAATCCTTTACAAAGTCAAGAGTCAAGTCACAGTGTCAGCAGAGCAGTCTAGTTTTATTGCTGAACAGTTTACTCAGCACTTCGTCAGTCTACCAGCTGTTACTAAGGCATTTTTACATCTCTCCTTGGCAGGCTTTTGAGACTTTCTTTGTCAATAAAAAAATGAATGAAAGCATGTAACACACAGATCAGGAAACAACTGAAGTGTGCTGCATCCCCAGAAACAAGCTCAAGACGAGTTATGCCTGGTTTACACAACTGCTGGCTATTCCCTGCTGTACTGAGATAAAAAGCAAAGATAAAGGTTAAATAACTCTTGCTYTTCCGCTCCCTACTTCCCCTACATACTGTGGATCACTAGAAAAATAGAATTAGAGAAGGACAGATTCTCCTCAAGATTTGGAGACTTGTTCTGGCTGCAACTACGGACCCTTCAGCTGCCGGGGTAAAATATGTAGTACTGAGGTTAAAGATTACTGTTATTCCTGTTGAAAATGCCAGGATTTCAGGTCACACTCTTCCCTTCTGATCAGGACTCTCTGCTGATCCTGGCTGCCATCCCTGGGACCGTCCTGCTCGGCTGGGGCCCTGGTTGGTAAGGACCTTGCCCTTAACAAAAAGGAAGCTTTCCTTAGGTCCTCACCTGTCATGGTACTAGGAAGATAGGAGAAGATCATGAAAGTCACAGATGAGCTGCAGAAAGTAATTTTGAAGAATGCAGACAATTACAATTCTAAATAAAAAGCAAATGAAGTTGATATCCATAATAAATAAGCAAACAAACAACCCCYCTAAAATCCTTAAAAATATGAATATGAAATGTATTACATGTGAGCTACAGATATTAAGAAAAATCATTGCTGAACAGATCACCATAAGAATAAGATAGGAATATTTTCAAGACAGATTGGTAAGAATCTCATGGTGAATGACTAGTCAAGAGTATTTCTAAATGAAGGAAAAATAGAGCTGAATGAAATTGACTGAATAATAAATGGAATTAACTCCATGATTTTGCATTAGATTYGGTTGTTTTGGGGGAGTAAGAAGTGTCAGTGTTTTTTAGACTGTTTTAAAATGGAATCTTTCAAATCAGAAATGCCAAAATATTTTATTTTGATATTACCTAACAAAGTTTCTTTTCTTTTCAATCTCTGTGGGTTTGTTTTGTGGCATGTTTCACTATGCTAAACTAAAAATAAAACCGACCATATTAATTTCTTAAGAAAAAAGTTATGGAATGAAAAAAWATCTTTTTTTCCCTGCTTTTCTCTAGCAGTAAAGCAGTAAAACAAGAACATGAATATAGTTCCAGTTAMATTTGTTGGTGGCTTGTTTTTTGGTGTTTTGKTTTTTTGAAAAATTTGGGMTATCAAGCCAGGGAATTTCAYTAATTCAGCCAAGGAAACGTGCTGTCATATTTCAGATAAGGAGTTATCTAACAATATCCAACTTAAAGTTTTGAAAAAATAGGTGATTTCCAAAYGTGAATTGGTCATTTCTAATTAGTGAGTAATGATTGCTTAACAATTAATCTGTCATCTGTATGATTAATTATTCAATTATCTGTAGAATAAATACAAAGCATAGGTAAGACTGTAATCCSTATCTGATGAATTACCGAAGTAAAGTTTATAGCTATTCGCTTAAGAAAAAAAGCATGCAACAATATTTAGATAGGCTGCTACATAGTTTTCCAGCATATCTGATCTATGGRCAACTCGTTTGTTATTTTATGTGTAAACTGTACCTTTTGATGTGTTTTCTGTCAGCATAAAACGCAAGTGTCAAAGTGTATATAAAATGTTAGACTGTGATCACCAAAAAGACTGCCACTAACAGACTGAGATCCTTCTTTTTCATGGGGATATTTTTATGTATAGGAATTTGAGTCAGTCAGGGGAAGGATCATAAGGGGAATAGTTTTTTTTCAAACTTCAGACAAAATACCAGGTTATACTAGTTCTCAGAAATACTACTACTCACCAAATACTCAGCATGAGCCAATGCCTCCATCACAGCAGCAACARGTAACTAACATGCAGGACACTAGTATTGCATCCATTTTCCAGGCACTCATTTCAACACAAAAGATGTGACATYATTATTATATCATTAGAAATTTCTCTTAAACAGAAACTTTAGATTACTGGCTGATTACTGGCTTTCTGGTTTTGTTCCACATCAGCAGTGCTCAGCRGTTGGAGTCAGATTTTTCTGAAAAGTTCACATCAACGGATGGCTGTAAATCCACAGCTGTCTTTTCTACTGCTAAYGAAAATGGAGTCTGATTTTTAGATTAAAAACTTTCCAAACGTTGTCCATGTAATTTTTTTTTTGAGGAAAAAAAGGCTGTTAATTGTATGAACGTGTTTGTAAGCATTTGGAATCAAAAAATAATGATTKAATTTTTTTTGTTTCTTGAGTCCTCATTGTTGTATTATAAGTTAAGTTTCTGAAGTGCATAAAAAGTAGCTGTTATACATTACTATAGATTGAACCTATCGATCATGATGCTACTGGATTTGATTATATTTGTAAAAACAAACGATAGTTTTATAGAGATGTATTTTAAAGCACAGAGCTTCATCCTACTGYGAAAGAATAACATGTAACAAGACATACTGCAAGTCTAGTAGCTACCTTACATTTCAGCAAATTCATTTTTAGTAGGACTACACTAAAAGTTCCTGATTTTAGTTTTGCCAATTTTAGCTGTTTTTCCTGAGCTTCAAGTCCTTTACAACTGTTGGGTGAACAGGTGCAATTCTTCTTATATAGTTTTGCTTTTGTCAGATGCTCGAACACATGACTTTTTCACTTTCTTCCTTTCTGTGTTATCATTTCAAGCTACTGTTTTTTTCTCTTTGATTTACAGCCTCTTTCTCCAGAACTTAAAAATCCATCCCCATTTTTCTTCTTCTGTACAACAACCAATAGTCAACACATCATGACTATACTACTCTTCTCTAACCACATACATTAAACTAGAAGTTGTGGAAAATGCAGTGTGAAACTTGRCAGCTTTTTCAAAATAGACTGATAAGTATTTTTAAGTTTGGTTCTAACATCTATTTAGTGAAAAAATACAGAATTCAAAATATATAACGTATTCAACAAATCTGTATTTTCTATAAACTTCTCTAAGGCCATAACTTTGGAAGACAGATGCTTTTTATGTGCATCTCTCACTCCATGTATTCCATGAGAGCTCTATGCCTTTTATAGTTTATAAAAATAACTTCTTCATCTGAAAATTATGTCTAATATTGCCCATCTCAGAATTTTCCACATAATAACAGTGACCCAATGTAAAATTCTGTTCCATTGAGTAGATAGTATCAATATGTTAACTTTGGTAACTTCAAAAGAACACATAAGGAGATGCCGACAGAGCTCTGACTGTTCCATCTGTAGAAGAGAAGGCTCAGGGGATCTTGCCCATCTGTATAAATAACTGATTGGGAGGAAGTGAAGAAGATGGAGCCAGACTGTTCTCARTGGTGTCCAGTGACAGGACAGGAGGCAATGGGCACAAACTGATATGCAAAAAATTCCATTTAAACATAAATAAACACGTTTTTTGGCTGAACACTGGAACAGGTTTTCTTGAGGGATTGTGGATTCTCCATTCTTGAAAATACTAAAAACCTGGCTGGACCTGGTTCTGGGCAGCCTGCTCAAGCTGACCTTGCTCGAGCAGGGTGGAGGGGATGAGGAAGCATTGGACTAGATGATCTCCAGAGCTCCCTCCCGACCTTATCTATTCTGCAATTCTGTGATTTTTTTTTTTTTAGGGGAAGGTACACAGGAGGGGATCAGGAAGGCTCAAGGCAATTTGAGAAGGAGCAGGCCTTGGGAATGACCTTAGGACTGAGTCAGTGTGAACAAGTATCCCATGATCCTGGCATGGATTCTGGACATATAGTCAATGCTAATATTCAAGAGGCCTCTGACTGTGAATGAGACTGTGAATCAACAGAGTTGGGGTGGGGGGAACTGCAGTCCTGGTCGGCTGGAGAGGAGAAACAGGACCAGATCATCCAAATTGTTCATGTTTATGTGAGTACTGTTGGTGTTCACATGGCAAGTGTGGCTAGTCCTGTTTTGTACTGTGTTTGTGTGTGTCTGTGTTTAGGAGGGGGATGCCTATGAGAATGTGYGCTCAGCCTCACTGCTAAATAGACGTAAGAGGAAGGGAAAGCATTTATTGGACTGGGATGGTAGAACTCCACTGGGCTTAAGATCCCCAAAAAATTGGCTGTAGCATACCTGCTCCAAAGCCCTCTGGACATGGGTAACTTTAACTGAGGATGTTAAGCCCTTTCAGTCAAAACTTACTACCAATTGCAGTCTATAGAATCTATGAAATTTTATAGGAATATCAGACAGAGAATAAATCCAGAYGAGTTTCATTGCTAAATCTATTCATTTTAAGATTTCATCTTAGCAGATAGATCATTTAGGACAATTACAAGTTTTGGCATTTCCCACATCAYCCCGAAACCAGACACATCACAAACTGTTTTTTTTGTAGTAGCATGAATTTTATGATTGTGATTGTGCAAAGTAGTAGCAAGCATAGACTAGAGTGTGTTTAAGCATAGTCAGCCATTCTCCCCTTCCTCTCTCCCACAAATAAACTGCAATAAGCTACGCAGCATTTTAATTAGCTAACTTCTTAATTCTACTTTATTGTTAAATCTATTATCATTAAGTGAAGAAAAAAGTTACCATTATCCTTAACATGACATGATTAGAATCAAAAGTTTGGTCGTTGATGTTATATTGTTTTCAGAATATTGTAATGACTTTCCATAATTAGAAACCTGCTTTTAAGGTAAGTATATCTGTAACACTGTAGAACTTCTTTTTTTTTTTTTAAATCTTGAGTAGAACTAGAAAATAAATTAAAAGCTTCTACATTGTAAGAGATTTGGATTGTCAATATCCTAATAATTTTTATTTTTATTTTTTTGAGAAAGTCATTATATTTAAAACAATTTGAAGAGTGCAAAGTCACATAATTACAAGCTAGTCAAGGTTCAATGTCTTTGACAAACAATAAATTTACCAAAATTCAATTTTAGAGAAACTGTTTGGAAGTCACTATTGAATTTTGCAAACATAGGTGAAAAAGTATTTCTTTTCGTCAAGTAGAGATGGTAAACTTTGAAGACCTGTTCCTTGCTTTAATATTTGTTCCTTCATTAATTCTTTTTAATTCTACTTGTTAATCTTCGTATCTGAAAACGGAAATGGAATAATATCAAATTACAGGGTATGACTCCTGTTGACACAAACATCAAATAATGTTAGAAAATAGAGGGAATAAGAGATTAAATATAAGGGGAGATTTTCAAGATGCTTATGACAACTGCTTTGGTTTAATAAATACAGTCTTATACTGACAATGTTTAATTCTGCTGCATTTGCTTCWGTGTGAATAAAGACTAAAACGATGGATGATAATTAATAAGTATTAATATTATTCCATATACTTTACTCAAAAGGAGGAGCAAAAGGATAAATAACTTTACACAAGCAGGTAAACAAGCAAGGGAAGAGGGGAATGCCAATTAACTTCTGGCCAGTGGGTCATAACAGACTGCATTTGGGAGTTTTACATTACAAACAGCCACATTGCCTGAGGTAGGATCACAGGCTTCCTAAAGACATTGCGGCCAGCAGTAGCATTTTACTTGTATGAAATAAAATTAATTTCAAGATTAAGAGCTGGAAGAATAGTGTCTTAATGCATTTAGAAAAATTTCATGGTGACCTAAGGACAGAAGTAGGTTTAGTATTACTCCTGTGTTCATCATCCGATGCATTCAACATTAACATCTTTAAGCGGGGAGGGATTGCTGTAAGACATCAGACTTCTAAATTAAATAATTCTGTGAGTAAACCAACCTTGGACAAACAGAAAACAGAGTGCATTGGCCTACAGACCTGGGCTTGAATTTTAACTTTGAAATTAGAGTCAAAAGCAGTGCTGTATTCACATCTATCATGTTGTTATGGCAGRCATCACCAGAGAACAAGGTAAAAATTTCTTTTCTTTCTGTTTGTTTTGCTGTTTGTTTGTTTGTGTAAGCATGTAGGCATATATTTAACCTGTAAAGAAATTCCCAATCTTATTGGAAGAAATTCCCAGTGGGTAGTTTTGTAGAGAAATTTTTGGTGAAAGAGCTAGTCAGGTGTTGGTTATAAGATTTGGCTAATATTTATTTCTAACTACAAAACCAGTATAACTGAGTTTGGGCAATTCTCTTTTAGTCTCCACTATTCATAGGCGGCAATGAAAAATAAGGACTGATTTTGGAATAATCCATATAGAAGATAAATCAAGGGCAGGTCATCCTCTAACAGCAGTGGATGTGAACCACGTGGAGATCTGCCCTTAACACTCCAATTAGTCTAGCTAGTGTGCTTCCCTGAAGAATGGACAAAACCTGAAAATGAGTGGGAGAACAAGGGCATGAGAGCCTAATTCATTCTTAACCCTAAACCAAATCTGTTTTCCCAGGATACTTTCTCTTAAGCCACTTTCACTTTGGCCTTTATCAGGCAAGAGGACGACTCTGTCAGGGCCCTGAGGGCATCCATGGGTATTACTGGCCCTGACTGGCCTCCACTGACCCCCACTCCCTGCCCATGGCTAAGACCCCATTTCAGTCCCCGCCAGGGCCCACAGTCCTGCCCCAACAAGACCACAGGATATTGGTCCTGCCCTGCTTGGCCACGGTCCCCGCTGAGGCAGGCCCAGGCTGTGGGCTGACACCCTGGCTTGATCTCAGACCTGCCTCATTACCATGAATTTCCCTGATGATCTGGGCTCTTGGTTGAACCTGGCCACAGCCTCTGGTCCTGGCCTGGTACTCACTCTGGTACTGTGGGATGGGCCCTGGCTGGTGAGCACCCTGCACTGCCAGCCTTGTTGTCCCCCTCGCTTTCCAGCTCCCTGGCCTTGAGGCAACAGCCAGTCTTTGCTCCTCCCTGACATCCTCATTCACGATACTTAAGACCAAAAAGAATGCTTAAACCAAAGGAGATGATCTGTCCATACCCCCCTTTCTTACACGTCATGCAGGTAGTCTACTTTGAGCTTTTCATTTGTGCTTTAGTCTTTCCGAAGTGTAGCAAGTCCTATTTGGAAGACAGGAAGAGGCGGATAATCCACCACTTCTCTGTATTCCAAAGCACAATTGTCTGCCATTGTCAGACAGGAGATAAGGGACAGCTTCCAGTAACTTACTGCTTTTCAAACTAAATTAAGATGTTATAGTGCTACACATTTTTGGTAAAGACATGTCACTTATCTTGTAACTTTTTGTAACACGGCTTGAATAAGAGCAGCTGATGTAATGAAAATTTTGTCATCAGCAGCTAGTGACAACAAAATACCAGAARCACTGGTCTGAGAGGATGTTTGTTTAAAAACTGGTAACGCCTAAGGGGAAATTAACAGTGAGAGAGTTTTCCAAAAACCATCTGGATTAAATAGTAACCAAGGGATTACACAGAACCTTTTGAAACAAAGAGAAAGTGAGCTTGAAAACAACTAAAAAAGAAGAATGAAAATTTGTTAGAGTGGGGAGAGACCTTGGAGTAAGCAGAGAGTAACAGCAACAATCTTGACACCTGGCTTGACTCTGCCAGGCATCTCCCCAAYGACATCGTTACTCCTTCCCAGGCCAGGCAGAGTATCCTCCCYGCCAGGTGCCATGAGCTGCTGGCACCCAGCTCATGGCGTGACRACACAGGGACAGCATGTAGGGAGCCACCTTGGGTGAGCACCTGTGACTCCTGGGGGACATTGTCACTGTTGTGTGGGACAGCAGGGTGTGAGGAGTGGCAGGGGTACATATGAAGCTGGAGGACCCGCGTGTCCCACAGAAGATGTGCAAGGGGGGGAACCSTCGGTGCCAGGAGAGGGGAGGTGTGCTGGTAAGCACGTACGGCAGGGTGGGGGATGTTTGTGTGCGTGTGTGTATGTGTGAGACAGAGAGAGGAAAGAGGTATTAATTTATAAAGAGGGGTTTAATTTATAAAACTGTGTTCACAAATTTATAGCTGTGTATCAACATTTTGTATCTAGTATTGTGGTTTACCTRTTGTATTGTTGATATTGACCCTGAATGTTCACTGATTGGCAGTTAACTATGTGCCCTTTATAAATTAAACAAACTGCTTTGATCCTGATTCAATTYAAGCTACCTAAGCTGAGCCATTTTCCCTGCAACTTATCTCAGAGTATAAAACATTTTGCCCAACTCTTAGCTATTTGATGTTTGTTTATGCAGCTTCTCCTAGATGTCTACAACCATACAGCAATGTAGTTAATAGAACCGCATACAGTATTCCAACTTARTTTCCCCAATATATCTAGATTTAACTACCATATTTCTATTCCTACTAGTTATGYACCATTGCACGATCCATGAAAGATCACATAAATCTTTTTTAACTGATTGTGGCATTGCATGCTATATGCACTTTTTTATTCCCCTTAACCCTTACATCTTTTTAGTCAGTGAATATGGAGGTTCAGTCCCCTATTCTGTAAGGATGGCACCTTCCTGGRTAGCTTATTCCTTAATTATGAAGACCTGCCCTCACAGTACAAGACATGGGTAAGGAAAGTTGTAGAACAAAAATTCTGTCAGTGTCATGTAAGATAAATAATAATTAAAAAAAGGAGTAAGAAAGAGACCCTGGACTTGACCTGGACTTATGTTATGAGAACCAGAACACCTTAAACAGCACCTACCTGTAGCAGTAGAACACGAGAATATTTCATCTATTGCCTCAAACYATAAAAGTCCTTTATAAGTGTCAACAGGAAAATAACTTGTCAAAATCATCACCAGAAGAAATAGGTTTCAGCTAGCTAGAACACCATTTCTTATATGCTTGACTTAAGCAACAGAAAGCTGTGAAGGAATATTTTGGCGTGTGCAAGATAATAGGCATGACTTCATCTCTTGGGTTCAAATCTTAATGTGAGTTAATTTACTTTTTTCTGTTTATTTGGGAGTTCAGTCCTGRTGACACAACTTTAAGTTAGGCAGTGATTTCTATAATATTTTCAATGTGTTCCTCCTGGATGAATAAATCTGCAGCAACAATAAAAAGCAGGTGATAATTAAGAACTGAATCTTAGTTTTCACCAGGTGTAGCAATGATATCCTGAACAGCAAAAAACATTAGTGACTTACTAGCAGCCATCTAATATAGAGGTAATGGAGTACTTCATCATCTCCAAAAAAAAAGCAAAATATATGAAKCAAAGTCAATTAAATTTAAGAGTAGTTAAAGAGAACAAGTCAATGCACATACATTGAGGTGCTTGCTCAATCAAATTCACTACAAACAGCCATGCGAACAGRCTGTGTTTTTTCCTTTTAGCTTAACTGTTTTCTGTAAACACCAGTTTGTGTACTATGTATAGATTTTAGCCACAGAATAGTTACATTACCACCGCATACATACACACATAACTGACAAATTGAAGTCAAATTCAAATTTACAAAAATAAGTCACAGTAAGGCAGAAATCAAAGTCTGTAATTTAAAGTAACATTTATACATGAATTATTTTAGAAGAGAAAGCATCTGCAAATAGAATCATTAGACAAATTAACTATAAACTGATAGAGTAGGCTGAGATCAAGAACTGCTTATTTCTTAGACTTTTGGGATATATATTTTTGAGACCCAACCACAYTGAGAACATTGCAACCTGGCAAGCATGAAATGGAGAGTGTAAGCTTCACAGTTGTTTTTCCACAGTGAGCAGTTCAGATCTCAGAGACTTTAATGTGAGGTTATTGARACTTTGCAGGCTGCCTAATTAAGCTTCCATGAAAGTCTGCTGGAATCCTGTTCAGTGGAAGTATTGCTACAGTATAGCTGACTCTTTCTGAAAAATCTGTCTATTGTAYTTTCCAAGAGTTACCCAAAGGTATAAATATTTATATTTGACAAAAGCTTTTGTTTACATGCAATTTCCCTGTTTCCTGCAGTGAAATTCCAGTGCCTTAATGGTTACCATGGAAATGAATAGCATCATGCCTCAATGATGGTTGCTTCACTGCAGGGTATAGTAAAAGTGGTGAGCTGGGATTGTGATGATCTAGAAGTTTATTTGATAATTAGCAAATGCAACAGAAAATATGATAAGTAGCAGAAGATAAATGACTTCATATTCTAATCAGTGTAATCTGGAAACATTCCCCAGAATGAAGATGCAGCTCATGTGGAATTTATTTCTTTCCAAATACTTCTTGATTTGTCCATATGTATAAAGAATATCATTGTTTTATCACTGCTTTAGCAACCTTCTCATTATTCTTTCTCATCATGAAGTCTTTTCTAATGTCTAAGCTGAATCTTCCTAATTTTAAAATGTAAATGCATTAATTTTTCCATCCAGCAGGGTTACAGATTATTCCATTATTTCCAGTAGTCACTCATGTATTTGGATACTACTAACATATCATTTTCCCCTTCTCAATTTTCTTTATACTAAGAAAACCCAATAAATTCAGTTTGTCCTTGTAGGGCAGGGTGTCCATATATAACACTGTTCTCATTGCTTTCTGCTTGATTTAAATAGTCCACATCCTTATCAAAGATTACTGTCCAAAACCATCTTGTGTAATTCATCTTGTGTCCTACTTATGTTATGTACAAGAACTGTTTAAGTATTTCTTCACATAATCTTACTAGTTACACTTCTATACACACTTAYGTATTACATTCTTAAATACTTTGTGTGGTCAAGCTTCTAAATATGGTTCTATATGAAGCTGTATCTCTAAAGATAGAATTACTACTAARTAAAAGAATTACTGCTGTGTGAGGGTCCTGAAATAATAATGTCTATATTTACATTCAAAGGAAGTAGAGGTGTCTTTAGTTCACCAGTGAATTATTCATGAGTTTTATAACTTTATTTTTAAAAGAATTGATTCAGAAAACAAACAAAGCATCAACAACATAAAAGTAGGCTTACTTTTACTCATACTTGTTCAGATATTCAAAAACAAGCAAGGTTCTGGAAAGCAGGCGGTTCCCAATTCAAATTAAACTTCAGGGGCATTTTTGTCCCGATTTGCYATGCAGCTTTGTAAATTACCTCAGAAATTTCTTAAAATTTAATTAATTTTTAGTATACAACYGAGTCAAATTTTACAAAATACCAACATATCCCTTAAACTATTTTAAAAGAAATTGAGCAGGAACAATATATATTCCCTTCAAACCTGGAAAAAAAGAATCCATCCACGTATACTTAGTCTACTGTAATACAATTCTCTGCTACATTGTCAGGTACCTTTATTCGACTTATCTGTGTATTTCTCTGACACCTGGACAAATGTATCTACTAAAAGCCTGAGTTCCAAACTGTGATGAAACAGAAATATAAATAGATCTGATTGCCACACACAATTAATGTAATTTTGTCACCCATCTAAAAACTGGAACTAGAGTTTTATCTCAAATATTCCTTAAGCTTCTGTAAAAAAAAGACTTAAAAATGAAATATTTACATGGAAAGAACACTGATATGTAAAGCTCCCTAGAATACCACATTAATGAAGAGTATGATGTTCAACCCATTGGCTCTATGCAAAACCCCTTGGTCTGAAAAAGGAAGTAATTTAATGTATGCCTTCTTTTTTCCCTGCTTTTATTCCATGTAAAGTTGTGGTTTTGTAAAATGGAGTGTCGTTATTTGATTTGCAAAGAAGGAATAAGGTAACTTTGGGCTTTGTCTATTACAAAGCATAGACATTTTCAGCATTCTCTATTTAGTCAAAAAAAGTTTAATTTTCCTGGGGAAGGCAATTAGCAGTAGCAATGTCTGCCATTTAATAAGGACCACACAGTATGTGACCTTAGCGTGATAAGTAGAGAAATAGTCTGTTCTCACTTCTTTCAACATTGTTCTATATTTGAAGCTTAGATAATAAGTAAGAATAGTGTGTCAATGAAGTATCTACACAATTACTGAGCAGTTCTTCCTACCAAGCCAGCTAATTAYCATAGTATTTATAAGACATCATACTTTAACCCACTTCCTTTAATGTGAGAAAGGAACAGTTAGTCATCTTTCCCACCATGTCCTGTTTCTTCCCCTTCCCATTGCTAAAATGGAAATATAGAACACTCCATCTTTTCTTTTTCTTCCATACTTAGGAATATTTTGATTTACTATAATTTATATTATTTTCAGCCAGTTGATATTAAGTGCAATATCTTTTCCCCTCTTAAAATGGAAAAAAAAAAAAGCAAGAAAATATAGTAATATCATGCCATTGTTTTATCTTTTATTCTGAGATAAGTGACTGATGGCAATAAATATCGCCTCAATATATTTTTGCATTTGTTTTCTGACCTATGAAGGTAACKTATTCACAATATTTTTCATACACAAGACGTTTCTATCACCCTCTGTGTGAAAGATGGGAGACAAAAATCTTCTAACACAACTACCAAGATGCTTTTGTCATTTATTGGCCTATTTTCAGAAAAACAGCATAGCTATACAGTTAAATGGAGAAAAAGAAARAAAGTTATATGTATCAGATGGTTGCATTTCATTATCATGGAAGTCTTCCTTGTTCATGAGTATGATGTAAGGCAAAGTATTTAAAAATTGGCATTTCACACTAAATTGGCTCACACACTTGATGTCGCTCACTTTTCCTGTGTTACAGCTACACAGAAATTCTTAACTGCTACCAGAGTCCATTATGCTCAAGGATGTTCACACAATAAGAAACAGACTTTGTCCCAAAAGTTTTGCAGTATGAGAAAGGAAAAGTAAAAGATGAGATAAAGAAAAGATTATTATTTCATTTCCCAATGTTTCATAAGGAATTCATGGTAGAAAGGAACTGAACCAAAGTTTTCAAGATACCTAATACCAATTCTTCCTCTTCCATAGGGATTTGTAAGTTATAATGAAAATGAAAAGCAAATGAAAGCAGCATCAAACCCCCTTTAAAGCTTTCTGCAAGAGATTGTTAGCTTCACATGTACACATTCTGTAGAGGGGAACATTATGATGTGAAAGCATACCTTTTTTCAAGTAGTGAAATAAGAGCAGAAAAGCAAGAACAAAAATACAGAGCTAATATGAGCTGCATTGACTTTCAACAGCTGGCTGAAAAAAAAGGACACTAGATTTTGGCCTTACCTGTTAACCCAACAATTCATAGAAAACAAGTATTTAACACATTCCACACTTCCTTGCTTATCTCATGTAAAGGATAATCAGCCAGTTGTGCTGTCAGCAGTGCATTAGTCAGGTATGTAGTGCTTTACAACCTGCAACAATTAATTTCAGATATCACCAACTGTTATGGGGGAAAAACAAAAAAAAAGGCCTCTTTGAATCAACCCAAGATCAAAAATCAGAACATACTCCAACTTCAATGATGAAAAGAAGAACCTATATTTTCAGGAATGTTAGTATGCTTTTGTCTTCTTAGCCTTATTTCTGTTAGCAGAAAATGAAATATTGAACTTGACAGCACCAGATGTATCACAAACCTCATGGTAAACTCCCTTGTTRTAGTTTTTATTTTGCATGCAAATGCCAAAAGAAGACTTAAACATTTGTGTCTTAAAATATTAAAAGTCTAGAATACTGAATAACATTCTTCAAAATCACCTCCTTGCCTCAGGATTTCTCCTCTCACTCTTCTGTCCTCYAAAAAAGCACCAAGTGGAGGACTGAACAAATCAAACTGTTGAGCAAATGAGAGCAATAAAGGACTGGACAAGTAGAGTTGTAAACCATGAGACCACAACTTTTTTCTCCTCTTCAAAACCAGTGTGCTCATATTTAAATTGTCAACTTAACCCTCTCAAGATGAATATAGAAAGTATGTCATGCAATGTCCATCTTCTTTTAAAGCAGCTGCAGCCAAAGTAGTGTGGCTAAGAAAATAAAATAACAATAAAGAGGCCTGTCTGCTTAGGTGCTTACAGCTGCTCATCTGATGATAGGACTGTCTTTGCCTGCTTTTCTTGTGGCAGACATTTCTTTTTTTTTTCAAACTCTGCTACTGGAGAAAAAAAAAAGAGACAGCAAAAAGTCTCCCTCTCTCAGAGAAATCTGATGGCTGCCTSAGGACAGAGAAGAGCTCACGGTGCTGGTACACTGCCTGCACAGCAATGTCTGCAGGCCAAGCACTGATCAGACATGGTTTCTCCAGACATTGTATTCCAGACACTATAAAGATTTTCTCACAGAAGCTTCTGAGACGTGCCAAATCCCCAAGTGCCTTTCAAGATCTAACTTCAAGATTTCCTTCCAACAGAAAAAAAAAAATCTCTCTTGAGTATCTGTATTTTGTCTATCAATGTATATCTCAAAGCTTTACTTTTCCAGGTAATCTAAATAGTAGGAAATACTTTTTTTTTTCCTATTACAATCTTACTGTTAGTTTCCAATAAACCTCCATAAATATTCCAGTTATATCACCTAATGTCCCCTCACTACCACTGGTAGCTTATTAGCTAACACCAAACATTAAGCTACCTATGTCTTTATGTAGACTCATTCTCTCAGAGTCCTCACACAAAATTCTAGCAGAAAGAATATGCTTAAAAGGTACATTTTAAACATGAAGCATTACTCATGATAGYAAGTAAAGGGAACTATAAATCACTCATCTTGAAATCCATTAAATTATCATTGCATCACTTGTAGTTAGCTCTGGACCTCAAATTCTATAAAGAATTTACTTAATCACCCAGATATTAATACCCACCAGAACAATGATCACAATTTCTACCCTTGTTCTTACCAAATGCCTTCTGGAGTGTTTCTTTCTGGCTCTAGAAAGCTTCCCTGTATCTTAACAAGAAATCAGCTCAAACATAATTTTTTCTGTATGTATAGAGAAATATTTCCCTAATTTAATCTGAGACTGAACTTGCTGGTAAGGAGTATTCACCCTAGTGTAGTTTATGGCAATATTCCACTCAGACCCTCATGGGAATGTTTTTAAGCATTTTTGTTAATTACTTAAATACAAACCACATCCTTACCTATCTGACTTGGTTTGCTGTCAGCCAATCATTAATCCGGTTTCATAAAGCTTTTCCATTTCTTATATCTTTGCCCTGTGCAAAACATTTCATGCATCAGATCWTGCCATGCCACTTGCAGCCTCTGTTTTTGAAGATGATTATTGTAGCCTGGTGATGTTATTTATTCATAAACAAGCTGCTGAAATATTAGCGGTTAAAATAATTTAATTTACTGTAATTAGTGTCCTTAATTTCTCTCTTTCTGAATGTTCAGCTACTTTCCCATGAGTTGTGCAACAGCAACTTAGAGCAAATTCAACCTGTCAGGGGTTTACACTATCATTCTAGTCACSTGAAGTTACAGTCTGTTCTTTCATACACAGAATGATTCATTTATCCCCACATTATTACAGTATATTTGTTTATAATACCGGAAACAGGAAAACAAGAAATTTTTGAGGAAGACCTTTTSATGCAACTATGAAGCTGGGAAACTTGGATTCTTATACAACTTCTCTCTCTGTACTTTTCCCTCTATGCCTTTCCTCTGCTGCAGTTTTCCTTCATGAAAAAAAGAAAAGATAATTAAAATTATACTCTTAGAAAGCACTTCAAGAATTACAGAGGATAATGTGTAAGAGAGAAAATATTCTATTTAACACTAAGTTACTTTTATAAAGAAGAAAGGGAAAAATCATGGTAAAGAAGAAAAAAGCACAGAATTAGTCCTGCGATTTTCATTGTGTAGAGGGAAAGCAATGGAGATTTAGAGCAATCTAAACAGTCTGTTTCATGCAAAAAAATTATTCAAGACATGATTGAGTTAAAGTTAGTGTTTGGATTGAAACAAGCATCTTGAAGGAGAACGTTATTGCAGCTTTCAGGTACCAGAAGTCATGTTCATTGCCTGCGCTGATTTTTATATGCTAGGAATCTTCATTCCTATGAGCTCTCATGGAAGATGGCCAAAGTGTATAAKAGAAGTTCTGTCTCTTTATTTTGTAGGAAAAGAAACATTCCTTCTCAGGACTGATTTAATCCTATATAAAAAATAGAATTTACAAATTTGAATACTCAGGTGGACAAAATGTTTAAGCATACTTTTAACAGCTTTAAGATTAAGTGTGTAAGTTGTTTAGATACTATGAAAGCCTTAACACTGTTGATCAGCTGCAACTTCAAATTAAATTCATCTGTTACCAGAGAATATTTATATGACTATCACGTACCATGCAATTTTTACATATAGCGAGAAATCTTGCCAGCACAGGATGAAAAAGGATTTATTAGTGGGATCTGTAGATGATGGCATACATTAATTCTAACATTGAAAGTTACTTTTTCTTAAGTCACTTCTTAAGTGAGTTAAGTTTTCTCAAATGTAAACTAAAAGTTACGAAACAAGAAGTAAAATAGAGGGGGTGTGGGAGGATTTAGGATGATTCTCAGACCACTGATAGTTTTTTCCCATGAGAACCTGCCATAATGACATTCTTGGGATTTGCAGGTACAAGGCCACGAGAGCAGTAATGTAAGAAAAATAGCATGAAAAAGGAAAAAAAATACTGCCACAGAGACTCAGAAAACACTTGTCTCAGTAGCTTCAGGGAAAAGTTACAGAGCTGCAAACAGTGATTTGCACTGTTTTCCTCACTTTCTGCTAGTATTCTTACTTAACTTTGCCRGATCTGCCTGTCTCAAAGTAGATTAACTGTTATATTGTTCTCACTTTCAGGCTTCTGTTTTTCCCCCCTCCTTTCCCTCTCCCTAACTGCCAGAACTATGCTTTGCCACTGTCCTCCTTCAGTTCTCCTTTGACATTGCTGACCTCTGCCCACTTTCCTGGGGCACAGKTCGCATGCAGCACTGCAGAAGAGCTACTGCATGCGAAGCGTACAGGGAGCGCTAAGTGCCTGAGAACAGCTGTGCAGCCTGAGCCAGCAAGGCTCTGGAAAGCTGGGTTCTGTATTCTTTGTACCATTTGCCAGTGCTTRGTTATTTTGATTCTACACCTGATTTCTTATGTGGCTCCAACTGTCAGCCAGTGGATCTACCGAGACTTTTGTTTGCTAGTCTGAATGTATCTATCACCAGCTATTCAGTTCCCCAGACACTTCCAGATCCTGATCAGGTCAGTCATTCACTGATAAACTGAACAGACTGAGCTTTTATATTAAGGAATTCTCCCAAGCCTTTAAATTATTATTCTATTTTTTTCCTGAACTCCTGATGAAGGAATTACTGCGGCATTTTTTAATATGCCACATATGCATCTTGTTATGCTCTGCTGTATTTCAGAGGAACTGGAGAGRCTTCTTGCTCCTCACAGTAGTTACAAAGGCTTCTTGTGGCCARCGTGTTGATAAAATTGATTTTGGCCAAATGCTTTTATAGTTCTATGCTGAAAAGTCTGGTAAGAGAAAAAAATCGTGATTCTTAGACCTAATGTGTAAAAATCGCCCCAAAATAAATATTTTACTTTCTGTTGAYGTATCTTAAAGACAGCATGGAATTCCCAGCTGATGTTATGTCATTTGGATTTTCCAAAGTACTTTTGCATTGAGAGAAAAAACCTAACTGGATGGAACACTGGTGAAACAGCAGCTACTGTCAGGGTGTAATGTGTCTTTAAAAATTATCAGTGAATTACAAGGAAGRTTACAAATAGAGAAAAGAGCAAGTAGACTCAGGTTTCTAGCTGTTCAAGACAAAAGCAATACACTTTATATGCAAAACCAAGGTTTTGTCATTAGTCTAATTAAAGYCTTAACAGCCTAATCAAAGAATTATGAGTCCATTTACAATGATACTTAAACTTCAAATTATGTACAGGTAAAATTGACAAACTTTCTAATGTCWATATCTTTCTTTAGTGTTATACTCGCCATTCCAGTCTCCCTCCAGGACCTCCTGTCTGATTTCAGTTCATGCTACATGTAATAGCTACAACTTATAACTATCTATTAGTTACAAAATAGATAAAATAGTAGGTATTACATAACACGATTGCACAAAACAAAGAAAAAGTTAAACCAGAGTAGATTATCATGACTCAGTCATTAGATAACTGCAGTTACAGAACTCCAGGCAGCCCAAGAGAAGTCTAGACAAAGCCTGACAAGTCTAGATGCATGTGTTGTTAATGTAACACAAAGACTGTGGCAATAGGACCTTATTTACTGGGCTACAAGSCTATAATACAGGTATTTTAATGGACCATAACAAAAATGGTGTGTTCCAGTTTTATGTGCCAAATGCAGATATAGCAATGAAATGCAAACTGACATGAAAGTTAAACACTGARGAAATAATGATAGTCAAAATCCACAACTACTTGAAAGTCTGTATAAGCAGTTATACATATTGATGGTCAATATTTAATCTAAAAGCACAATAGATCGTCACAAGTTAAGAGAGTTTGTAACAGATGCCAGCCTTCTCACTGCAAATATCCTATTTGCACAGGATATTATACAGGAAAATGGCTATATCCTATGTCAAAACACAAGAAAAGTGTATTTTTTACGAATCACTGGCTAGGATCCTGGGAAAGCACTCAAAAGAGCGTTATGGAAGTGCGCAGTCTGACAGTTGTTATGAAAATTCCCTTCCCTAACTATTGTATCAAACAGTCTTTACAGTATGAACGTGTATTAACTTTTTTATGCACATATATAATGTAATGAGGTAGTGGAATTTCACTGGAGACTTTGGTATTGTTCATGCTTGAGTAAAACAAACTAAAGGACAGCCTGTCACTGGGAAGAAGGACTTTGCTTCTTAGAAGCGAGAGCTGTCCGTGAAGAATAAAGGATATCCCTGGACAACCAAGACAAGGACAGCATCCTAGCCCCTCTAACATGTCTTTGACACCCTCCCAGGGTTGTCTGGCATCATAGATAAGTAACTATAGCAAGGCTGACTCCAGGGACATCTGGATCAATAAACAAGCAGCAAGAATGCTGTAAAAATAGAGTTGCTTTGCAAAGTTTTACTAAGATTATTAATCATTAGTGTGGATGTTAGTGATTAGTCAAATTGTGTTGTGCCTGAACATTTGGAGGGTATGAGWACCCTGTGTAAAATCACATTTGGAGTGCCCCAATTTGACTGGAACACCTTATGCACATGAATAAATATTTACTCTTGTAATTCTATACTTTGCATCCTAGCCTCTCTCCTCGGACAACATGGGCCACTTGCGAATTTTTGTGACACAGATCACTTTCTTTTGAAGTCCTAGATTCTTCKCTGCAGAAGGCATCACACATAATTACTGAACGAGTGCATTGGCAAAAGACAATATATCTCCATAATGATAATAAATAATTGTGTATAATTTTTCAAGGAAAGGAGCACTGCGTACCTCCACAGACAGAAAGGTAATTCCTGGTTGCACTTTCTGTATATAGATATACTTGTAAGGTAAGAATTAACTTCTACTGTTGATACTTAGAGCATAACACAATGCATTAGCATGCACTGTTGAAAAGCATCTTCCCAAATATCTATGGAGTTATTTAAAACTAATGAAAAMAGTTCAAGGGTAAAATCTTTGAAGAAGGTGAAAGTCTGGTGTCAGACTACAAGAGAAGAAGCAGCTCTCTGTATAAACTCCCTGCTGAACATCTTTCGGTGCTCAGGTTTGCGTCAGTAAAGTCAGAACTGCTTAAACTTGGCAAAGAGAGTACACCAGAAAAAAAATAGGGTTTCATTATTTTAGTCTCTTTTTTTTTTGTTTGTTTGTTTGATGTACTTCACTGGACAAGGAAATCCTACTTGTTTTTGAAGATATCTTGAGACACTGCCATTTGAGACAGGAAGTGCACAGAGGAAAAAAGTGTTCAAAGGTAGACTTGATGTGGTAAGCAGGCTGCTGAAATAAAAGCATTACAAATTAGTAGTTACATAGTGATGAACCTTGTGGGTCTCTATCAGGACAGAAGTCATTAAGTTTGTCAGCATTACATTTGTGCAACAAGGGGAAAAAATAGTACAGTTAGAGTTACACRCTGTTTCAGAATCACAAAATATACTGTGCCGTGCAGGATGACCTTTCAAAGGCACARCATGAATACCAAACTGAAACTTCTGTGGCAATGCTTCCATCTCCRTAAGCATAGAGTAATCCTGGAAATGCCATGTTCATGTAGAGAAATGCAGGTTATTATAGTAGCAAAACAAACAGCTTCTTTCCACAACCAGTCRAATAATTTTTGGGAATGTGCTGAAAGACATTGGTAAGTAGTTCAGATGTCAGATGCTTTTCCAACCCCTTCAAATCTATACCTGCTTCAAGATACAGACTTTACATGCTCATAAACTCTCACTTTTTTTTTTTCCTTCTCTCYTTCTAGATTGTGGAAAGAGGGAGGTTATGTATACAAAAGRAACAAGARTCACAGAAACATAGAATCATAGAATCAAAGAATGGTTTGGGTTGGAAGGGACCTTTAAAGATCATCTAGTCCAACCCCCCTCCCGTAGACAGGGATACCTTCCACTAKAACAGGTTGCTCAAAGGCCCATCCAACCTGAGCTTGAACACTTCCTGGGATGGAGCATGCACAATTTCCAAAAAATGACTTCCTTGTATCTAAGGTAAATCTTCCCTCTTTCAGTTTAAAACTGTTGTCCCTTGTCCTGTCACTACAGGCCCTACAGAAAAGTCTTYCTCTGTCTTTCTTATAAGCCCTTTATATATTGAAAGGCCACAATAAGGTTTTCCAGGAGCCTTCTCTTCTCCAGGCTGAACAACCCCAACTCAGCCTTTCTTCATAGGAGAGGTGTTCCAGACCTCTGACCATTTCCACAGCCCTCCTCTGGACTGGCTGTAACAGGTCCATGTCTTTCTTGTACTGGGGACCCCAGAGCTGAATGCAGTACTCCAGGTAGGGTCTCATAAGAGCAGAGTAGAGGGGGAGAATCGCCTCCCTCAACCTGCTGGCTATGCTTCTTTTCATGCAGCYCAGGACCACCAGATCAGTCAGGCACAGTTTGCCCTTGGTGCAGCCATGTTGGCTACCTCTAATCACCTCCCTGTCTTCCATATGCCTTGACATAACTTCCAGAAGGATCTGTTCCATGATCTTACTGGGCACAGAGGTGAGGCTGACTGGTCCGTAGTTCCCAGGGTCCTTCTTTTTATCCTTTTTAAAAATGGATGTCATGTTTTCCTTTTCCCCAGACACTGGGGACCTTGACTGACTGTCATGACTTTTCAAATATGATGGAGAGTGGCTTAGCAATTTGTCACAACCCAGCCTGATCAGACCRGGGGGTYGTAAAGGTTTCGAAATTCCCTCGGGCTAAATTAAGGTGAAATGACACCAAACAATCAGCTAAGTGTTTTATCTAAGGCAGAAGCAAGCTGAACTGGGAAAGCATTACAATAACCAACCCGAACTTAGAAAGCAGAGCGGTAGGCAATGTGGGTTCTATTAAAGCATTTAGGAGAAGAAGAGGAAAGAGAGGAAAAGAGAGAAAGAGAGATAGAGAGATGCCACCACCCTTGGATCCCGCARTGACGAYGATGACGGGTGCAGCGATCCTCYGGTGGCGGGCGTGTGCCGGCTCCTTGGGCTGGGGTCTTTTTATAGACTTGTCCCCTACCTCTTGGTTGCCTCAGCCACATAGTTTCTAGAACTCTTCGTGCAGGCGCTCTTATGGAGGGGCGTGGTCACGAGGGGTCTTTCGGTGGTCTTTAGGTGGTCGCGAGCCCCTTCCTCAGATAAACTCTGTGTGACCTTTTGCCATATATGGTGAGACGTCCAGCTTGGGCAGAACACATAACTGTGCACCCTCCGGCATGCCCTGCGTGTCCCTGTCCTGTGTTATCCAACTCCTCGTTTGTACCTTATCACTGATATGCAGAACCCATTTGCCACAACGTTTGAGGCATCAACTTCACATTAACTCGTTCAGTCGCTCACACAACTACATCTGCCAGTTGCCTCAGGACCCTAGAATGCATCAGTGGGTCCCATGGACTTGTGCATGTTCAGGTTCCTCAGATGGTCTCGAACCTGATCTTCTGCTATGATGGGAGGGACCTCATTCCCCTGCTCCCTGACTTGAGGTTCAGGGACTTGAGAGATGTGGGAAGAGTAATTGCCAGTGAAAACTGAGGCAAAAAATTGTTTAGTACCTCAGCCTTCTCCATGTCAGTTGTCACTAGTTCTCCTGTCTTACTTGTCGGGGGGATGGGAGGTGGAAGGGGTACATTTTCTTTCGTCTTCCTTTTCTGACCAGTGCACCTGTAGAAGCCCTTTTTATTATTCTTCACACTCCTTGACAAATTCAGCTCCAATTGTGCCTTAGCTTTCTTGATCCCATCCCTACACATCTGGGCAGTGTCCCTGTATTCTTCCCAGGATGCGTGACCCTGCTTCCACTGTCTGTGCATTTCCTTCTTACATTTCAGTTTGACCTTACTGAGCCATGCTGATCTTCTGCCATCCTTGACTGTTTTTTTTTTTTTACACATGGGAATCAAGAACTCTGGTGCTTTAAGAAAGATGAAGCATTTCACAGGTGTTTCCCTGTTGGTAAACCTTGAGCACTGCAGGAACTTGTCACAATTTCTCACAAACAGGAACCTGCCCTAAACTAAAACAAAAATTAAAAAAATCTGAATCAGTTCCTGAACTAACTTCCCCTTCTGCATGCAATCACTTCACTGAATTGGGAGGTGTTGGTTGGCCATTTTTTGATTAATAAACCCCATTCTTCCACAGGATGTAAAATGCTTTTTACGAAAAGTGCTATCAAAAATTACTTAAGGGGACAAAGTAACAGGAGACAGTGTGCATATTTGATTCCATCTATCAGATAAGAAAATTCAACCAAACGGTAAGTGTCTCAATAGAGGGAAAAGAATAAAACAGCATAAACAACTACCTATAATTAGATCTGTATCGCTTAGAGAGCAGCTATAGCAGATGTCCATAGAGGAAAAGCAATCTTCTTGATACTTATTGCCTGATTTTGATTAATATATCACTTTTTCTTTCAAAAGGGAAAACATTTTGAAGGCACCAGAGGGAGAATTAGATACTGCCATTCATGCCAAGATATCAATAAATACAATATATATTTTCTTTTTACTCATAAAAGTGCACCAACTCTTAGCTTTTTCTATCCATACCAAAAAGCAGGACATCTGAAATGATCAGGACAAGCAAACTGAGAATACATGCTATATTGTAATACCTGCTCAGTCTTGTTTTGCAGGTGATGCTATCAGAGTCCAATACTCTCTGACCAGGAGGGCATAAATTTTAATATCAGATTTTCTTACATGAAGACAGTTGATCTTACATGGGATTTCAGATTTAGCAGAGTGATACAAAATATACTGAAAACACAATACAAACGTGACACTTGATGAAATGCAGCAATTGCACTTCAATCACAGTACCAGTGTGATCCCCATTACCAGTCTCCTTAATATGCTCACTGTCATGACACTGGGCATCCCAAACCGCTGGGAAGGAATACGTGGGTAGAAGCCAGCYCAGGCATGTTTCTCTCTTGGAAGCTCTTGCTAGTTATTTAGTTTTTATRCTCTAGGTTAGGCTGAGCCACGCATTCACTCTCCCCGTGCTGGTCTGGCTAACTCAAGGAGACATTTACCCCACCACCGGTTTATCCCCTCAGCTGTTGATAGCTGTTTATCTAAAACAAATGCCATCCTCTGGTCCCCTTTGCAGTGAGATGAAGTCAGCTTCTTTGCAACAGCTGTGATCAGTCACACCCTGCATTATTTTCTAAGCTTCATGGGCACATTGCCCGTGCCCAAATCCACTGATCTTTCTTCCATTGTCAGGGTTTATTCTGTGAGTCATATTCCAGCCCTAGGGGYTTAGCCAGTCACAGATGCTGATGACTGACTGAACAGCAGCATTAAAAAGACTTATTTGGTTTGGTTTTAAAATACCCATAACATTATATCAATATTAGTTGCCTTTGAATCAATATCTACTCTTTTCTGCTGGAAAGAGAAGAATGAGTTAGACAACAGCTGAAACCTACTCACAAATTAATTTAGAAATTTTACCCTTCTTTGCATTCAATGAAAATCTATATTGCYCATCAATATACCATATCCTTTCTTTTTTTAAATAAAGGTTTTAGACAACAGGTTATTTACATTTTGAAATTAAAACCCAGTTAATTTGTTGTTCTGAAATGGATAAAGAGAAATTCTAACCTTATTTTCAAAGGGGGGAAATTCAAATGGAAAAAACACTAATCCATGAATATCTTTCAGAAGTCTTCTCAACCAGACTCTACCACTTTGCTTTTCATTAACTTGCTTTCCATAAGCTCGCTGCCAAATTAATTCTGTTTGCAGAACAGAAATGTAAGAGAGATTCCTGAAGGGCTAAAGATGTCTAAGCGTTTTTCTATAAAAAAAATGTGGTTGTCTTTTGTTAAGCTCTAACTATGACAGCAATAAGCAAAAGACTTAGTATCTGCACTATCTCACCCTGCTAGTGATCAAATTCACTGATAAAACATCCTATAACACAAACTCCTTTTTCAATAGCCATGTTACTGATACAATAAAAGGTTTCCTTCATAAAAATGGGGACAGATTTTTATAGTAGGAAAAACGCATTTTAACAGTGCAAGAATAAATGCAGTTCTGTAAGCCTGACAGCATTGTTCACAGCACTCTGCTGTCCCAAGGAGCCTCCRATACTAAGAGGAAAACAAAATAGTAACACTACACAGAGCAAACATTGCACAAATAAATCTTTTTTACAAATTAATCAGTTAAAAAAAATTGTATGTCTCTGTAGATGTAATCAGCCTATCAACATGAATACWTCTCTCTGACACCTGTATCTCCAATATCTAAACTATCTACTTGAAGGTATGAACAGCATCAGAAATAACAGAAGAAAGACTAGATAGTTTCCTGTTTCTCACTGCTGGTAATTCAGACAAATAAAGCCKGTTTGTCCCATATTCATCCCTTTCTGATTGACCTGGGAGTAGCAACAGTCAAGGAAGCTTGGTCATCTGTCCATTAGAAGTGAACACAACATATCTGGCTCCCTGACAAAGACCGTTGCCATCCCTATTTTTGATCTGAGAGTTTCAGTGTCATTCACACATGAAAACAACAATGCTATTGCAATGCAGCTATTTGCCCAAAATACTTGTGGTTTCCYTTTGTAATTGGTTTCACTCTCAGTTGTTATGCCAGAGTTCAAGTTTATTCTGTTTCTGGGTGTCTGATTACAYATCTTACCTGTTTAATTCTACCTTTGCTTAAAACCAACTTGAATGTTGCAGTGCTGCCATCAAAATTAAGGTGAAATACCTTTACCTAGGGTTGGTAAAAATGGTAATAGAGACCTAGTGTTGTACTGGAGCAGTAAATAGTTACCCAGAGCAGTTTTAGGCTGGAATAGATCTCAAATCCACATTAGCACAACTTTGCTACTGCTGTTACCAGGATGGTTAGAAAAGAGCCGAGCAGGTGTGCCCATCCATATTGCAGTCACCCCTTCATTTGCTATGTAGGTACATTCAGAGAAAGATGGTGAGCTAATGCCATTCATATTGCAGTGAAAACATCAGTGAGTAATTAGGTATGCAAACTCTTTCTGGTTAAAAAGTCTGTATCTGATTACGGAGCATTATGTCAATTCTTCTCTTCCACTGCTGATGTAGACCGCTGACTGTGACTGTGTTCATAAACAGACTTTGCTTTTCCTTTCTCTTGAAGCCAGTAGAGAAAAACCTAAAAAGAGACAAGAAGCATCTGCAAACCACCAAGACTGCAATGTGTTCTGTTGCATACCTCTGTATCCTTTTACTACACTTTTATACAATCCCCACGACCAGTTTGATGCACTTAGTTAATCTTTGTCTAATGGATTTTGTCTTTATAACATGACAGAGAAGTAAGGGAGTCTCAGTCAAATCCGTTTTTAAAATGATAATCATCAGCGATACACTGACAGGTTAAGATTGAAGTCTCAATTGTCCTACTCTGGTTTGATTGGTAATAGATTAAATTAATTTCTCCAAGTCGAGTCTGTTTTTCCCATGACGGAAACTGCTGAGTGATSTCCCTGTCCTTACCTCAACCCATGAGCCTTCGTCATATTTTCTCTCGACTGTCCAGTGGAGTAGGGGGAGAGATAGAGTGGCCTGGTGRGCACATGGCAGCCAGCCAAGGTCAACCCACCACAATAATGTGTTTAGTTAAGGAAGAAATTTTAATTAATTCTATGCTTGGGCTTTCCAAGCTCTCCAGGTCTTATCTGTTGTGGAAAACCTGCGGACCGAGACCACAGAAGCTTAGCTGGAGAACAGATAGTAGCAGTACCAACCGCTGAAACCACAGGCTGACAGCTTAAGCTCTCCTCTTCTAGGAGTTCCTATAAACTCACAAAYGCTGGTCTCAGCTTAGAGGCCATGCTTACAGCTGACACTTCAAGAAATGTAGCTAYCAATTAAGCAGCCATATTCTGGTATTGGCTTGGAATTGGCACCAAAGGTAAACCAGTGGCTCAGTCAACAGTTTAGCCCATAGCTAAGTTGTTACAAGCAACTTCCAACACTACATTTTAGTCATGCATAGGAAGGTGAGCCAGATCAGAGTAGTAAGTCCTACAGTCACCCATTGGCTGGAAGGTTTCAAGACGTGGGCCAGAGGGGATCATAGCGTAGGTTCAGGAGTTGAACATGAAAAGCACTAGGCATGTGGGAGGTTAAACCAAATTTCTACTGATGCCAAAGAGGCAGCATAGACACAGCYGGTGTTTCAGACATTGCTGCAAAGCACAGAAAGAAGGTTTTCTTTGAAGTCTGCAGAAAAACCAAAACTGACTTCACTATGTAAATCTAAGCTAGAGAAAACAATTTAATCTGTTCTTTTTCTGGAGTGAGGATACAATATCCTTAATGCAAAAACGTTGCTGTATAACAGGGTAGAC
The DNA here is from genome assembly GCA_030449065.1 of Oceanodroma leucorhoa. NCBI lineage: Eukaryota > Metazoa > Chordata > Aves > Procellariiformes > Oceanodroma > Oceanodroma leucorhoa. Next base: position 1,550,123 of record JASVER010000143.1, on the reverse strand, counting down.
ATATTAATTGCCATATTAAGGTTTCAAGTGGTTTTGAGAAGTGACCTTAAACATAGATTATCACTGTAATGTAAGCAATCAATAACAAAAGCTTTGATAACTCTGCTTTGGCCTTTAAATGGCACCCACCACATATCCAAAATACATACAAAGCCAGCAAACTACCATTCAGAAATTAAAAGCGCAATGGTAAACTTGCTTAGATTATCATATGAGACAAGGAAAACAAAGATGAAATTGCAATGACCATCTGGTACTGCTCATCATGACTATATTGAATGACCTAATAAATTCTCCCCGTCTCTAGATTATATGAAGTTTCATATTCAGAAGTAGATGATACTGCAATGATATTTTTTAACAGCTGTTTATGTGYTAGGCTTATAGCAATTTGAATTTCCTGCTTGTTCAGTAGTGCACTCTTCAGTTGCTGTTTCAGGGCAATCTAAGAGGCAACATCCCTCCTTCCTCACTCTCTCTCCCTCTCYCTCTCTCTTTCCTTTTCTGTACTTCTGCTTATCAGCAAAGTAAAGGAGGTTACTGGGCTTACGGTGCAGTGCAGAGTTTTCTTTGCATCAAGTTTTCTTCTCTGATACACACGTTCTTTTGCTGCTAACCAACAAGCTGATAGTCACAGGGCAACAGTGAACTATGTCCTGAGAAATACCTTGGATTAGAAAGTACTACTACTTCATGTCTCTTTCCAACAAAACAGGAGACTGATAAACTCTAAAGGAAAMAACATTACCTGTATTGCATTTAGGATGGGTGCTTCTAAAGTGGAGAAGATACTGAAGGTGATATGGAACAAAACACTCATCATTGTCTGCTGGAATTCTCTTCCATAACAAATAGATACATAACAAATATTTTGAGCTCTGCAATTACAAAAAGAGCTGTGATTASTCCATCATGAACCACTGGCAAATTAACATAAAATGGCATTGATGAAGAAACAATTATATCTGAAAGTCTTCTACTGTTTGATCTCTATGATTATTGTCTCTCATGAACTCTAACYACTGGCAAGCGCACAATTGTATTTAGCTCTCCAGCCCCATTTGGTCTGAAGCAAAAGTGAACAACCATCTTATGCTACACTTCAATCTTTCTAATTCTTATAATTCATTCTTATTTTGTCATGATAAAGCAGGAAATAACCTGCCAATGTGATCTCAACAGCAAACAAGATATTAATGTTTCCATACACACAATGTTAAGTATGAAGATCTGCATTGTTTKCTTAGCCAGGAATGGTACAGCAATTAAGACCTTGATTCGATATCAGTCTGAATACCTCCTGTCTATAAGCATGAATTTACATTATTTTGTTAAAAGGCTTACAAAGCAAAGACGAATCGGGACACCCTCCATGATTTGCCTCCATAATCCAAARGGAAATGGTTAGCAACCTGCTACACCACCTAGACAYRCACAAGTCTATGGGGCTGGATGGGATCTACCCAAGGGTACTGRGGGAGGTGGCAGAAGTGCTCACCAAGCCACTTTCAAGCATTTCTCAGCAGTCCTGGCTAACCGGGGAGCTTGGCAAATGTGACACCCATCTACAACAAGGGCCGGAAGGAGGATCCGGGGAACTACAGGCCTGTCAGACTGACCTCGGGCTGGGGAAGGTTATGGAGCAGATCACCTTGAGTGCCATCACGTACAGGACAACCAGGTGATCAGGCCCAGTCAGCATGGCTTTATGAAAGGCAGGTCCTGCTTGACCAACCTGATCTCCTTCTATGACAAGGTGACCTACCTAGTGGATGAGGGGAAGGCTGTGGATGTGGTCTACCTGGACTTTAGTAAAGCSTTTCACACCATTTCCCACAGCATTCTCCTGGAGAAACTGGCTGCTCATGGCTTGGACAGGCATAATCTTCTCTGGGTAAAAAACTGGCTGGCAGGGCCCAAAGAGTTGTGGTGAATGGAGTTAAATCCAGTTTGCCRCTGGTCACAAGTGGTGTTCCCCAAGGCTCAGTATTGGAGCCAGTTCTGTTTGATACCTTTATCAATGATCTGGACGAGGGGATCGAGTGCACTATCAGTAAGTTTGAAGGCGACACCAAGTTGGGTGRGAGTGTTGATCTGCCTGAGGGTAGGAAGGCTCTGCAGAGGGATCTGGACAGGCTGGATTGATGGGCCAAGGCCAATTGCATGAGGTTCAACAAGGCTTAGTGCTGGGTCCTGCACTTGAGTCACAACAACCCCAGGCAATGCTACAGGCTTGGGGAAGAGTGGCTGGAAAGCTGCCTGGCGGAAAAGGACCTGGGGGGGTGCTGGTTGACAGCCGGCTGAACATGAGCCGGCAGTGTGCCCAAGTGGCCAAGAAAGCCAATGGCATCCTTGTTTCAGGAATAATGTGGCCAGCAGGACTAGGGAAGTGATTGTCCCCCTGTACTCGGCACTGGTGAGGCCGCACCTCAAATACTATGTTCAGTTTTGGGCCCCTCACTATAAGAAAGACATTGAGGTGCTGGAGCATGTCCAAAGAAGAGCAATGAAGCTGGTGAAGGGTCTGGAGCACAGGTCTTATGAGAAGCAGCTGAGGGAGCTGGGATTGTTTAGCCTGGAGAAGAGGAGGCTGAGGGGAGACCTTATCGCTCTCTACAACTACCTGAAAGAAGGTTGTAGCGAGGTGGGTGTCGGTCTCTTCTCCCAAGTAACTAGTGATAGGATGAGAGGAAATGGCCTCATGTTGCACCAGGGGAGGTTTAGATTGGATATTAGGAAAAATTTCTTCACCAAAAGGGTTGTGAAGCATTGGAACAGTCTGCCCACGGAAGTGGTTGAGTCACCATCCCTGGAGGTATTTAAAAGGTGTATTGATCTGGCACTTAGGGACCTGGTTTAGTGGTGGACTTGGCAGTGTTAGGTTTACGGTTGGACTMRATGATCTTAAAGGTGTTTTCCAACCTAAATGATTCTATGACTCTATGATTCTGCTTTGCAACTAATTAAAACTAATTTCAAAATGCCTAATGCATTTCAGTTTACTTGCAAGTAAAGGCATCTAATCTATATGATCAGAATAGATGATTTATAAGCATGCCACCACAAAAATTAAATAACTCTTCCATTTTAAATATTAAAACAGTAGGAAATGGTGTGTCCACAACAGAAGGTAAAAAAACCTGGTATCCAGGCCCAGAAAAGGCTGAAATATATGTAGTCTTATATGAATTCACAAGACAAAATGACAAAACATTATCTGCAGATAGAAGAAAAGAATGGGACAGAGGGAATACAGGTCTCACATTAATGGGAAAAAGGTGTTTCTGTGTATGAAGAAATTCAATGAGAAGTATTAGAGGCAGTGTTATACTAGTATTAGATGCACCATCTAAGAAGAAGTAAGTGCAACATGAAGTCCAAACTGTATCCTAACAGGCATGTTAAAAGTCCATTGACCAAGTTTCATATTAGCACAAAATTATAAAATTATTAAATATCCAGTAGAACAGATTAAATTATTAAATATCCTGCAGAATAGATCAACTGTCATGAAGCAAAGCTGGATATCAAGGAATCAGAAATGCAAATATTTCCCATAAACCCCAGGAATTTTGGCTAAGTGTCCAAAGGGTTAAAGGGTAGAAAATATGAAAATCAAATAATGCTCATGGATCAGGGCTGTGAGAAAGTTTAGAGATCATCTGGGCATTAAAAACCTTTAAAAAACCAGAAGAATCGACTGAATGCAATGCATGGTGTACTGGCCTTGTAAGAGTCTGAACCTACTGCTGAAAAAAGTTTTAAAGAAAAAGACATGGAGGGAAAAATGGTGAGAAGAGAGTTATATAAACATTTTGCATGATTTTATTAGGCAGGAACACATAAATTAGGTAAGGATATTGCAAAAGATAAAATAACATCTAAAGGAAAGAAAGAAGATGCAAGGACAGAGAGTTTTAGTACTGCTGTGAGCAGAAACCTGTATCACAGATGTGTATTGCAGCATGTACACGGACTCAGCTATACCAGAAAGATGGATCTGAGCAATAAAGGATCAGTAACACTGGATTTGATTACCTGGGTGCATTACAATTAGGGGAGACACCTAGTGTCTCAGGTACAGATTATATAACAATTGCTGCTAAAACTGCTCCAATCTTTCAAATAATCTAATTAAAGAGGGGTTACTGGTAGCAAAGATTTAGTTCTACCAAGTGGATATTTTTGTAGAAAAGCTGCTCATTTACTGTAAGAACAGATGAAATGACAAAAAGTTGTGTGGGGTTGTTCGGGGTTTTTTTAGGGTTTTAAATAACATTTCTTATTTCAGAAAGGCAACCTTTGAGAGTTTCAGGGAATGAGTTGATGAAGGAAATGAAGGAGCTTAATGTCATATACAATTYTTCATTTCCAGATAGATATTGGTTGTTTAATCTCATATCATGAACCACAGGGTAAACAATGCAAGAAAGGACTCTGAACCTGAGGAGATAACTAGCCCTTCCAGTAATCATGTTAGGAGTAAATATACAATGATAAAATAAATGGTTGAAAACCAAAGAAGATGTGCCTTAAAAGTCAAGAGGAGAAAGAGAATTTGCAAGTTGCTTCAATCAAGACAAAGTAGTCTTTGAAAAAGATATTAAAACAAATAGGAAAAGATTCTGTRGTCATATAAATTAAAATAAAAAAGAAGAAAGGACTATGGCGTGCTATGCAGTGGCATTTGAGAATGAAGTTAGCCTTTAAAAAGGAAGGCTCCCAAATTGATATCTTGCTTTAATTTTCAATGAGGAAGAGGTAATGAAAATGAGGCTATGGAAAYTACTTCAACTGGAATAAAATTCAAAGATCTCAGTACATTAAATTAAAGGAACTCARTAATCTCCATCCTCAAATTCTGAAAGTATTGATATGTGAAAACGTATTCCCATAACAAGGATTTTAAATAGGAAGCATTTCAGGGCAGACGATAAACTGTTATAATAATGTCTAAGAATTTGTTTAKTCATTTTATAAAAACTCCTTATTGAGCTTATAATATGAATCATCATTGTTTTAAAGGCCAATTATATAAGAGAAATTTGTTAGGAGTGTTAAAGAGAAGATGATCATAATAAGTGATCTAATTGGAAAGATATGTTTTCATAGGAACATACCAGCAGTATTATAGGCACTGATCACTTTTGTAAATAATATTTTTCCTTTTTTCTTGGGCCAAAAATAAGGATGAAAAGAGATGATAGTGTTTAACACACAAGTCCCAACAAATATGATGCTACTAATTATGTATACATTCCTTACAGTTTCTGCAAAAATAATCATGCACTAAATGACCATGGAGCTCAAGAWTAAGAAAAATAAATACATTCTTTACAACAACAGGGATCACAACAGCTAAACCAGTACCTGAAAGAAAAGAGGGTTGCAGATCTGCGAAGTAGCACATAACTTAACACTAGTTACTAAATAGTGCGGTAGGGTAGAATACTTAGTCACAGGAGAGAAACTGTGGTACTTCCAGAAGAGGAGTAACAAAAAGTAGGAATACAACACCAATTAAAGGAGGACTTAAAAATTTACAGATCTGGGACATTTCTAGGAATCTCATAATATGCTCTCTTCTAGCACTTGCGACTTAATTTTGACAGTAATGTCATAAAGCATTCCATTTTGCTTGTTTCTTTATATTATTTTTATTAGTATACCAAGTTATTTTATTAGCATACAGTTTATAGACGTATTTTACCAACTTATTTTTTATAAATATCTCATCTGAATTCCCACAGAATATAATGTATCTCTTTAATAGAGCTATTCAGTCTTGAATTSAAGACCTAGAATGATGGAAATCCCTCATATCTCTTGGTTTGGTTCACCAAGAGTGAATGAACCTCAAGAGTAAAAATGAGTACTAGATTTCCAATATGGACTTCTTCAGCTACAACCACTGGATTGTATTCTTTTGTCAGATTAAATACCTCTGTATCTTTTACCATCTTACGTCTTTCACTATAAATACATAAGTTTTGTAACTGTAAGTCCTTACCAAGGTCTGTGAAAACTCTATATGAAATCAGAGTCTTAAGCTACTACGAAAAGTGAAACACTTAGCCCACTTCAGTCAAACTGTATAAAAAAAAGAAGCCATCGACTAAAAAGAAGACACACAAACCAAAACCAGCATGTTGTCTGGTTCAAAACACATAGTGATCCAATTTCAGAATGTACTGCTATAGGAATCACTGGAGTCTTATTCTCTTCTGCAAGGACTAAGCTAAATTAGAATATGTAAAATTAAAGCCAATAGGTAAGAARTGAACTGTTTGGTAATATTGTTTTTACAGTTTATAGCATTTACAAATATTTATAGTGATTTCTTTGTATTTTGCAATATTTCTTTTTTGAAATGCCACAGGGTATTTTGCAGAACGTCTTTAAGGAATGTTTGTGTCAGCGTTCAAAATATGGCATTCAACTCATTTTGAACATTAAATTTACCATGAACAGAATTTTCCTGCATGATTTAGTTATTTGGGAAGAATAAACCTATAGGTTCCTCACTGCCAGCATAAGTGGTGGTCAGCTCAGTAGATATCATCCACATGCAGAGTGTTTCTTGCCAAAATTGTTTTTGAGGATCAAAATACGTTGTCCTTGTAAAGCATTTTACCTTTCCCCATAAATCCAGATTTTATTCTCTTGAGAAATATGCTATATAGTCTACTTTATTAGTTTGTCTGAAGAGGTTATCATGTTTCTATTGAAAGAGAAAAATAGGTTCGCCCCAATTACTGTTGCAAAACTAGTGTAGGAACTGTTTTATCATTTGCATTCCTTAGTTGCATCTTTTCTTAGCTTCAGGTACATAGTCCTAATTGTCTGCTGAGTAGAATTGATAAAGGAAATGGGTGGCTCCTTGGGTGATAAGGATGAGCAGTCCTTGAGCTAACTCCTTGGGAGATAAGGATGRGCAGTCCTTGAGCTATKCTCGTTAGGTGGATGATAAGGGTGAGCTAGCTCATTAGGCCCCGATGGGTAAATCACTGATAATGGGAACCCAGGTCAATGAGCTAATTCCATAACTATATATGGACAAAGGATATCCAAAGTTCAACCAGTGGACAGCGTGAGGAAGACCATGGACAACCTCTGAAGGATGAAAAGATCCTAACCCAAATTTTACTGCGCATGCCTGGACTATGCAAATGAATCCCGGGAACTCATCACCATAGGCCTGCCCATTTCCCGGAAAATCCCTGAATATGGATGATGCCTTATGCATATGTATGTTTTGATGCTATAAATTCTGTGGTGCCTGTCCTTTTGGYGTGCAAGCTAGGAGGAGCGATCCCCCTTGCACCCGGCGCCGTAATAAACGTACCTGCTTTATATATCTTTTGAGTTGTGAAGTTTGTCTCCGCACRTCCCTATGAATGAATAGCTGCTCATTATTTTACTCTTGGCAGCCCATCTATACAAATGTATAGCCTACATCACATCCACTGAATTAGAGTGCTGATGTTAGATCACAGCTAGGGATTAAAAAAAAGCCCTCAATTGCTCTGTTACAATAAGCAAAGAGCACGCAAGTGCAATCACCTGTATTTGCCTAATGCTTAAGCCATCATGTTTTGGACAACTTGTTTTGCAGAAATGTTCTTTACCTCTTACTTCTAGGATGTTAAATAAATCTAAAACTGCCTACTGATTCCACAGCCCATCAGGGCCCTGACTGCACTTAATGATCCTGACCAGCCTTACCTGGGGCCTCCATCCATACTCCCTGACCGTGTCAGGGCTATTCCTGTCTGAGCTATGTTGCAAGAGTGCTAGTCTCCAGCTCAGCCACAGCCATCCCTGGCCATGAAGCTCCATTGATCTTGACTTGTGAACTGATTTCTGGACTTGACCTTGGGTCTGTCTCAACACAACGGACGTGCCCAGTAATCACTGGGTGTTGTCTGACCCTGTTTACTGGACCTGATCCTGACCATGACCTGCAGATTGACTTCCCAGTTTGACCTCTGACCTGCTTCATCACCACAAACTTGCCTAATGACCCAGAATTTTGGTTGAACCTGGCTGCCATCCTCGGCTCTGCCCTTCTTGTCTTGCTCAAGTACTGTGAGACAGGGCCCTGCCTGGTGAGGACCTTCCCTACAACTGCTCCCCATCCTTTAGGGAGAAGCCAGCCCTTGCTGCACTCTGACATAGCTACTCCAAGATTATGTTATTCCTTGTAACTTGGTATAGTAACTGGTAATGCTTGTTTAGCTGATATTGGTAAATACCACTGCTCCTACTATAAGCTTGGTCAAGAGTTACAGAAGACTTGAATACCTTCATAAATTATTAGGCTTTAAAGGGTTTAAGTTTAAAAAGAACCTATAGCTAACCTCGTAAATAAATAAATGTGACAAGCCCCCAAAACAAATATTGAGACAAATTTGTAAAAAGATGCCTTTCCAAAAGACATACTGTCACCGAAATCGGGAATAAACCTCGTAACACCAATGTAGTGTTAAAAGGCAGGCATTCTTTATTCTCGGCGCCGGGAACACGGGGGATAGCTCCTCCTCAAACGTGTTCACCCTTGCATTAGAATTCACCAGCTTTTATACACTTTTTCTGTCAAGTTGTTATTACATAACTTATTTAACATAAAAATGCATATTACCTTTACATTGGTTGGTTTCCTTGATTACATAACTTCATCAACACTCATATTCTAAAACAATCATTGGTCACCAATTCTTAGTATTCAAATCAAAATAAAAGATAAGGGGGGTCTCCAAGCGACATTACTGACACACAACAGGTTTCCATGACAGGTTTCCTTAGCTTCACAAAACTTAACAAATATAATAACTAATTAATATGGTTCCTACAGTTACAAGATTCAAACATACTCCTCTATTCAATTCTCCATTGTTCTCATCCAGTTTCCATTAGTTTCTTAATACAAAACAGTAACTACCTGATGAGGGTTCTATGGTTACAAGTTTCAACACACGATATTCCAACACTCTATTTCCACTATAATCAAATCTGGTGATTTTTACAACATTTCCCCCCTTTGGAAGTTTTGAAATAATCACATATTTATTTTATTTTTCAATACTTCCATCACAAATCAATATTTTATTCATACTGAGTTACTTTATCGCATGATGGTGAGAGCATCATTAGTTGAACCATTTACACTCTGATGTTGCCCTTCAGCTATCGCCAGTGTAATTTTACGATCAACAGCAGCTCTTTTTGTGAACTCCTTTTTCAAACAATGATAGATGAGTAATATTACCAGGAATATTATTAATAATAACAACACAGTGCCAATTAAGGACTTTACCCAGGAACTCAGGTTCCATCCCAATCCACTAAAAATTTTATCAAACCAATTTTCCTGCAAGTCTTTTTGAATTTCTTAGGTATCTTTTTCTATTTGTCCTAATAAATCCAAATCATGTTCAACATCCTGAGTAACACTTGGGATATATATGCAGCAATGATCTGTTCTCTCTCTCAGGTATCCACAAACTCCATGTTCTTTTAATAAGAGCATATCCAAAGCCATTCTATTTTGTAAGGTCATCTTTGAGGTTGCCTGTAACTGCAAATTTAATTGTTTGAATCCTTTCTTTGTCACATTAGCCAATTTTTCTACCTGACCTGTCAACCTATATAACCAAGCCTTATTTCTATAGGTTGACAAGGGAGTCAATAAAGATTCTAAGGCCCATCCAATTTTTACTCCCGTTGAGGGTTCATTCCATTCTACATCATCAATTTTTGATTTCTTTGTCCATATTAAGTTTAAATTTTCAAAGTTTCCTTTAAAAGGAGCTTTCTTCCAAATCGGACATAATGTCGTCATTCCTAAAGTGATTTGCTTCACTTTCCCATCCATCGATAGATGGGTGGTCCAAGTTCCATCACTCATTGCCCAAACTAAATGTCCTGGACTCTGAATTGTAGATGTTCTAAAACTAAATATTATTCCTCTTTTAGTTTTATACGTGTCAGTCAAAATTAAATCATTCTTAAGTCCTCTACACCAACATCCATATTTCAATGCAGCTGCTAAGGGAGGGACATCTTGAATTGCTTTATTAACCATACTACAATTATATATCTTTTTACAGCTCCACCACGATACTGTGTTTTCCTTTTCCCGAGATGTAGTTCCTTTATCATTGACTGATAGGAAAGCTGCAAAAACTGTTCTGTCCCAAGTAAAACACCAGGGGGCATTGGCTATATATTGAAATTGAGATAAAATGTTCATAGACCATACTGAATCCCATGCAACCTCTGCTTCTCGCTTAGTTTGGTTAGTTTCTCTACATTTCCATTCTATAACTATTCGACTAACATTCTTTTTAACTTGTTCATCATATGAACACCAGTCTACATTTTTAAACCTCCCTATTGTGCTGTAGACAGAATTTAATAACTTTTCACAATCCACTCTACTCCCAGGAATTTTCCACTGTTTTCAGATACGATGTGTTTGTTCCTGCCATTCAACAGTAGGAACCTGCTCACAATAGGTACGATTATTGTTGGATTTTTCATTGCTTAAATTTGTTGTCAAAATTCCCCATGGAATTGATTCACCTACAGCTCTTGGGATTGGGAGACATGCAGTTATTTGGGTCACATTTTGTAAGTTAGCAAATCCGTTTATCAATCCCACCATTAAATTTTCTTCTGGAGTTCTCCTTGGAATGTGTATCAACTGTTCTGCTTCTATTGACGCTGGATCCCCACTCTCTGCTCTCTTTTCTACTTGATCTCCCTTCCCTCCGAAMAATGCTCCCATCATCATCAGTTGCCAGATCAAAATCCATTTTCTCCATACTTTGCAATGATAGCTCTCTTTCTTAAACATATTTTAAAGTCAATTTTGCAGTCCCTGGATCCCTATTGACAATTTTCCACGACAGGGCCTTCTTTACTCAAGTGTAGGTATCCACGGCTCCACTCCTTCTACTTTGATTGCAGTGTAAGTTGTTAACAGTACCTGGAAGGGTCCCTCCCACTTCTCCTGCAGTGGTTCAGAGTTCCAAGTCCTTATATATACACGAGATCACCTGGCTGATACTGACGTACATGCATATCCAAGTCAAGTGATCTAGTCAGCACAACATATCTCCGGAGTGCTCCAAGGACTTTTCCTGAAGGAATCAAATATCTTTTTAAATCAGTTTCCCCAGTTACCTTCATATCCCTTGGGATTAAAGGAGTCTGGTAGGACTTGCCGTACAGAATTTTGTATGGATTTATACCATCTCGATCTCGGTTGGATCCTGATTCTCAAGAGAGCTAACGGTAAAGCCTGTGGCCACTTTAAAGATGTTTCCTGGCAAATTTTACTTATTTGTCTTTTCAGTGTTTGATTCATCCTCTCTATTTTCCCACTTGACTGTGGTCTCCAGTGGGTATGTAGGTCCCATTTTATGCCCAAAATTTTACTAATTTTTTGGACTATATCTGCCACAAGATGTGGTCCTCTATCAGAGGACATTCCCATTGGCACCGCAAATCTGGGTATTATTTCCTTCAACAATATTTTAACTACTTCTCTAGCTTTGTTGGTGCGGCAAGGGAAGGCTTCTGGCCATCCAGAAAATGTATCAATTAATACTAATAAATATCTATATCCATTTTGTCTGGGTAGCTCAGAGAAATCAATTTGCCAATAATCTCTGGGAGAATTCCCTTGTTTTGTTACTCCTAAAGGTGGCTTCTTTTGGTTCAGGGGATTATTTTTATGACAGATTAGACACTTAGCTACTATTGATTTAACTATTCCTGTCATTCCTACACACACTACAGAGGTTTTCATACTTGAAACCATGGCATCTACTCCCCAATGCATTTGCTCATGCTTTTCTTTTGCAAGTTCTATCATGACTTGTGGAGTTACTATTACCTGTTTCTCTGCCGTTACCCACCATCCTTCTCTGTTTTGGGATGCCTTTAGTTGTTCTGCTAATTGATCACCCAATTTACTATATTTCGGTTTTGAATTTGGAAGTTTTATTTGTTTTACTGGTACTAGTGCAAGGATACCTCGTTTTGCTGCCTCTTTTGCAGCTTTATCTGCTAATCGATTACCTATGTTTACAGCCGTTTGACCAAATTGATGAGCTTTGCAATGCATTACCGCCACCTCCTTTGRTCTCTGCGCATCTTCCAGAAGTTGGAGAATTTCTTCTTTATACTTTATAGATGTTCCTTGGGCTGACAGCAGTCCTCTTTCTTTCCAGATGTCTCCATGAGCATGGATCACACCAAATGCATATTTAGAATCAGTCCAAATATTTACCCTTTTTCCTTCTGCTATTCGCAGAGCCCGCCTTAACGCCACCAGTTCTGCTTTCTGTGCCGAGGTATTTGTAGGCAATGTTCCTGACTCCAATACCTTGGTGGTGGTAACGACAGCATACCCGGCCATTCGCTTTCCTTCTTGCACAAAGCTGCTCCCATCGGTAAATAATTCTAAATCAGGATGTTCCAGAGGTTCATCTCTCAGGTCCAGTCTGCTGGAATAGACTTGTTCAATAGTTAGCAGGCAATCATGTTCTAAATTCCCTGTTGGATTTTCTGTTGATAATAATATTGCTGGATTAACAATTGGTGTGGTTTTCAATTCTACATCTCTTGTTCCAGTAAGACAACCTGATATTTCAGCATTCTGCTAGGGGATAACCAATGACCCCCCTTTTGCTCTAGGACAGTTATTATCATATGTGGTGCATATACCACCATCTTTTGACCCATGGTCAATTTTTGAGCCTCTTGGATCAACAATACCGTTGCTGCCACAGCACACAAACATCCCGGCCATCCTTTACTCACATTATCAAGTTGTTTGGAGAAGTATCCCACCGATCTCTTCCAGGATCCCAGCCGTTGTGCCAGCACTCCAAGAGCCAGGTGTTGTCTTTCATGTACAAACAACTGAAAAGGTTTGGTCACATCAGGTAATCCCAAAGCAGGAGCCATCATTAGTGCCTTTTTCAATTCTTTGAATGACTTCTGACATTCAGGTGTCCAAGTCAGATACCGATCCTTGGATTCTTTTAAAGCCTCATATAGTGGCTTCACATAGAGTCCGTAATTTAGAATCCAAAGTCGACACCATCCAATCATCCCCAGAAAAGCTCTCAGTTCCTTCTGGCTGCTGGGTTCAGGAATTTGACAAATCGCTTCCTTTCTTTCATTTCTTAGTTGTCTTTGTCCTTGAGATATTTCAAATCCCAAATAAATCACTGCTTCTCTTCCTATCTGGGCCTTGTTTCTGGAAACTCTGTATCCTCCTTGGCCCAGAAAATTTAATAAACTGATAGTAATCTCAAAACATTTTTCTTTACTTTCTGTGGCTATCAGAATGTCATCCACATACTGTAACAATGTACCTTCCCCTTGGTTCTGTTTTTTCCATATCTCTAATTCTTTTGCCAGCTGATTCCCAAATATCGTAGGGCTATTTTTGAATCCTTGTGGAAGTACAGTCCATGTTAGTTGTGTCTTTCGTCCTGTGGTGGGGTTTTCCCATTCAAAAGCAAATATGCTTTGGCTTTTTATATCCAGAGGTATGCAAAAGAAGGCATCCTTTAAATCTAGTACAGTAAACCATTTGTGCTCCTCTTTTAAAGAGGTCAGTAGAGTGTATGGATTAGCTACGACTGGGTGCATATCTTGGACTATTAGATTTATAGCCCTTAAATCCTGAACTATTCGATACTCCTTACCTCCAGATTTCCTTACTGGCAATATGGGAGTATTATATTCTGATTCACATTCTACCAAAAGCCCATATTCTAAAAATTTTGTGATTAACCCCTCTAATCCTTTTCGAGCCTCCCACTTAATAGGGTATTGTTTTTGTCTTACTGGCTTGGCTCCAGGTTTTAAAGTTACTTTTACCGGTTCTGCCAATTTGGATCGTCCTGGAACTCCACTCGCCCAAACCAAAGGAACTACTGCATTTTCCACTTCTTCTGGCATCTGTTCTTCCCTGGAGGAATCTTGTAACATAAACACTCTTGCCTCTATGGCTTTTGATTCTGGTACTAACAATTTAATCTCCTCATCTTTAAAAGTTATTTGTGCATTTAGTTTACTTAATAGATCTCACCCTAACAAAGGCAATGGACATTCAGGCATATATAGAAACTGGTGAGTTACTCACTGTTTTCCTAATTTAAACTTTAATGGTTCTAGAAAAGGCCAATTTTCTTTTTGCCCTGTCGCACCAACAACATTTACTGATTTATGACTAAATTTCCCTTTGCATGTATTCAACACTGAATAAGTGGTTCCCGTATCTACCAAAAATTCTATTTCTTCATTCCCTAGTTTCAACGTAACCAGAGGTTCAGCTAGGGTTGATTCCTCCGGTTCCCTTCATAATTCTTCACTCAGAGTCGTTAATTTAACCGCTCGGAGAGTTGGATCTAATTCTCCAGCTTTGGGGCATTCTCTTTTCCAATGCCCACGTTCCTTGCAAATAGCCCATTGATCTTCTGCCAGTCGGAGATTTACCTTCCTCCTTTCTCCAACATTAATTCCCCGTCCTCTTCCTCTACCTCTTCTATTATTCTCGGTTAAAATCGTCATTAATTTTCCATCCCTCCGTGCTTGCCTCAGTTCTTTTTCTTCTTCTCTATTATTATATATGGCCCAGGCAATTTCAAGAATTTTACCCAAATCTCTAGATTCAGGTCCTTCCAATTTCTGGAGTTTCTTTCTAATGTCTGGGGCCGATTGACCCATAAATATAGAGGCTAATTGCGTCGCTTCTTCTGGTTTATCTGGATCCAAATTAGTATATTTTCTAGCAGTCACCTTCAGTCTTTCCATAAAGACTGAAGGAGACTCCTTTGGTTCTTGCCTTACTTCATAAATTTTTGACCAATTTATTGCCTTTGGCATTGCATGTCTAACACCATATAAAATCCACCTCTGATATCTATTCAGCATTCCTCTGGGTCCCTGTTGATTAGGGTTCCATTCAGGATTCACGGATGGAAAATCCTGGTCCACTGTCCCCTGTAAATCCCCATTGGCATGTGCTCCCTCCATCTGTTTTCTTGCAGTATTTAATACCATTTCCTTATCAGTTTCATCAAGCAAATTATCCAATATTACTTGTAAATCATTCCAATCAGGATCTTGAGTTCTAATTATTGTTTCAATTACTTTGGCTACTCTTTCAGGATCATTCCGATAGTTACCCGCAGTCTCTTTCCATGATCTTAATTCAGTAATTGAAAAAGGAACTTTCACCACCATTGGACCATCATTCCCCACCGCTTCCCGGAGAGGGGCTTGGAGGGAAGTTGGCCTTGCTTCCCCCCTCCTTCCCCGTGTTCTTCCTGAGATTGGGCTAAATCCYCCTGCTTCCCCTTCTATGGGAGGAGCAGGGAGATTATCATTCTCCAAATTTTGGATCTCTYCTCTTTCCCATCTTCGGTGAGGAGCAACCATTAGTTCAACATCCTCCTCCTCAGTTCCATTTTTCAAACAATTCTCTTTGATATTACAGTTTGAGTTCTCATCACATTTTCCTTTTTTCAAAACAATCATCATAGAATTATATGAGTGTATCCCACACTGTTTCTGCCATTCTGGATGATTCCGCAGTGTAAAGAACAAATCAACATATACCATTTCATCCCATTGACCTTCCCTTTTACAAAAGAACATTAATYGCAAGATGGTATTATATTGCAATGTCCCATTTTCTGGACATTTCTCCCCATTCTCCAATTTATACATTGGCCACCAGTGATTGCAATATTCAATTAATTGTTTCCGAGTCAGAGGATCACCTCCCAGATCTTTCCAGTGTCTCAAGATGCATCTCAAAGGTGTTCTTTGTGGGACAGGTTTTTTACTCGGAAACGTACCCATCCTCCCGAGACTAGTGGTTGTGATTGCGCACTATCACCAGGCACTAGTCAGAGGGATCCCAACCCCTGTTGAAGCTCCCTCTGGGATTCCAGCCCCCTGCCRGAACTCCCTGGGATTCCAGCCCTCTGCCAGAAATCCCACCCTCCTTGCCCGGGACTCTAGCCCAACCCTGCGAGGCTTTCGCCRCGTCTTATGGGCAGGAGTTACCTGTGGGGCCTCCAACCCCCCCTGAGGTACCTCTTCAGCCAAGTTCTGCGTAGCTTTCGCCGCGCCATACAAGCAGGCCACGTTACTTCCTTAAAAGAATGCCTTATTACCTTTTCCAGGGGATTTGCTCAGAATTCTTCGGTCCAGGGATCAGAGGTTCTCCCCGAGAATCCCTCGGTGCCGGTTGGAGGTCCCATGATCCCACRGATCCGTCAAGGTTCACAAGCGGTGTCCCATCTGGGTCACCAAAACTGTCACCGAAATCGGGAATAAACCTCGTAACACCAATGTAGTGTTAAAAGGCAGGCATTCTTTATTCTCGGCACCGGGAACACGGGGGATAGCTCCTCCTCAAACGTGTTCACCCTTGCATTAGGATTCACCAGCTTTTATACACTTTTTCTGTCAAGTTGTTATTACATAACTTATTTAACATAAAAATGCATATTACCTTTACATTGRTTGGTTTCCTTGATTACATAACTTCATCAACACTCATATTCTAAAACAATCATTGGTCACCAATTCTTAGTATTCAAATCAAAATAAAAGATAAGGGGGGTCTCCAAGCGACATTACTGACACACAACAGGTTTCCATGACAGGTTTCCTTAGCTTCACAAAACTTAACAAATATAATAACTAATTAATATGGTTCCTACAGTTACAAGATTCAAACATAACTCCTCTATTCAATTCTCCATTGTTCTCATCCAGTTTCCATTAGTTTCTTAATACAAAACAGTAACTACCTGATGAGGGTTCTATGGTTACAAGTTTCAACACACAATATTCCAACACTCTATTTCCACTATAATCAAATCTGGTGATTTTTACAACAATACTTCAGTGAAACTCAAACTATCTTGCCTCAAACACAAATTTTTAGACCCTGTATAAGTGGATAAAAGTTAAGGATCTGTGATAAACAACCACATTAAATCCTCGGATTAAACACTTTAAATTTAGAAGTAATAAATATTTAAGGTATCTGCCTTTGTCAAGCACAGTACTTGTCTGAAAGTGTGATAAAAGCTTAACTTTCCAGGAAGTGATCATACTACAATCAAAATTAATCAATCAGTCTCCTGCACTATGGCTAATGGCTAACATAGTCCATCTGATTCTTCCCCAAGAACTGAGGTAGAAACCTGTAGCCACAAACAGACTGAGCAGCTCCTTGTACAACAATATGTTCTTTAGGCACAATACTACCTGACATATCACTCCCATTTGAAATAGCATATTCAAATAAAAGTGCATCTGACAGTTCACCACACCCATATGGGATCAACAACAACATTTTTTAAAACTTGCTGAAATATCTCATGGGGGTATTTTTAAAGTGTCGTTACAAAAAGCTCTGAGTAAAGTACAAGCCACGCTTTTTTAAGAAACAGAGCATCTCAATCTTTCATCCTAACAGTGTTTTTTTCTACAACACCAGTTAATCAAGTTTTATTTTTATATGAAACAAGTGCCTTAGCTCACTGAGAGTTCAGATTGCTGTGTAGAAGTGTGTATTTCACAATGTAGCAGAAAGACAGTGGGTGGGTTTCTGTTTTCTGGCTTTTTTAATATTTGGTAACCCTGTGCATCTAACCTCAGCAGGAATCTGAGCAAGTGTCATTCCCAGTCCTATATTTTCTAAGGCAATAAACTCCATTACATACTTACTCAGCTTACACACAATCACCCATCCAGGGTGACATTTTAAATTTTTTTTTATCATTCAGTTGGTTTTGCTATTTTTCTATCAGATACTTCTTTTGTTTCAATAGTAGCTGCAGTGCTGCAGAAAAAGATTTTGTGCCCTGCTATAGCACTTCAGTGCAGCCTGAGAATACCATCTTCACAACGCTATTCTGCTCTGGAAAGAAGAGATTTCAAGGTGAGAGACTGGCATTTCCTCATGTTCTATAAGAAGGACTGAATTTCTCCCATGATGTGCATCTTGATRGGAGTCTGAATTATTATATGGCAGTATTTAATACACTACTGACTATGGTCACAACCTCAAAAATATTACATGACCTTTCTACTACCTTTAACAATTAAATCACTTCTAGGAAAAGCAAYGCACAAACACACATTTCTACCACACTTTTTGTCTACAGATGAAATTTCTCAGAGTGTTTTTCAAACCAATAATATGAATGCATGAAATAGAACACTGACTCCGTGTAAGCATTTTTGCTTTCATGGAACATAACTCCCTGTAGCAGTCTCTGTTCTGTTGTATTTGAAAGATACGAATATATAGTGATGATGGGCGTCTTCAAAATCCTAGACAAACAACAATTGATCAGGTGTACTGGGTCTGGCTGGGATGGAGCTAATTTTGTATGGTGCTGTGTTTTAGATTTGTGACCAAACMAATGCTGATAATTCACTAATATTTTAGCTATTGCAGGACAGCGTTTGCCCAGCRTCAAGGCCTTCTCTGTTTCTCACTCTGCCCCCTCAGTGAATAGGTTGGGGGATGTGCAAGAGGTTGGGAGGGGACACAGCCGGGCAGATGACCTGACCTAACCAAAGGGATATTCATGCCATATAATGTCATGCTCAGCAATAAAGAGGRAAAAGAGGGAGTTTAGGGAGGTTAGCCATCTTTTGCTGGGGAACTGGCTGGGCATYGATCTACCTGTGGGAGGTGGTGAGTGATTACCTTTGCTTCACTCGTTTAATTTTCTTTCTCTCTTCTTCTACTCCTCCTTCACTTATCAAACAGTTTGTAACTTGATGTACCAGTTTTCTTGTTTTTATCCTTCCTTTCCTCTTCCCTTGTCCCACTGCGGGGGAGGGGAGGAGGAGCAAGTGAGCAGCTGTGTGGATATAAGTGGCTGACTACCACAATTAACCACAGCATCAGGATATACAGAATAATACAGCTTCTTCAGTAAAATACAGTTCCTACTCAGCTATGATTTTGGGGTCTCTGATTTAAGCAAGAAATTAGTAGACAATTACAATTTCAAATAGAATTGCAGAAGTGATGCTGGGCACGAGAACCTTTAAAAATTCTGTGTATGTAGTTTGCAGTGCCATTCTAATATACCAAGTGTGTATGTAAAATCTGAATAAAGTGAAATGCAGTGTCAAAACTCATGACTTAATCTGCTATTTAAGAATTGAAAAAGATGTAGTTAATAAAGTATCCTTCTAATTGTAATATTCCAGCTCCCTTTGTGGAATTATTCCACACTGGAAGGAGGTGGCCAAAGTAATAACCCAATCCACAAACAGATGAAACACTCAAAAAAAAAAAAAAAATTATCTGGCAAAGGGGGGGAATATTGCTGTATTATTCTATTCTTGGATTTGCAGATATTTGAGCTATCTGTAATTCTAGCACATCATTCAGCATATTACAAGTTCTTTATAATGTTTTTTCTTCAGATTTTATTATTTGTCATAAATAACAGCTGTTAAGTCATTTTTTGTAGTCTGTTGATGAACAGATTCAATTCAGAGACTAATTCAATCATACACTTTCATGTATCTTTGGAATTCATACCCCAGCTCTGTGTTATTGAGTAAACACGAACATCACACTCAAATATTGGCTGCAGGATACTGAGTGACTAGGATGAATGGTAACTGAGTGGGGAGAGGAACAAAAAAATGTCTCAGTATGTCTTTGCAATCAGTACTCAAAATTATTGGTAAGATAGCTAAGAAATTAACAAACCTCACAATTTTGAATATTCTAAAATGAAAACCTCATACATCGCACAATATAGGAGAGTGAGAKATACATCTTATCTCAATTTATGATGCAGACATTATACACCTGATCAAAATATGGGATTTTTTGGATTATTGGTTTAATTTGAGAGAAAAAGGGCAAAACAGARGAAAACATATAGGAGCTAGGTCAAAGAAAGGAGTTGAAGGAACCTTTTTAAAGCTTTGTTGCTCGAAGATGCTCCTCAACCACTACCTATCCCTCAAGAAGACTACCCTTCTGTCAGAAAAAGTTCCCTAGGCACTTATGTTTCTCCCAGCACAAGTACACAAGGGTCCTTGGAGTCCTTTTATTGAGCCCTGGTGGGGAAAGCAAACGCTGTTCTCCCTCATTTGTCTGTGGACTAACTAGGAAGAGTTCCTACATCAGCACTGGTGTTTCTCCCCTTGCCCCTACTGCAGCATGAATTTATCCATGGACCACAGTCCCTTAGGAGTGTGTCTGTTCCAGTGTGGCCTTATCTATGACCCACAGTCTCTTCAGGGGTGTACCTGCTGTGCCATGGATTTATCCGCAGCCAAAGACGCTTCGAAGTGTTCCAGCACGGCCTCATGCACAGCCACTGATGCTTCAAGGTGTACCCGCTGCAGAATGGACTTATCCATGGACACAGGTGCTTCGAGGTGTACCTTCTCCAGCATGGACATATCCTTGGGCCACAGTCCCTTCAGAGATATATCTGCTGCAGCACAGATATGACTACATCCACAGACACTTCAAGGTGTATCTGCTCTGGCGTGTACTTATCCACTACCACAGACGCTTCGGGGTGTCCTGCTCCCACGTGGACTTGTTCCATAGGTCGCAGTCACTTCAACTCGAGTTCACACTGGAGTTCCAGCCTGTCCAGTACAGCAGCACAGGAACAGCAGCGATGCCCTGGCCATCTGCCAGCCCAGGCGCATGGCCATCRCTGTTATCAAAATGTTCCCAGGCACAGCAGAGTAAGATGATAAACAGCACAGCAGTACAGCAAGCAGCAAGAGCAAAAAGCAGCCACCAGCAAGCACAGACTCTAATATACAGTGAGGCAAGCAAGCCCCACGGCAAGCACAGGAGCCTGCCAAATAATAGCTAWCAGCTATAAATTCAATCTAGCACATTCCAATCAAATCTGCCGTTATCTCGAACCCTTTGAGACACATACTGGACACCACAAAGGACTGTGGTGGGTTGACCTTGGCTGGCCGCCGAGCGCCCACCAAGCCTTTCTATCACTCCCCCTCCTCCACTGGACAGGGGGATAAAATACAACTAAAGATTCATGGGTTGAGATAAGGACAAGGAGATCACTCAGCAATTACCGTCATGGGAAAAACAGACTTGACTTGGGGAAATTAATTTAATCTGTTACCAATCAGATCAGAGTAGGATAATGAGAAATAAGAACAAATCTAAAAACACCTTACCCACACCCCTCCCTTCTTCCCAGGCTCAACTTCACACCCGACTTCTATACCTCCTCCCCCAAGTGATGCAGGGGATAGGGAAATGGCTGTTCTGGTCAGTTCATAACACGTCGTCTCTGCTGCTCCTTCCTCCTCACACTCTTCCCCTGCTCCAGCATGGGGTCTCACCCACGGCAGACAATCTTTTCCAAACTTCTCCAACATGGGTCCTTCCCACGGACTGTAGTCCTTCAAGAAATTCTTCAACGTGGGTCCTTTCCACAGGGTGCAGTCTTTCAGGAATGGACTGCTCCAGCGTGGGTCCCCCRCTGGGCTGTAGGTCCTGCCAGAAAACCTGCTCCAGCGTGGGCTCCTCTCCATGGATCCACAGGTCCTGCCAGGAGCCTGCTCCAGCGCAAGCTTTCCATGTGGTCACAGCCTCCTTTGGGTGCATCTACCTGCTGTGGTGTGGGGTCCTCCACGGGCTGCAGGGTGGATATCTGCTCCAGCATGGACCTCCATGGGCTGCAGGGGGACAGCCTGCATGACCATGGTCTTCACCACAGGCTGCAGGGGAATCTCTGTTCCGGGGCCTGGAGCACCTCCTTTACTGACCTTGGTGTCTCCATGGCTGTTTTTCCCACATATTCTCACTCATCTCTCCCACCTACTGCTGAGCAGCAGTTTTTATCCTTTCTTAAATACATTATCACARAGCTGCTACCAACATCACTGATTGGCTCAGCCTTGGTCAACAGTGGGTCCATCTTGGAGCTGGYTGGAACTGGYTCTGTCGGACATGCGGGCAGCTTCTGATATCTTCTCACAGAAGTCACCCCTGCCAGACCCCCGCTACCAAAACTTTGCCATGTAAACCATATACATCACTGTATTAGGTCTGACCGGAATGGATTTAACTTTCSCTGTAGCAGCCCTCATAGAGCTGTGCTTTGTATTTGTAGCTAGAACAGTGTTGATGATAACAAACCGGTGTTTTGGCTACCGCTGAGCAGTGCTCTCACAGCATCAAGGCTGTCACTCCAACTCCCCCCTCAAAGGCCAGTAGGCTGGGGGTGGACAAGGTGTTGAGAGGGTACATAGGACATAGCCAGGTGTCACGTCCCGCCTGTGCGGAGGGAGAGGTGACAGATCCGTAAATTCCCTCTGTGTGGATTAAGGTGAAAGAACACCAAGGTCTGTACAAAAATGAAGACTTTTATTCCATAGCTAGGCTCATTGGTAAATAACTGGGKAGCAGAAAGCTTATTACTCACCAYTGCTGTGGGGKTTTATGCSTTGCATKACTTACTAGGAAAAGGTAAAAGAATAAAAGAAAAAGAGAAGAGGAAAATGAGAGAGAGAGAGAAAGAGATCACCGGTCCTGGTTCCAGCGTTGGTCCAGCCAAYGGGGGTCACTGGCTTGTAGGAGCACTCATCCAGAGGTTCCCACCCCATAGTATTTCCTTTCCCCTTTTATGTCCGCCGYTCACTACAAACTGCTCCTCTGCTATGGTGGCAGTTTCGTAGTTTGTTTCTATTGGTTCTTGTATGCCCTGGCTTCAGTTAAGTTACAGTGTCCTTCCTTTTTACTGCACATATTCAGTGGGGAAGGGGCTTCGTTGAGAAGGGGGCTTCTCCTGCTGGTGGGTGGTTTTCTTACTATGCTAATTGGGATAGTTCACCTGTAGTTCAAGTAGTTTCTGGTAGTCTTCTTATCTTGCTTAACATGTTTCTTCCCCCAAGGCCATGCCCAGTTAACACTCTACAGAGGGCGAGTAATGGCTTTAGTTGCATTCCTTTATCACACCRGAGCSTTCCTGGGATTCATCATCCCCCAGTCTTGCGAGTGGTTGAGACATTCCTCAGACAGGCTCAGGGGATCCCCACCCCCTGCTCCCTTACCAAGTTTTGTCTCCAKTCGTTGTCTGCACCAAACAGTCCTTTGTTCCAGGGGATTGCAAGTTAGCCTTGGTGTTAGATTGTTCTTCTATTTGGTCTCCTACACCAGGACAGCTGACCCAAACTGACCAAAGGGATACTCCATACCATATGATATTGTGCTTAGCAATAAAAACTAAGAGAAAGARGGATGGGAGACGTTCGTTATTAAGGTGTTCATCTTCCGAATCAACAGCTACGCGTACTGAGGCCCTGCTTCGCAGGCAGTGGCTGGACATCGCTTGCTGATGGGAAGTAGAGAATAACTTTTTTTTTTGTTTCCTTTGTTTCCACACGTGGTCTTTGCTTTTCTTTATTAAACTGCCTTTATCTCGACCCATGATTTTTTTCATCTTATTTTTTCTCCCTGTCTCACTGAGAAGGGAGTGATAGAATGGCTTGGTGGGCAGCTAGTGGCCAGCCGAGGCTAACCCAACACAGTCACCAATGGAAAGCAAGTTAAAATTAAATATTGATTAATCACTGAATATATATGTAACTTTTTTTCAACTGTTTGAACCCATGTAGCTATCATTTTACAGATTAAGCTTATCTAGACGTTTCTGAGAAAATCAAGAGGACAGCAGAGCACAGGTAATGAAATAATAGAAGAGCATCCTCAGAGTATGAAGCAAAAGGAAGAGCTACTCACTCAACACCTTATAATTTCAAGCCCTAGTGATGTAGAGATGTCAAAAAATGCCTTTTTGACAAGTTTATTTGTCCCTAAAGCCAGCAGAAATCCACTACTAATACTTTATCGGTTGGGGGTAAGGAAGTTACAGTATTAGAGAGTTTTCTATAAAGAGGAATTTAGTAACTTCATGCTGTAGTTTATTACTGGAAAACACTAGAAAAAAATGAAGTTGCCTTTTTAAGGCTTGATTGCTTTATTGAAGCTCTAATTTGATACAAACTATYAGCTACAACATAAATTTCTAGTTTAGTTATATTAAACCACACGTTACCGATGGACTACCTCATCACAGGAAGATTAAATGGCTGACAAAATGAGTTTTATGGAGAAGAAGCTGACATTAGTAAAATTTTTATGCTTTTTTACGTTTCTACTAGATACGGGAACTCTGAGATTTGAGATACTATTAGATATGTTAGAGTATTTAGTGTTTTGTGGTCTTGTTTTTCCTTTTTTCGTGTGAGTAGACAGATATTATTGTTAACAGTACGCTATAAATAAATAAATAAAATAAACAAACATGACATTTTCACKCTACCCAGTGAACTGGGTATGTATCTAGTTCATAAATATCAATTTGCACATTCCTTTTTAATCTGTTAGATTAAATCATTAATGAAGTTGAAGCTTCAACATGAACTCTATCGTTGTTGTTTAACCCCAGCCGGCAACAAAGCACCACACAGCTGCTCGCTCACTCCCCCCACCACGGTGGGATGGGGAAGAGATTGGAAGAGTAAAAGTGAGAACACTTGTGGGTTGAGATAAGAACAGTTTAATAATTGAAATAAAATATAGCAATAATAATAATAATAATAATAATAATAATAATAATAATAATAATGATGTAATGAAAAGGAAAATAACAAAAATAAGGAGAAATAAAACCCAAGAAAGACAAGTGATACAAATGAAAAATAATTACTCACCACCAACTGACCGATGCCCAGCCTGTCCCCAAACAGTGGCTCCATGGCCAACCTTCCCCTAGTTTATATACTGAGCATGACRTCATATGGTCTGGAATATYCCTTTGGCCAGTTTGGGTCAGCTGTCCTGGCTGTGCCCCCTYCAGCTTCGTGTATATCTCCARCCTTCACAGTCATTAGAGCATTAGAAGCTGAAAAGTCTTTGACTCAGTGTAAGCACTACTTAGCAACACCTAAAACATCAGTGTGTTATCAACATTRTTCTCATCCTAAATCCAAAACACAGCACTATAYCAGCTACTAGGAAGAAAATTARCTCYATCCCATCAGAAGCCAGGACATCTGTTAAGGATGATCTAACCATGCAAGTACTTCCTAGGGAAATGCTTTTCTTTTTTAGAGATATGTAAAAATGTTGGCTATTCTGGCATCATAGACTTTGTTTTCTCTGGCAAAGTGGAATGGAATTTACTGCAGAAGTATACTGAAATCCTATTAGTATAATTGAAGAGCATTATTCTCTTTAGTTTTGGTAGCACTTCTTCGATAATGAAGGGTGATTTTCAGTCCAGTGTTCCTTATGATGTACCTGGACTCTTAAAAAAAATAAATGATACTTTTAGAAATTAGCTAGTGAATAATTACACTGCACCAAGCCATATTTTGTCCTCATTATTCTGTATATAGCCTACCAGAAGTAGAASAACTTTGCCATGGTTTGATTCACAGGATCTTTCTTACAGGAGATAATTGCTATCTTTAAGAATTATTAATCTCCATCAGTGACAGGTCTTCTTAACTTTTAATTGAGATGTCATGCCCAGCCAGTTTTGGTTGAGCCTGGTTCAAAACCTTATAATGGAAGTTTTCAACYGGCATTAAAAATTCTTGTTTCAGGCTTTTTCTGTTACTTTCTCATTCTTCAACCCAGAGCTCTGTGCCTTGGTTTCTACCAGTTAATATTTCTAAATTTTACCCTGATTTCTAGTCTGTGCATACCGGATGGCTGTGGGCAGTGCCACTCCATGCTCTGTGGTTCAGTGTCTGCTCTACCACCATGTAGTCTTAACCACAATCACAATTGGAAAGCAAAATCTGGCAAGTTTTCTGTATCATCAGCTGATGTCTACAACTATGAAACCCAATKTAATTTTCTTTTAAAGTAAAACTTACTAATTTTATTTTTCATTTAACTGAGATAACCCACAAATATTAGAAGAGGCAGTTAGGTTTTATTTTTAATTATGCTTCTGAGGAGGTACAAGAAATTGAGTATGGACTCTGGAGGACATCAATAATTTCCTCATAAGGTATTATAGTTTCAGAGCTATTTCTTAATAACGGAGCAGTAGGTTTGTAGAGCATTATGAGCAGAAGAATATCCCAGATGCCAGAGTAGCATCATGACCTTTAATATCTGTCTCATCCCTTATGGATATCGGGCTCACCACCAGGTTGAGCAAAATGGTTTCTTTCTTGTATTTGGGCCTTGGCTGCTGCTTCTTATTAGATCAATGCAAATGAGGTCAATATTGAGTCTAGAACTGGATGCGGAGAACGTGATAGAACTATGACATGTATCTTGAAGATTTAAACAGAACTGCCATAAGAAACAGTAGYATGTCATGGCTCTTTTTGTGTCATTTCGACTACACTTCTTTTGAAAATGGAAAAATAAGCTTCAGCCTGTTTTTATTCAGTATTGCATGCAGCTTGTGTGGTATCTGGGACCTTCTGCAAAATCAAGAATCATCAAGATCAAACATGTGGCTTCATGCATGAAACTACTAACAAGTGTTTTCAGAAACACTGAGGGCTRCTATTCACTGAGCCTGAAAATTATGTTTATTTAATCACCTGAAGGAAAAGTTTCCATTTCTACATCTGTTTATGGTGTATGGCCACATTTTCTTTTAATATTCTGACTTAATTTGAGACTCTTTTTGCTACAATACTCAATACATTTAATTGTTTCAAGCATTCCCAGTAAACATAACGGGAAAAAAACCCCACCCTAATGGATTAGAAGTCTTCAGCTCAGAGGACTGAATAATTTRGCTTTGGTTTTCCTTGACTTCCAGGCACACATGGATCATAGCGTATCATAACAGTAAGATATGATGGCAGGCTTAAGGTATCCATTAAACATCAGATAACAGATAAATGGATTTATTAGGACAGATTGCATAGGARGTTTTAAAATGGAATTGTGGATAAATAGGGTTATTTCAATAAAACAACAGTCCTCAATTAAAGCAAATATTAAAAAAAAAGTAATCTATTTTCTCGTTTTGATGTAAGACACTTGTACACAACTAATTGCCTTTTTATTGGTTAGTAAATAAATTAACCTTAAATGTGGGGATGTATTCTTTTATACTGTCTTTAACTGAAGACAACTGTTTTACTGAAACAAGTTAGTTTATCCTCTCATAATGGTTCATGGAGGTGCCCACATAAGCTACATTATACAAATCGACCTATACACACTCAGCAGGGTAAAACTGAGATTAGGACATATCTATCATACAGATATGAATAGCAGATGATTCCTGAACAAAAGAGCTAATGTAAAAAACAACTTTGAGAAAGAAAACAGAGTCATAGGAAGGTGAACTCCCAGTGCTAACAGCAAATTAGCAATAAATGGAACGGAGAACCGGATTTTCCGCACAAGTGCACCAACAGCTCCAGCTCCTGTTTCTTTTCATTTTTAGACCATTTTCTTTTCATTTTAGAGTATTTGGGGTTTGGTTTGGTCAGGTTTGTTTTGTTTTGGAGGAGTGATAGGTAGGGCTGTTCTAATGGTAAAAAAAAGTAGAAGAAAGGCAGATATTAAAATCTTTTGGAAGAATTATTTTTAAGAGGCAGTTCCAAGGTCTCAGCACCAAGACTGAATGTAGTGGAGAAGAATTCTCCAAGAGTGATGCAGRAGGAGTGGAATGACTGAGGATGCTCATGGACACGGAGTGACAGATAATGATTCTGAGTATTCTTGGCTCTCATCCGTCAGGTCCATAAACATAATAGCTAAAGCTTTAAAGCAGATTGACTACTTGTCAAATAATCTAGGAAAGAATTGGTAAAGATGCATATGTATGCATTCTGGATGAATTCAGCTTTTACAGTGCTGTTGCCTCTAATCACTGAGACCAAAAATAGTGAAACTGAGGTACAGTTTGCTTTGTAAGGACTTTCAGTGTCTCATGGAAATTTTGTGAGGGAATTTCCTTGAACAAAACATCATCTGTGCATGAACCTAAGCTCTGAGATTCCACTTTCTCCCTTCAAAACATGTCAAACTTCACTGGTCTCACAGTGAATCAGGGTTTGCACTCTGAGATCATAGATTTTTCCTTTTATTGCYTTTTAACCTCGTTATAATCTCTGTCATTCAAAGTATTGAACAGGATTAGTTCTGTATCACAGCAGGTAATTAATTTTTTGGTCACAGATATGGTTATCCTTTCACCTTTTTTTCTAGCTGAAGACCAGTGCTATAATGCTTTCACTTTCTAGGCTGACTCCAATGGATTTAAATGCAACCACTTAAGATATRACTGAAGATGTAACTGCCTGTCTACTTCACTCCATGATGGAAGCAAACTTTTGCTATCTTCTCAACAATGCTGTTTCCAGCCTGACAGATGATACATCATGAATTTCCAGTTTTTCAAATCTCATTTCTAAAATAAATCAAAAATTTTTCTAATATGAGAAGTCCTTGTTATGTTCCGTCTCAAATATGTCCCTGATAATACATCCAATTAYGGAACATTTTTCTTGCCTGCAATATAAAGTCTGAGAAAATCTCTATAATATTTTCCTCATTTTGATTATTTTTTTATCCATGTTTGAAATACATCTTTTTGTTCTATTGCTGGTTATCTTTTAAAATTATTATTATCATAACCACAGCATTTAAAATAACAACAGAGCATAAATTCTACACATGCCTGCTGATGCTACTTTGCAGTTAACACACTTCATGGTTGGTTTTGCTCATCCTCTCCTGGCAGACAGACTAACAAGACAGGTAAGAGAAATTTTATAATACTTACATGTATCTGTAAACCAGTTATTCTACATTTATAGTTTATTTCTTCTGAAGAAATTTTACCCTTGTGTAAAATACTATTTTCTATAGTACTGCTTACCTTGGGATCTCAAAGTGCTTTTCATATATTTCTGGCATGTATTTTCATGGCAGTTTTKCTAATCTATGCTAGGCAAAAGGCCTAGAGCAGCACAAAAAGGTCATTGAAAGACCTGGATCCAGGCAGAGAAGAATTCCTCTGAYACATGTGCTGAAAAAGATGGACAAATGTATCTTCCAGATGACCTT
Organism: Oceanodroma leucorhoa; assembly: GCA_030449065.1. Taxonomy (NCBI): domain Eukaryota; kingdom Metazoa; phylum Chordata; class Aves; order Procellariiformes; genus Oceanodroma; species Oceanodroma leucorhoa. The sequence continues at coordinate 1,520,980 of JASVER010000143.1, read as the reverse complement.
CTTGTATGCTGTTTTGTGTAAGGTGTTGTAAAGGATCTATATAGCACACAGCACTGAAATATACATACAGGAGTTTCATGCTAAGGGGCTGCCAACACTCACATGAGGTCCTAAATTACACAAGGAGCCTATTCAGCATCAAAGCAGTTCAAAATGAAAATGATAGTGTTCAAAACCTTCCTACTCCCATTCCATTYTCTGTGATTCTGTCTTCAGTCTCACCATTGTGTTGCAAGCTTTGGGCTTCATCTCCAAGAATCCCACTTTTTTAGATCTCACTGTATTCATACCTTGATAGCTAAAGCAATTCAGTGGCTGACAATTTCAGATTCATTTTCATCACCTTTTCCTTTCCTMTTACTTTTAACCCAAATTTTTTAAYGTACTTCKTCATATTTTGCTCTAATGGGTCCACCATGGTACCAACTTCAATTCTTCTCAGTACACTACACACAAAGGCAAATTAGTCCTTTCTGTATAAATCCAAGCAACGTCTATATTCACAGCAAGGCATTCAATAAAASGAAAACACTCTGAATGGTATTTTACAGTGAATAGCAGCTTCTCTCACTGTGAGAGTACAAGTTTAATCATCTCCTCACTTCTCAGTATTCATCTAGTCCCTTTAAAGTATTTTTATCAATGATTCTTATCATAGTCCAAAACCTTCTGCAGTGCTTTACTTTAAAGTAGGTGCAGCATTGCRCCATCTTGCAAAATCAGGTGTGTTTTACCTTCCTGAGCACTCTATTTGTGTCAAACACAGGTAAAGAGAAGACATGTGGTTTTTATCAAAATTAGTCACTTAAAGTAAAAACAGGAGAAGAGRGAGGAACAAAAAAGAGTCCATCTCTTCATAGATGTATAAATTATGGAACAATAGTTATTTTCAGTTAGCTTTCTRTTTCACTGTGAAGAGAGAGCCTGAGAAAGTCAAGGCGACAGCTTTCTGCTAAGAAGTGATTCCAAAGGACATCAAGCATCAGCACAACTGGATGCATCTCTGATCTGCCTATACACTAATGCAAATGACATGGAGAACAAACAGAAGGAGTTACAGATGTGTGTGCAGCTGCAGAGTTATGATCTCACTGGGATCACAGAGACACGGTGGGATACCTCACATGTCTGGTGTACTGCAATGAATGAATACAGGCTCTTTGGAACGACAGGCCAGGAAAGCAAGGAGGGTCCATTACCCTTTTTCTGAGAGGGCAGCAGGAACACATGGAGCTCTGCCTGATGAGCTGATGAGCCAGCTGAGTACTTACAAGTCAGGATTAGCAGGCATGGGTGGTGTTTTAGTAGGTGTCTTATAGAATAAGAATAAGAATAAGAATAAAAATAAGAGTAAGAATAAGAATAAAAAGAAGGAGAAGAAGAAGAAGAAGAAGAAGAAGAAGAAGAAGAAGAAGAAGAAGAAGAAGAAGAAAAAGAAGAAGAAGATGAAGAAGAAAAGGCAAGGTCTTCTTTACACAACTGGAAGAAGCCTTGTCACCGAAATTGGGAATAAACCTCGTAACACCAATGTACTTTCATCACAAACTTATACAGTAAWATCTTACATATAGATGAGATTACATCACACACTTATAGATATGAATAGTTTGTCCCCGCTTCACATTAAAATGAGCTTTCCTCCCACTTGCGCCTGCGCGTTGTTGCTTGGTAGTGGTCRTCAGGGGTCGTGGGATGAAGGCTAGCAGTTYCTCTTCRTCACCTCTGGCTGACCTCTTGTTCTGCTCAGACTCAGTTATTCCTTGGCTTTCATCCGAACTAGATGGTTCGTTTTGACCAGTTTCTCTAAGCWTCGGTTGTTTTCCATAATAGCTCATTAATCATCTTCTAATAATTAACAAAGCATCAGTCCTGTAAGTTCTTAGTTCTTATCAGGAACATCGGGGACCAGTCTTTGTTTTGTAAGTACCGAACACCCACTACTGCCCAACAACTATAATCATGACCCAAAACCCAAAATCCAAACACAATTATTCAATTCTAAGAACATTCGCTTCTACCATTAAGTAATCCTATATTATCATTGAACTACAACTGGTTTTTAACCCAGCCCTGGCCTGGGACYTTACAGRGGACTGTAAAGTGTAGCAGCATCATAGTTTTAATCATTTTGTAGCCTGCAACAGCCTCACATTGGCAGCTGTGGTCTTCAAGGGGCTGTAAGTCCTTAAGGACTTAAACTACCATGATACCTGCTGTAGTGGTGGGCCACAAGCAATTCAGGAGGTTTATGGAGTGCACTGATGCAACTTCTGACACAAGTGATCAAGGAGCCAATGAATGGAAGTGCTTTGGTGAATCTCATAAATAAGGAAGAACTGGTCTGGGATGTGAAGCTTAGTGACAGTTTTACCTGGAGTGACCACAAGATGGTGGAGGTCAGGATCATGAGAGTAGGAAAGAAGGAAAAAGTGGGACCAGAGACGTGGACTTCAGRAGAGCAGAATTTGGCCTGCTGAGGCACCTGCTTGGAAGAAGGAGCAAATAAACCTGGAAATCTTTTCCAAACACAAGAAGTACAAGMAGGTGATTGGAAGTAGTCAGCATGAATTTATGAGGGAGAAATCATGTCTGGTCAAAATGATGGCCTTCTACAATGAGATGACTGGCTCTGTGAATGAGGTGAGTGCTGTGCATGTTTTTTATCTTGGGTTTAGTAAGGCTTTTGGCACTGTTTCTCACAAACTGATGAAGTACAGACTAGATAAATGGACATTAATGTGTATTCAAAACTGGCTGAACTGCTTGACTGAAGGGTTTGTGCTTAGCAGCACAAACTTCAGCTGGAGGCCAGTCATAGGAAGCGTGCCTCAGAGCTTGATACTAGGTCTTTTACTGTCTAATGACTTTGTTAATGACCTATGGGTCACAGGGCATTCTTAGCACATTCACAGATGATACAAAACTCAGAGGAGTGGCTGATACAACAGAAGGACCTCGACAGGCTGGAGAAATGGGCACAGGAACTTCTTGAAGCTCAACAAAAGTGAGTTCTGCCCCTGTGGAAGAACAATCCAATGCACCAGTTAAAGGCTGGAGGTTCAACTGGCTGGGAAGCAGCTCTGAAGAGAAAGAATTGGTGATGCTGGYAGACACCAAGCTGAACACCTTGTTTAAAAATATTGTTGCCTCCATTCTCACATTTATGCAGGGAAAACAATTAACAAATAAGTTACATGCCAATAGAAATGCTGAGGTTTGTCCATATCCATATTCTTCCAGAGTCCCCCACAAAAAAATTAGTCTGTCATTATCTTTCAGTTCAGCAATAATTCTGTCTTCTACTTGGGGAGAACAGGAATTTAAGAAATAGCTGGCATTTGAACAACCAGTGACAGTGAGTTTTGCATATGTCAGAATTTACCAGATTGAGAAGAAAAGAAATAGCAAAAAAATGGTTGAAAGATTTCAAGCTGGAAAGACTAAGTCTGATATCACTACAAATGTAAAACTAATATTTTAAGTAGAGATTAAATTATATAGGCCTTTTCCAAATCTGCCAGTTATGCTATCCCTGCCTAGATATGTACACTGGCTTTATCCATTAAATCTTAAATATACTTTATACATCTTTGTAGACCTTCTTGGTTATAAGGCATGTCCATTCACATGACATCAGGAGTACACAAGATGGCAGTAGGCAGCTGCAGAGGTACAGAACTATAATGACTTTCCAATTCTCACCAATCCCCAGGAATTCAAATACATTTTCTAAAAAAATACCCCAAAACTGAAACAAAATTAAAACAAAACAAAACCGTGGAACCATGCTAGCCTTTACCAAAATGCAGGACATTCTAAGTTGCCAATATTATCTGAATTTTTTTCATTTACCAATATGGAGATTKAGCTGTGTCAAATTGTTATGTTGACTACAGCCCTTTTCTCCAAAGGCTCAAGTGATTTAGAAAACTGTTTGATTTTCAATTTCATTTTAGAGACACTAAGGTTTTTAGACTTCTAAAGAGACATACACATGGCAAACTTCTACTGAAATTCTTCTGAGAGTGCAGCCGAGCACTTCAGAAAAGTGTACGAGGTATTCTTCTGCAGTTTCAGAAGCATAGATACCTCTACCAGCTTTAAAAAATTTTTTTATTTAAATGAAATTGTGGAAAGTTTGAAAATTACATGTGTGCTTTTAGTACTGGGGGTTTTGTTGGGKTTTTTTTTGTTTGTTTCTTTTGTTTTTAAAATGATTCTGGCTGAGTCATTAGTAAAAATACATGTTGGAAATGCTAACATTTTAAGGAAATCCCAAGTTAAGCCATTCTAATACCAGTTTGGCAGAGCTAAATAATATTAAATTCAGATACTTTAATATTATTTGTTTCGATAACAAATTCATTGGCCTTGTTTACGGTGTGTTTAATGTATTGCAGGATGATAAAGAGAGTTGCTGGAACTGCCATCCATGTCATACTTAGACAAAAACCTTTCTTAGAAATTTTTAAATAAACGCAACAATCTGTTCTTTAGAAACAATAACCTCTCCTAAGACTCTTTGGAAGCATAAGAGATTGGGAAGAGATGAGTTGACTTTTCATTATATAATAAAGGAGCTTGGTTTTTGCTTTAGTGTTCTAAAGTAGGATTTTGTGGGCATAGACAAAACTTGCCTGCTGCGGTCTATCAGATTCTAGAAGTAGCTTGATCCAACAAAAATCAAAGTGAATTAACTTACTGTGGATTTAAGACTGATTCAAACTGTGGTAAGAAACTGTGGGCAAGAAAATTCCTTACAAAAGTATGTTCTGCCATTCAGTTGTATCAACCAGTGCTAAATGGCTCCTGCTGCTACAAACAATAAGCAGCTGGGCTCTAAGTGTCAGGCTCAGGCATGAACCTATATTTCAGGTTGCTGTATTAAGTCCCTCTCTGTCCATGTATGCATACCACACACAGTCAGGATGTATTTTTGTCTCTTGCTTTGAAAGATATATTCCTGCAAACTTCCCACATGCAGTCTAGAGATTGTTAAATTTCTGTCACTTGATTAATACGAGTGCCCTTTATACTTCTGGATCTTTAGTTATGCAATTATAAATACATCCCTTCTACTGTGTAACACAAGATTTTAAAGAAATAATAATAATTTGAAGACTTTCATTTTTAAAAGGGGTTACTTTAGGCAATATCAGTAGCATAAAATTTCACTCTATAGAGGTTAATATAACTTAAGCCGTGACACTATGTTGACTCTGTTTCTTGCATTCAGTGGAGAGTGGAGAAGAGAGAGGAACACTGCTTTGTGTTTTAAAGATTTTACCTCAACATCTCTGCAATTAGAAAGTGCTATTCCTATAGTACCTGTGGGACTAACTTCCTCACAGGACCCTAAAGACTTGACACCATCAAGATGGAGAATGATCTGCTTTGCAAATGACTTTCCTCTATCTAAGGATTAAATYTGGGTTTGAACAGTTTTAAATTTGAAATAGATAATTTGCTATTGAAGCTTATATTTTATACTGAAGACTTAAGCATAGGAAGAGAAGACTGTGCCTATCTCCCACTGAAAATGACACAAGATGAATGCAGGTGTATGCATAACGAAATTCAATCCAATATCAAAACCATCAGGGTGTACACTGCCACTGTGGACTGGCTACTGCTCATGTAAGTAGCTCAGAATCCTCTGCCCTCCTGTGCCTTTCTATCACATGGCAAATTAAAAACTTAATATGCTTTAACTTTTCGTCAGCCCTTAAGTGTCAGGCAGTTGGACTAGATAAYCATTGTAGGTCCCTTCCAACTAAACTATGCTATTATATTCATTCCAAAGTTGGAAAGACCAAAGAGGGAAACTAAGATGTTAAACCAATAGCTGTGGAGTGGAAGCATGTCATACCTAGACAAAAAGATTTGCTGATCACTTGGCAAGTATCAAAAGCAAATTTAGCTTTCCCAAACCATTCTTTCCTCACTATTGAGAGACTTTGTAGGTATAAGGTCTTTCGTGGTCAGAGATGCAAAGGCCAGACTAAAGAAGCAGGCAAGCATATAGACTAATTTCTGAAACTTTGATGGATGCTACACTATAAAACCCTGATTTTGAGAGATACTTGCTAATTTCAATATCAGAATGATAAATCTGTAGATTACACCATCAGATCAGATGGTTCACAGTTAGGGAGCTTTCCAGCTAGTAAATTAGCAATTTCTGGAATCAAATTTTATTTCAGAAAACATAATAATATTATAAACTGAAAGCAAATCTTAATTAAAACCAACAAAAGATTCATATTTGAGGTTTAGACTAAGTGTATACATACTGCATTTTTATACCAGTATGTTAGCTTTTCTGTTAAGAACGTAAACTCTGTGTATATATGTGTGTACTGGTTTTGGCTGGGATAGAGTTAATTTTCTTCATAGTAGCTGGTATGGTGCTATGTTTTGAATTTGTGATGAAAACAGTCTTGATAACATAGGGATGTTTTCGTTACTGCTGAGCAGTGCTTAAACAGCATCAAAGCCCTTCCTGCTTCTCACACCACCCCACCAGCGAGTAGGCTGGGGGTGCACAAGAACTTGGGAGGGGACAGAGCTGGGACAGCTGACCCCAACTGACCAAAGGGATATTCCATACCATATGACTTCACACTCAGCAATAAAAGCTGGGGGAAGAAAGAGGAAGGGGGATGTTCAGAGTTATGGTATTTGTCTTCCCAAGTAACCTTGCGCATGATGGAGCAGGAATACCTGCCTGCCGATGGGAAGTAGTGAATGAATTCCTTATTTTGCTTTGCTTGTGCATGCAACTTTTTTTTACCTATTCAACTGTTTTTATCTGTCATGGTTTAACCCCAGCCAGCAACTAAACACCACGCAGCCGCTTGCTCAACCTCCCCCCCGCCCTGTAGGATGCGGGAGAGAATCGGGAGGGCATAAGTAGGAAAACTCACGAGTTGAGATAAAAACAGTTTAATAATGGAAATAAAACGAAGTAGAACAGTGATAATAACAATGATAACAACAACAATAACAGAATATACAAAGCAGGTGATACACAACGCAACTGCTCACCCACTGTGTGTCCCGAAAAACCGTGTGTCCCGAACGAACCTGCGTGTCCGGAACAAACTCGCGTGTCCCGAACACGAAACCCCCCCTCAACCCTAGTTTTCGTACTGAGAATGATGTCACATGGTATAGAATACCCCATTGGCCAGCTGGGTCAACTACCCTGGCTATGATCTCCCCCCAGCTCCCCCTGCACCTGGCAGAGCTTGGGAGGCTGAAAAGTCCTGGTGCAAGCACCACCCAGCAACAACCAAAGTATCAATGGGCCATCAACGACCTTTTCATTACCAAACCTGAAACACAGCACCCCCTCCAGCTACTGGGAAGAGAGTTAACTCTGTCCCAGCCGGAACCAGGACATTATCTCAATCCATGAGTTTTCTCACTTTAACTCTTGCGATTGTCTCTCCTGTCCCATTGTTGGGGGAGTGAGCTAGTGACTGTGTGGTGTTTAGCTGCTTACCAGGGTTAACCCACAACAAGGAGGAACAGTTTTTTCTATTGTTATGTAGATTCACTCAGATATTTTTTAATTGTAAGACTAATAGCAAACAAACATTGGAGACAGTAATATAGGCTTATGTAAACAAAGTCGTCCTATGGTAGGTCTGGAGTTCAGTAACTATGGCAAATCAATTATGTATTTGGTGGTTCTGATGGTAGCTCTGGCCATGAAAAGAGCAATGTTAATTAAATAAAACAATGAATTTACACATAATGCAAACAAGGTATATCTAAGTATAGCAGTCCACATTTTTTGGTCTTGTACTCTTTTTTTTTTTTTTCCCTACCCAAAGAACAGTCCCTTATGTCRTGGGTGATGACCAATTGAAAGCACTGTTCAAATAAAATATGGCCTGGATAACATCAGCTCTAACTACTAAGATTCCTCTTGTATGCATGGGGAAAAACAAATAAGAAGAATAAATATTTGTTTGTGCAAGCATCTTTCTAGAAGCACCCATAACTCTTATGGGGAAGACCCACCTGACAGCAGTGCTCAGTGAGACCTGGGCTACATGTGCCCTGCTCTGTTTAGGTTACTCTGGTATGTGAGGGAAAGAGACAAAAAAGCACAAATATAACTGTTAATAACTTGGCATTCTAGTGAAACAAGTGGGCTAGGAGGCCAGAAAGCGATAGTAACCCAGGTAACAAATGCTAAATGGGTTTTGATAGGGGGAAAGTCAAAAAGAGAGGCTACATGACTATCAAGGCTGCTGGCAGTTTATGCTGACAATCTAATTTAAAAAATCTATTAATAGTTAAGACATTAACTCCTTGAGGGGGAACTCCGTACACTCCATGTCAAATGCTGACCTCGAGGGGGAACCATAGCTTAAGGGCTGAGCCACCATCCAGGGCTCAGACACATTGAGTGGTTGGAGTGACTGTCCTGTTCCCCTGGGTCCATAGCGCATATCTAAACTGGACTGGATGGGCAGAGACCTTGATTTGTGTGAATGTGAAGTGTGTGAGTTTCAAAGAATATAAAACTTAGAATATAAGCTACTATCCATCTGTTATTCCTATCCTGTTTAGTTAATACATTTCAGATACATCACTGAGGGATGTGGTTTTTTTCTAATACCTACCCCACCCCCGATTCCTTTGTGATACTTGGAATTTAAAAAAAAAAAAAAAATTAATTAAAAGATGGATCTAGTATAAAATTTACATTCTGTAGGAAACAAAGGAAAAGTGATATATGAAAGTCTTATTTTTAGATGTTGATAAACAAGGTGTTCCTATTGCATGACTTGAGTCCCATACTATCACCAAAATATAGAAGAAATGAAAATATTGTTCTGTTATGTTTATGATAAGCATTCATCCATTTGTTCATTCTTCATCCTTAACAATGTTCTTACTTCCTGGACTAACTAATAAGTAGTGCCAGAGTGATTAAGGAATGAAAATTAATAATGAACTACTGCTATAATCCCCAAAATAGAGTTTCAGAGACTTCAAATGAGAAGTCACCTATGGCTTTCATCACCTACTTGTACAGATCTGTTTATTCATTAATGAAGCTTCAAAAATTAAAACACAGTACTAAGCAACAATAATGTGTCATATTCCTTACTAGATGAGCTCCAAACCTGGAAGAGTGCAGTTTAAATGAAACATGGCCTAACAGCAAAGTGCTATCAAAAGAAAAGGAAAAAGATTATGGTGTGATGTCGTGGGTAATATATGTTTATTATAGTTTTTCTGTTTTCAGTAATTTTTACAGAAGATGTGATATGTATAAATGCAGCCAAGAAGATGGTCAGACAAAACAGTAACTCTGAGAACAGGATGGAGAGAATGCAGTTGTACACCTTCCACAATGGAGATCTTATACTCTATTTTAGCACAAAATAACTAGGAAAATTTAGATGGAGGCTTCTTTGAGGTGCCTTTTTGTTCTTCTTTCTCACGGTTGCTATTTGAACTGAAAGGAAAATTGTTATAMAGAAGTCTTATGCTTTTTCTGTAAAGTGAATGCAAGATCACCCTGTGAGTTCTATGAATCAGAAAAGGTTCTTCGTGGCAAATACTGCAACATTAAAGGCATGACATGCTTACTTCCGAAGAAGGTGTTACAGCTGTAAAATGAGGCCTTTTTCTCTGCATCTGCAAGCCAGCCACTGCCYTGTGACTTGACTTCTGCTAAATCTATCTTCTTCAGACCTTTACTAGGTCATGCTCCTGAATGGACATTTTCACAGCTATGTTTCAAATTGCATATTCTCATCTTACCTATGCTTTCAAGTCCCTTTCTTAAATATGGTTACATGGGTTTTTTTGGTACATTAGCAAGAAAATCCAATATAGTACAGATATTCAGGCATTCATGCCCACATGTTAAAATGTTCTCACTAAAGAAGTTACCAGAATAAATTATGGGTTGATGCACATGGATAAGGACTTAAGTTATCCAGGGAAAATTGAGAACCATSTGACAGCAATTATAGTGTGCTTCATTTTTCTCAGTTTCTTTCAAAGTCAAGGCCTTTGACATGTATGCATCTTCAAACTTTAACTGATTAAYTGGTTGAGGGAAGCAGGTCTTCCTAGTTCGTTGCAAAGGCTTCTCCAGGAGTGAAAGGTCATTCCCTGTTTAGAAAATTTTTCAAATACCACTACTACTTGTATGACTTTCTTTTTGATATGTTGTATTTTCCTTACTTGAATATTTCTGTTAGAATAAACTATCRGTAGAATTCTTTTTTGTTCCTAAGAACAAAAATCCTTTGACTTTCACTTTTAAGAATRGTTTTCTTCAAGGTTTTGAGGTGGAATGTCTTTGAGTGGAAAATGAATTCACTCACAAAATGTGTCAGAAATTAAAAAAGAAAAAGAATTGAAGTTTAACTTCGAATCTATTCTTGGAATTAAATGAATATTTATAGTTAAGTTTTAAGACAATTTGCTAGTTTAAATTTGTCTTGCCTTGTGTTTAATACCTTTACCAACCTCATAGGAGAAAATCCATCCTTGTCCTAGTAGTAGAATCCATTCACGTTTTCACTCTCGAGCTGTCTAACCTATCCTATAACGTGGAATAAATTGAAGTACAGTAGAGGGAAAGAAGGAAGTATTATACTGCTGCCAGCACTGCCCAGGATGTCAGAAGTTATGAGGCACAAGAAAGGGGAGATGCTGTCCAATCTGCCTGTCATCATTATGGATGTTTCTGTTTCTGTACTGCACCCTGTAAAATACAAATATGACAGCACAATCCCAGAAGAATGCAAAGGACCTTCAGAGTTCTCCTTGCAACATACATGAAAGATTATGTACATTATAAACTTTACTTGGGCATACAGGCACGGTGTTTAGAAAGCCAAAGCTGAACTAGAGTTGAAATTAGCAATGGACACAGAGGGCAGCAAGAAGAGCTTCTACTGCTACGTGAGCAATAAAATTAAAAAACAAAGAAAATGTGGGCTTACTGCTGAATGGAGCAGGTGCTGTAAAGACAGCAGGGCAGATAAAGCCAAAGTGCTTAGTGCTTTCTTTGCCTCAGTCTTCACCGGCATGGTCTCCCAGATCTTTGTGCCTAGAGACAAGATTCAAGAAGAGTCATGCATCTCTTGAGAAAGCTTGACCAATGGGACCTGATGAGATGGATCTGAGAATGCCAAGAAAGCTGATTGATATTATTGCGAGGCCACTCTGTATTCTCTTTGAAAGAYTGTGGAGATCAGACAACRTCATTARCAGGTAGAGAAAGGCAAATGTTGCATCCGCSTTCAGACAAGGCCAAAAGGTCTATCCAGGGAGYTACAGGCAGGTCACYCTCACTTTCTTCCTTGGGAAAATCACGGAAGGAACTCTCTTGGAGCTTATTTCTGGGCATATGAAGAAAAATAGTCCTGCTCTTTTAACAGTCAAGCATGGGTTTATCAAGGCAKGGGAAAATGGAAAGAAGGGAGAAATGATCTGATTGTGTGCAAGCAGGCTCTGATCAAACCCTGTGCTTGATCTGTCCTATCATCTTCTCATTAGCGTCTATTTCTATTTTCTGTGTGACCTCATGTGCTATTGTGTGTGGCTGTGGGTGAACTTTGCTAGCAAACTTCAAGTCAGACTAGTTAGCTAGTAGAAGGAGACCAGAATCTGGAAAGACTCAAAGTCTGAGACAATGACTAGATAAGGCACCTGGGATTCAGGCATGGATTCTGCATGGACTTAAAGTCTACACTGGTATTCAAGAGGCCTGTGGATGTGACAGTGGTTGTGAGCATGTGTGTGTATCTATTTGCACCCCTCGAATAGGTGTTTGGCTTTGCTAGTGGCTGGGCCTGGGGACAGGATGCTGCAGTGGCATTGCATCTGCCGGGATGGGATGGGATGGGATGGGATGGGATGGGATGGGATGGGATAGGATCGGAGGAATCCTTGGGGTCTAAGAGTGTACCCAAGTTGATCCTAGTACGCCAGGAAAGAGACCTCCTCTGCCTCCTAAAGCCCAGCGAATCTGGCTTCACTTCATGCAGGTGACACCAAACTCGTGGTATGCAGTCAATAARCTTGTGAGTAGAGGGCCCTAGACAGAGTGAAGGAATGGGCCAACTGGAACCTCATAAAATTCAACTARGAGAAATCCAGGAAAAAAGACAGGAAGCATGTGCATTAAAAAATTAACTATATTATTAATATGGGGACTTTTTCTACATGTTAATTATTTTTTATTTCTATTTCTGCAASTGACTAATAATAATTCTTTGATTAGAATTCTAAGATATCAGGTATACTAAAAAAAAATCTTGTTATCATATTGAAATTGTGTTTTCTTTCTGCCCTTAACAGCAATTTCAAGCATAACATTAGTGGTAAATGCAGACGTATTGTCATGAGCAGAAGATAGCTTTGGAATGGGAAGTGAGTAGGTCTTTCACAGGTACATAAAAGATATATTTTTTATCCTTATGGAATGTTTATCTTATCTTTTAACAAGATTCCCCAGACAATATAAATTAATCATTAAATTTAATGCAAAGTATAACATACAATTTTAAAGATGGATTTGGAATGGCTATATCTAAATAATTACTAAATGAATGGAACTGCAAACGCAGGATTACAAAGAGGGAGGAAAATCATTAACATCCAAAACTTCCTTATCACTTTCACTGGTCAAGGCTGATCACTGTTTCAGCTGACAAAATTCCCCAAAATTTGCTAAGAGCCGAAGAATATAATTTCTGTCTTCCAAAAATTAACTTCTGATTGGATGGATGTTGCAAATAGTGATAACTGGATGGAGAGAGGAGTGAACAAAAAAAAGAGATACGTATGAGAAACAGCCCTCTGAGCACCAAGGTGAGAGAGGAATGAGGGGGAGGAAAGGTGTTTTGATGTTTGTCTTCTTGTTTCTCACTACCTGAATCTGCTTTATTTCTCAATAAACTAAGTTAATTTTCCCCAGATTGAGTCTGTTTCGCCCACAATGGTAATTGGTAAGCAATCTCCAACAAGCCTTCTCAGATTATTTTCCCCCTGTCCCACTGAGAATGGAGAAGGAGGGGGCATCTGGGTGGGCATTTAGCTGTTAGCCAAGGTTAAACCACCAAAAAGAACAGGAAGAACTGTCAGCCAAGAACATGTAGAAAAAAATCTGAATTTTTTGGAAAAAGGATTAAAAATAAATCTGRAAAAAAAAAAMCCCAAAACTAAATCAAGGCAAGCTAACATCATATTAAGTCAATTGAGTCATAGGATAACTCTGTCTAGAAGGGGCTGCAGGAAGTCTCTGGTCCAACTTCCYGCTCAGAGCAGGTTCTACTTTGTGGTCAGACCAGGTTGATCAGGGTTATATGCACTTGTGTCTCAAAAACGTTCAAAGATGGATACTGTATAACCTCTCTTGGCAACCTTTTCCAATGTTTCATTATGCTCGTACTCATTTTTTTTTTCACCTCTTATATTCTGCTGGAATCTCCACTGTCATTCAAGAGAAGGTGTGCAAGGGTATGATCCTGCAAAAATTTACAAATTACTTGAAATGTGAATAATTATCACTGTATTCTCTGAAAAAAAGTGGCTTGTGAAGCAGAATGGCTGCATAAGCTTCTGTGCAGGATTGGGGTCTAAATGAAGGTGTTGTAATCAATTTTAATCTAAATTACATTTTGACTGAGGATTAATAAAATGCTAAAAGCAAGAGAAAAGACAGATGTGTAAGTGGACATTTTCTGGAAATATGAGAACATGTAGGTTTTCTGAAAATATATTATTGACACTTCATATGATAGTTTAAGATATGCTGACCTCTATTCCAGAATTTAAAGTCAACCTTAATTGCAGAAGTACAGTATAAAAGTTGAATAAATATTAACCACCTATATAGAATGCTAAAGTTGCAAATAAGGACTTACGAATCGCGATAGCCCTGAAACAGATTACGACTGTTCATATGTTCCTTGAGCTACTTCAAACAGAAAGGCAATAATCACTTCAGCTGTGAAAACTGTGTGGAGGAGAGGTCAGAGGAACCTACCAGAGCTGTGGATACCTTTATGAATATATTATATCATCATTATATCTTTATTCAGGAGTTATATGGAGTTTAGTCAGAACAGCTACTGTCTGACAAAATATATTTGCTGTTCAAAAAGTGGCAAGATGTCCACTAAAAAAAAAGTAGGTGAGTTAGTGCTTAAGTACTGTACCGGATGCATAAGAAATTTGCCTCAATTTTTGCTTCTGCCATAAAATTTATGTGTAGATAGACATTATAATTAAATTATTGTTATATAAGTTGCTCACTTGGAAAATGGAGAAAATATCAGTTTGGAAATGTGTCACAATACCTCCTCTCTGATTGTTATTCTGTAGTGTTCCTCACAAGCTTACTAGTCTTCTCCTCCCAATTCTCTTAGAGCGTGTTTCAGCCTAATGGTGAAGGAATAATAGAAATATTACATAATCATACACCTCAAAATAATGATAATGCATAAAAAGGGAGTTTTAACAAAAAATGTGTTTTGTTTTTTTTTAAATCAGATTTCATACTTAGTCTTATTTTATTTTTTCATTTCCTCACGACTATATTTCTAAGAAGACACAGAAATAAATGCCACAGCATTTACTGTGTCCATGGGCTGGACAGGAATAAACAGCCTTATCTTTTGTACTATGTGCAATGAGTACACAGAAGTACTTGTCTTGTTCCACAGACAAAGAAAGACTGATAGACTAATTATACTGAACTTACTTAAAATTCTACTTTCAGTCTTTTTCTTTACATGCTGTCACAAGGCAGAATTTTGCAGGTCATTTTGTCTTATTTCATAACTTTATAGATGTCCCATTTTGTGCAATTCATTAGTTCTCTCCCAAATACTGTGTACAGCTATAAGTAATTCTTGATACAGTAGAAAAATCACTTTAGTATTTCAAAATKAACTTGACAGACACATGTGTAAAGTGGATCACTTTTGTGATCTGATTTGACAGAATAGTTGCACCTAAGTCTCACACTGGGAGGGGAAAAAAACTCAGCAGCATGAGTCTGACACCTCCAAAGGTGAAATGTTTTGGAAAACCCGTATGTGTGCTGCTATGAATGCTTTTGAAATTGTTGACTTGTTATATTTTTCATCAGACCAGAGTATATGGTGCTTTCATATGAAGACTGTCTTGTGTATCTTCCAGATCAGAGATAAACTTCCTGTCTCACCCTGTACCACTTTTAAGCCTCATTTCTTATCCTGTGTTATGTGTCTGAATAGACAGCCAGAGGTCAATGGGAGGAATCAKACTGTTTTGTCCTCAGTTTAATTTTATTTCTAAATTTTACCTCACATATAGTTTTTGCATTGCTATTATCACCAAGAATTTTTTTTAAGCATCTCAAGAGAAATATAGAAAGTTGACTTACACGCTCCGGTAGCATCCCCTAAGTTTAGGTGTGTTTTGATTTGTGAGGATAAAAAAATGAAGGTATAGATGAGGTCCGAAAAAGTAATAGTAAATGTAATCTCTATGCATTGCAATTCTACAGAGGCATATAAAAGACAGTCATTTCCCAAACAGCATAATCAAATATAAATCAAGGTACTTTTTCTTTGTGAAATAATGGAAGGTTGAGGAGGGGCTTGGTTAAGTCCTGGACAGATTACTTTCCTATTTACTGTTTAGTGAATAAAATATGACTGACATACTTTGACAGGCTTCTCTTTAGAGATGTTTAATGTTAATCTGGAAAGACTTGCTGCCAATTGGTAACACCACTGAATAGCTATTAGTGAATTGCTAATTCTCATGTCTTCCTGCATAATTTGCCTTATACTATGAAAGGTTCTTTCTCAGCCATTGAAATAATTCCAGCTTCAGTGTTACAACAATCTTCATCATCATCTTCTGGTAACATTTTAATTTCAGGCTGGTACCATGCCTAGTTTTATGGTTTCACAGTGATAAACCTCATAAAACTAGTTGGCATAGATCCCCTCAGTTTTCATCTCTGGGGCAGTTATTCCTCTTTCCCTCTGTTTTCCTAAAAATCAGTTGCTCTGCAAGAACTCCAAAGGTAGCTTACCTGCTGTCTCCAATGGTAGCCTAGCAGCAATTATACTGAGAACAACAGCAGCAATAAAATTCCCTCTTTGCATTTTTCCATACTTTGTCTGTTTTTTTTTTTTTTAATATAGATTTTTCTAATATTTTTCTAGGAATTACTTTTGCGTTTCCTCTTATTGATATAGGTGATTTACTCAGGGAAGTGGAGCAGAGTCCCTTCCAAAGGCTTCCCAAGAAAAGGAGCACAGATTATGTTCACAAGCTGTACTGGAAGGATGGGAAATATGAGGTCTTTTATTACACATAATTTATGTATTCTCAACTTCTTTTATTTAAAGCTTTAACTTTACTTTTTAGGTTTGTTCACTCTTGACGCTATTGCTATCATCACTTGCTAAAAATGAACATTGAAAAGGACAATATCTAAGATTTATATTGGGTCTGACTGGGGTGGATTTAACTCTCCCCGTAGCAGCCCTCATAGAGCTGTGCTTTGTAGCTAGAACAGTGTGTATAACATGCCAATGTTTTGGCTATTGCCAAGCAGCGCTTGCACAGCATCRAGGCTGTCTCTCCAAACCCCACTGCCCAAAGGCCAGTAGGCTGCGAGTGGGCAAGAGGCTGGGAGAGGACATAGGACATAGCCAGGACAGCTGAYCCAAACTGACCAAAGAGATATACCATACCATATGATGTCATGCTCAGCAATAAAAGCTAGGAGAGAGGAGGAGGGGGCACGACATTCATTATTAAGGCATTTGTCTTCCGAATCAAYCACTTGATTGAGGCCCTACTTCAAAGGCAGTGGCTGGACATCACCTACTGATGGGAAGTAGAGAATATATCTTTTATTTTTTTGCTTTTCTTCCATGAGCAGCCTTTGTCTTCCTTCATTTAACTGTCTTTATTTTGACCCACAAGTTTTTTACTTTATTTTTTCCCCGTGTCGTGCTGAGGAATAAGAGAAAAGCTTGGTGGGTAGCAGGTGGCTGGTGAAGGCCAACCTACCACAATACTAAAATTGTAAGTTAGAAAGACCTTAAATAGCAGACCTCAGCAATCCTGTGGTCTGAGACAGTGGGGAATCTGAATACATAGGATTATGTGATTTGACAAGCAGAAATACAGTGACCCTGAAATATCAGGCCKAGGTCTGATAAATGACAAAATCTGTCCTTATTCTGGAAGGAGTCTTACAGGTTTTACAGCTCTGGTCATGAACTAAGGTTCTCTTCACCTTAGGAACTTCTGCTCATTAAACTTCATCCTTGAGTGATAAGGTGAAAAGTGGTATCTGAATCTTCTCAGAAAAGATCTCAGCAAAAAAGGTCAAAACGTGCAAAGCCCCAGGCAAATGTTATTTCCTGAACTTTATACCCATTAGAAAGAAACCTGCCACTAATAATCTCATTCCTTACCAACACAACATAGTACTTTGTTTAGTCTTTTTGTCTGCATTGACTAAAGAATGCACAAATTACATTGTTTTAATTGTATAATAAACAAACAGCTAGGAAGAAACTCACTTTAAAATGCAAAGAAATGTAAATAGGCACAACCTTCACAATGTGCACTGATTTTTCTCGATAATAGGGTGGATTGGTCATTTGAATAGGTACTATGAATATAGAAGTAACATTTATTGCGTGGCTGCTGAAACACAACTAAACTGTTGCACCATTTGCCATTCTCCTGGGTACTGTGGTTGGTTATGCCAGCTGCAGTCAGAGTTCACAGAAATATTGAACAGTTGCCTTCTCCCACAGYCTGAGTCATAGCTTCTCCTGTAAATGTATTTTAAAATGTCTTCATTTTAATGAGGTTTTTAATTCTAAATTAATTTTGCAATTTCCTGCTCATCAAGTTATCAATGTAAACATTATTAAACTATTTTTTCCATTAGCAATGTTGGCAGTGTGAGTCACTAGTATTTTTTTAACCTTAATGTTTCTGTAACTCTCCTGGCTTGTTTGAAACTGTCCAAATTAAGGTGAAGATTGTTACTATGTTAAAGAAAATGGACTTCAGCTCATGGTTGGTTTCCAGGAATCAAAACTAAGGAAGAACAGTATCCTTGCCTACAGAATAAAAAGATATATGCCAAAGCAAACAACTAAAATTAATCAGAAGAAATAGAGATCTAACTTACATTAACTGATTTTAAAGAATAAAGAAATATGAGGAATTATGCAGATGTAACAATGTTAAAATATTACACCATGCTTCTACTATAACTGTCCTTCCTTAACTAAGTAATTTATGTTCCGCATATCATGCATATGTCACTACAAATACACTTTCCACCATAGTTTATCTTGGCATGRTTTTGAAAGTACAAGTTATTTAGAACATCAGCTGGTACAATAATGTATCTTACCACTTTTACACCTAGGCTGAACTGGATTATGAGGAGGATTGTCCAGAGCTACAGTAAAAC
Source organism: Oceanodroma leucorhoa (assembly GCA_030449065.1). NCBI lineage: Eukaryota > Metazoa > Chordata > Aves > Procellariiformes > Oceanodroma > Oceanodroma leucorhoa. The sequence goes on along the minus strand of JASVER010000143.1, from coordinate 1,502,484 downwards.
CCTGGGACCTTTCTATCAGAATCCATTGTGCATATGACCTAGCTTGGTACATMTGAGGGTGTTAAGCTGCTATAATTGTTAGGAGTGTGATTGTTTACACCCTTGACAGCAAAGTCACTAGTTTAATTGCAGTTATGCTAGGATAGCTTGTTCTTATGGGAAGTCCAAAAAAGAGATAAAAAGAAAAACTAACCAACATAGTTGTAGTGAAAAGATTAAAAATGTAACCTGCAAAACAATAAAGAAYGTAACCTGCAGGAACAGAGGAAGGAGGAAGAAACCAAAGTAAAACTTTAAAATTTTAAATCTCAGGGTTTGAACCCAATCTCAAGACTTGAGGGGACTGAAATTCTGAACATAMTACATTAGCAATTGTGCTTTTGGTGAAAAATGTTATTAAAGATGGTATTATTTCTAAAGAATTCTGAATTCTTGAATATTTCCTTGAAATTATTCAGTTTGTGTCTTTGTAGTTATACACTGTGTAGATTTTTAGGTACTTAAAATAAATATTATGAACTTGTTCATGTACTCACTATAATCAATTCTATTTTTTTCATTGCCTTTAAGAGTGTATTTTGTAGTGTTGCTTRCTGAATTTTGACTATAATTCAAATTAATCAGCTAGGAGATTTTATGTAATCTGCTAGGTTTGCAATTTTTCAGGGCCATATTTTATTATATTTGAATTAAGTTAATCCAGAGATTAAAACCATCAGGCTGGAAGTAAAAATCTAYGATTTTGTATCCTGCTCTGTAACAGATGATTTGATCACACACAAATACTTCTTCTCCTTTCCTGTATAGAAAAAGAAATATTTTCTTTTTCATCATTCCATTACTTTGATATAAATAGGTGGACAGAACTATAAATAAGTATTGTATRAACACTGAAAATGTAAAGACTATGTATTCCATATCGGAAGGATAGTTAAACAATGTAGTGGGATACAATAGTGCATTACTGAATTGGAAGCAGGAATCGCTGCGTACTATGTATTTTATTCAGGAGAATTCCTGCTAATAAATTTTTAACTGAAAATAAATTAGGTCATTTACCCTTGTAGCTGTAGCTCCTGGTCTTGCTTTGCATTGGCTTTCTGTCAAATTTAAAATCGATCTTATATTCTTACTTTAAACTGTAAGAGATTGAAAGGCCACCATGTAAATTGGTGTCTCCACACCTAAATTGAGACATCTGCATGTTATAAGATTGRCTTAAATAGCAATAGCTATCTTAATAGCATGCTTAAAAGTAAACATGAGYTGGGTTTTGCAGGACCATGGCTTATCATCATAAAATCTGCGGAAATATTTTGCACAGCAGTCTTACAATTTAACATATGAAAGAACAGAAATTTTGCTCTCTATCTAAAATTTAGAGAAGGAATCTGAACAGAAAGAGTGGATAAACTCATGACTTTGAAAGAAATATGAYTAGAAAGAGCTAATATTTAGGCAGAAAAAAAAAGAATGCCTTAAAAATGTAATGAAGGACAATGTTCAATGAAAGCACAACTTCTGCAGCAGGAAAGGGGTGAGGAGTGCTGTATTTAAGGCAATAGTAGAAATCTGGCATCATTTGYTCTGGACGTCCAGTCACTCAGGAGAAATCTGACAGCAGCAAAATCACTYTTAAATCTAAAATCTTTTAAAACACAAAATGGAGGGCAGTATTTTTTTATAAGGTGAAGACATAACAGATTACCCAAAAACCCAATCAATTTATTCAAGTGTGAATACTTTGAGACTCCCTAAAAATGAAAATGCRTGTAATAAGATCACTTAGGCTGAGGAAATATAAAAAACCACACCAAGTATCATGRAATTATTAAATACCTTAGTGGTATAAATATTTAAGYATATTAAGTAATAAAATATTTTTACATTGATACCAYTAAGAAAATGCAAATTATTTGGCATATTATCCAGAATTATCAAAGTCTACTGCTTATTGAAGGTAGTTTACATCACACAGATAGATGCCTGTGTTAGGCCCTACAACATACAATGCAAAATTTGGAAAAGCAAGATAACCATTAAAAGCAGAATTAGAAATTGTTAGATTGCCCACCTTAGCTGAGGAACAGGGGGAGTGGAGACCATCATGTTACAGCCCTTTGGCAGATTGAAATTATACCTCTTTATGTTGCAGTGAAAAATAAAGTAAGAACAGAGAAAAATGGAAGCGGTTTATGAAATGCCAGGAAAGGYAGAAAGCCTAATGCACAAAATGGAGAAGACAGGAAGATGGGTGTAAGGCATTATTACTGGGAGAAAATAAATAAACCAGAGGCAAATATTACATTCATAAACTGTAGATCCTTTAGTACACTGCAGTCGTCTTTCTTCCTGTGCTGTACTTCAGATTTGCAAAGGTATAAATATTATACCAAGTTATTATACTGGGTTTCAGAAATTAGCTTAATGAAGATTAATTTAGTCATATTAGTTTCCCTGAATAAAGAGGGCAATTTGTAAAACCTTGCCTAAGTGATGATTTGAAGACAGATGATTTTATACTGCATACCTAACTACATGAGCACTTATGCGTGTGCTTATGTACCTTGCGAAATCAGTGCACAGGGGCTGATAAACTAATGTATATATAATAAATATTAAGAAAGAAAACAGATGGGCTAGTTCTAGAAATAAAAAAGAAAAATATATTTTTGGCAAAATAAAAAAGGTAACAAGACAAGTAACTTGTACAAAGATTAAAAAAATGCTGAACAAAAATCGTCAATGATTCATAGAAAGTGTACTGTTGTTACTCAAATGAATCAGGTAATTTGGCTAGAAGCAGTATTAATTTATTGTTCTAAAAGGAAATCTTCATTAGTCCCAAACAAGCTATCCGATTGCCAGAGAAAACATTGTCTGTTACAGATTAAGCTGAAGATTTTACCCATACTTAGTATTACTTTGAATCATGACAGTGACACAAAGTACCTGTAAAACCTCTTCTAAGGTTATGTATGCCATTGCAATGCAGTGAGACTGTGGTAGCATTCAGCCGATATGGTGCCTACAGTATCGGGCATTACTGCACAAATTTTTTTTCCATTCCACATCCTGCTTTGCATTATRATCAATCTCAAAAAGCCAAAACTTCCTGTAAGTTAGTCATTTCTCCCCATCCTTTGCTTAGTGTGCGGTGGAAGCTCCCTAGCTAGTTGTGGTTTGTCAGGAAACCCATAACTATATTGTATAAGGAGACAGAGACATTGTCCTATGAACTGATCTCTGATGGAAAACTAAGAGAGCACATGTGAATGTGACATGGGACTCTTGTCCCAGAATATCTTGCACATCCCAGAATACACCTGAGTGTAACCTTGGATACATAAACTCCATAGGTTTATGTACTCCGTAGGTTTATGTATGAGAATGAATACTTTTTAAYTTACTGTAGGCTGCCAAAGGCTGTTATTGGATCTTCCCTAGAATCTCCAACAGGCAGATCTAGAAAGACTATCAAGAACTCCTGTAGAAATTCTGCCTCAGGAAAGGATCTTAAAGACATCAACAGAGACTCTACTATGTGTTGCAATCTACTCCAACACCTACCTATCCTTTCCACTAGAATGTTTTCTCTAATGTCCTAATGTCTTTATTTCTTGATCTAGTTTAAGAGCTCTGATTCTGGTACTATCCAGCATGGATACAGATATGTTTTGCAACAGCTTCTTGCGTACTTCACATGTTCTTCGTAAGGCTGTTCAGCCCTAACTCTTCCAATCAATCCTCTTAAAACACATTCCTTTTAGCTATAATTACTCTCACTTCTCTCCTCAGAACTGTCTTCAAAGAAGTACTGCATTGCTGTTCAACCAATTGTTTTATTATCTCAGATGAAATCCATCAGTTCCATATAATTTCAAAGCAACTAATGTCAAAACACACTAATCTTTTCTTTCYCTATTGTAGACAGTTCTACCCTTTTGTTCCCAGTAAAAACGTAACTATAACTAACTTTTAAAAATATCCGTCAGGAGTGGTTTAGGTTTGGATKATACAGATTGAGGCAGAGATGGATTAGAAGATCTCCTAAGGTCCTTTCCAARTTGTTTTATTAATTCCTATATCAAGAGACTTTTATCATTAAGTGATAGTTGTGAAATCACTTCTAACAACCAACACTCATTGTAACTTTTTCTTGATTCATATGATTGTCAACACATATTTTGTTCTTTTTAACTCGTAAGGAATTTCCTATGTGAAAAGAGAAAGACAGTTTTTTTCTTTGAGTGTTTACAGGAAAAATTCACTGCACCTTTTGTATTCCCTGAAAGCCTGCACTCTAGATGGGACAGGCTGGGGCGGGACAGGAGGGGAGGCACAAAGTGGAAACAGATTCCTCAGCATTACAAGTGTTAGATCATTGATCATTAGCAAATAAGTACCCAGAGAGATTGTGGAGTTTCCACTCTTGGAGATATTTAAATCCCAACTGGACATGGTCCTGGGCAACCTTCTCCTCTGAGCAGTGGTTGGACTAGATGATGTCCAGAAGCACCCTCCAACCTCAGCTATCCTGTGATTCTACAAAACTGCACATAATTTTGGTGAACACACTCTGATACTGTCTACCTGATAATCACTCCAGCATGGGGACCTCAATGGGCTGCAGGAGAACAACCTGCATCACCACGGTCTTCTCTGCTCTGGTGCCTGGAGCACCTCCTGCCCCTTCTTCTTCACTGACATTGGTGTTTGCATAGTTGTTCCTCTCACATACTCTCACTCCTCTCTCTCAGCTGCTGTTGTGCAGCAGTTTTTACCCCTTCTTAAATATGTTATCACAGAGGTGCTACCAATGTTGTTTATTGGCTCAACTTTGGCCAGCGGTGGGTCCATCYTGGAGCCAGTTGGAACTGGGTCTGTAGACATGGGGACAGCTTCTGGCATCTTTTCATAGAAGCCACCCCTGCAGCCACCCCTGCTACCAAAACCTTGCCACATGGACCCAATAGACTGGTGCAAGAGAGGATGCCATTAAGCATACCTAGCTGTTGTAGACAGCCACAAATAAATTCGTTATTTCCTTGTCTGATTAAAATRCTGCAAAATCCCAAACCCCAAGTAATGTAAATTGCCAACAGTATACCAACATTAATGTTGCAACATCTCATAATCATAAGTGAAAAAAGGTAATTTTTACAGCTTAATCCCATCTACATCACGCAAACAAAAGGATGACAGCAGCAAGACATCAGACAGAAGTGTCACTGCAAAAGAAAAGCAACAGAAAAAAATATATTACACAAAAAAGAATAACAAATTACAGAGCTATATCAGAAGAAGTAAATGAAAAAAAAGTATTGCAGTTTGAACCAAAACATGTTTGCTTGATTGTTTTGTTTCAGCTATCAAACCAAATAACTATTTGCATACTACTGAAGATAAAATAAAATAAAACTAGGAAAATATTTATATTGTAAGTATTCTTCAAAGACAAACATTATATATCTGAGAAACTTAAAAAATATTTTCCAAAGTGAAAAAGTCCCTCAGGACCAAATTTGACAATGTATATTAATACTTACCAGTATCTCATAGAATGTTTTTTAAAATCATCTCATTCAGAAAAGTAATACAAAGCTGCATTGTACCTTATTCTTCCTTCATGAGGAACAATTCCTAGGAGCTAAAGAATATGTTTGAAAATCTAATAAACTCCTCATTAAAATCAAGCAAATTATATTTTAAATCCRATATCCAAAGTACAAAGTATTACAGTACAATATTTATATTAAATTGCGACTTTYGTGATATTTTATTAAAGAATATTAAATCCTGCTATACTAAAAGAGAACTAAGTGCAAAACAGAGAGCCAGCTGGACTTATGTAAAAAAAAAAGAAATAATAGCTCTTAACTGGACGTTAGAGAGAATTTCTTTTCTAATCAGACTACTCCCTTCACCTAACTGCACAATATACAAACACACATCTCTGAAATCCAGCTATATATCACATGGGAACAACAATGATTAACCACCTTTGAACAAAAAAAGTAATAATCCATAAATCCATGCCCCTAGCCACCTCTTCTCTTTCCTTCATGCAAGCAGTAACATCTGTGGTGAGGTTCTGCCACTAGGTCATCCCTTCCTTCACTTCCTGCAATTAGGCATCAGATCAGCCTGGCTTTGTACATGGCAAGGCAGGTAGCAACCAGAGTCTGATGCATTAGCCAGCTCCCAGAATGGCACCAAGCCAGTCTGTCCACGTTGCTTCATTGTATTGRGGTAGCATGTCATCTTCCTAGAAGTATTGGGTTTGGAAATTTAGGAATATTTGATTTTTAAAAAGTGGCACTTTACTCTGTCATGGCATGAAACTCAATAATAATGCATTATTACTGCTTGAAAGAGAGATTTGGTTCCTTAACTGTATTTTCTAGACCCTTCTCTAGACTTTGAATCCTAATTTGAGAGATTTCTGTCTACAGGGATTTCTCCACACTTGGTCTGTATAATCTATTTATGTATGGTGATGGGAAAGGCATAAGTGGGTTTTAAGCCTGGTCTRTCATGATCCAGGGTGTGATTCAAAACTTGAATATGAATAATATTTCAATTTAAAAAAATCCATAATCTTAATGAACACAATGGATTAAAAAAACTCCATGTTTTAATTAAGACCCTCTACCTTTCATTCCAACGTTTAGAACCAGAATAACATTTTAAAGATCTAATTCATTTCTCATTATATAYAGACCCCCACAGAATCTGATCCTAAATGTGTTAAAGTCTTGTTCTTTTTATTTGGCACCTTAGAAGCTTTACATCTGTCCYGGTTTCGGCCGGGATACAGTTAATTTKCTTCCTAGTAGTTGGTATAGTGCTATGTTTTGGATTTAGTGTGAGAATAATGTTGATAACACACTGATGTTTTAGTTGCTGCTAAGTAGTGYTTACACTAGTCAAGGACTTTTCAGCTTCCCATGCTCTGCCAGGTGCACAAGAAGCTGGGAGGGAGCACAGCCAGGACAGCTGACCCAACTGCCCAATGGGGTATTCCRTACCGTAYGACATCATGCTCAGCATGTAAAGCTGGGGGAAGAAGGAAGGGGGACCTTCAGAGTGATGGCATTTGTMTTCCCAAGTCACCATTACGCGTGATGGAGCCCTGCTGTCCTGGAGATGGCTCAACACCTGCCTGCCCATGGGAAGCGRTGAATGAATTCCTTGTTTTGCTTTGCTTGTCTGTGTCGCTTTTGCTTTCCCTATTAAACTGTCTTTATCTCAACCCACGGGTTTTCTCACTTTTACCCTTYCGATTCTCTCCCCCAWCCCACCGGGGGAGAGTGAGCGAGCRGCTRTGTGGGRCTKAGTTGCTGGCTGGGCTTAAACCGTGACAATATCTTCCATTAATTTTAAGCTTTATTTATTCTTAATTGTGGGGKTTTATTTATCTTTCTTATCTTGCTTTGTTTACATGTCTGTTAGAAAGACGTTAGTTGCCTGAAATGTGAATAGAATGTAAATGAAAGCCCATTTTGTTAACAGTTCTATATATCAGCTTAAATAAACTTTTGTTTAAACATCCAAATATTGACACCRATGCAAGCAAGTCACCAAATCCTGAAGTCACATGTGTACACACAAGATTGCATTAAAAAAATGAACCAATGTCCCAGTTAAACAAATAGACATTAGACATAACCTAGCATGGTATGTATTTGATTTGTTTAGTTTTGTAATTTGGCAGATGATACTTCATATGGAAACATCATTAACAATTGCCAGTAGTTCTATTTGGAAAGACTAATTTGTACASAACATTTTCCCTTAATGAGGTTCCAGGTGAAAATGAACTAAGATCTATTGAGTTGGTACATTTTAATTAGTACTCTAAGAGTTAGTGTTCTTTTTTGTTACTGTTGTAATTTTTGACTTCCAATATAAATGATCAAATAACGTATAAGCATATGTTCCACCGGGGACGATGAACCCTATCACCAGCTTTTTGCTTCAAAATACATTTAAAGGTAATTACATCATTTCATTCTCTGTGATATAGTCTAGTATGAAAAAGTAAAATATAGACTTATTTCATCTATATTGATATTCCATATGCTAAATTTTTACAGTTATAAATATCTAGCCAGAAAAAATTCCCAACAATATTAACATAATTTCACTCCTGCAGGACAAATCGACAGCATGACCATCTATTATGTAACTGTGTAGCCTAGAGCAACGTTTGACATTAACTAGACATTTTTGAATGACTGATTAGAACCTGCTTGTTCAAGGCACGTATAAAATTATATTCTAGCTGCTTGGGTATGGGAGACTTCATGCCATGGGTATGGGAGACTTCAGAAACTAACAACGCTCATTGTCCCATAAATAACTTCTCAAAGCATCAGAACTAAATGCTTATGACTATATTATTTTATTGTCACTAATCAGGGACAGAAGATTTGAAAATATCAAGATATTCCATTAATTAATTTTGATTTTACTGAAGTTCATGTTTAAAAACTGGCAAAAACCTCTTTGATGTCACAAAAATTAAGTAAAACCACTGATCGTTTAATTTTCAATTAAAAATATTTATGTTTTCTCTATTATTTTTAATCTAAAAATTTATACACAATGCCTCACAAAATATCAAATGCCAACTTAAATTTTTCATGAAGTCAGAATTTTTTGTAGTCATGTTTCATTTTACCTATTTTATCTTAGCTTTTTGCATTGTTAGAAATAGATTATGCACATGATTTGAACAGAACTTTTAACACTGAACAGAATTTCTTAATTTCAATTAATTACTATTTGGCAAAGTTATGAAGACCCAGCACTGCACTTTCTGCAGTTTATGGAAAAAGGATCTGTGCTTGTTTATAGTCTTCTTACATTGGGAGGTTACCTTTTCACTTCTAAGCATAAAATCCACAGTATGACTTAAGCTCTGAACTTGAATTAAAACAAAATTKAAGTACTTATGTGTGTGATCAGATCTGCTACTGCCCCAGCAGGCCTGAGAGTTTCAGTACTTGCCTAAAACTCTTGGACTAAATCCTATAATTTAAGCAATGCAATTTATAATCTTTAGGTACTGCTAAAGAGAATCCAAAATTCAAAGTCAGCCTTCTAGGTCCCAGTATTACTGCTCTATTTCTCAGAAGAGATTGAGTTAAAAAACTTAAAGACATAACATATTTGTTTTGGTTTAAAATCTTTTATACAGAGGACAAGGTATACGATTCCTTTACTTGAGGTGACCATTACAAAGCATAGCATCTCTAAACCTTTCATAAGAAGAGATAATACTGTTTTCCTGATATATGTTGACTCTTTTTGTTCACTGATGGAAAGACCTGCAATGGGTCTTTGATTTTTTTTCCCATGTTTTGTTAGATTGTGGTATATTTAATCAATGGTGCGTATAGGTTACAGGTAATACCAGATTCACCAGACCTGTTTTGACTACATATATATATCTCACTAAAATTACTTTTTTGGCCTATTCAAAAGATTTCCTGGAATTCAYTTCAGAATGAAAGTAAAATTACATTAGTGTAAATATAAAAAGGAAAAAAGAAAATGCTTATGTAAATAGAGAGGACCCACCTGGTGAAATTTAATAGGGATTAAGTTGTCATCAACATTTAGAAAACATTTTTTAATGCAGATGCTGGGTTTTTTAGCTTTTGTGTAGTTCAAGGGCTTCCTGAGACTCATCAACTTCAGTAAAGCCATTTACTACGTAATTTATTYCAAATTATTCTGTAGGAGGGGTATACTTCTCTACTGAATTCTGTAACATGCCTCGAGAATCTACCATGAGACTAAGATATATTTTACCTTAWGAGGCTTTTCCAAGGAGCATTTTCTGCACAGCCATGAAAGCTAAAAATTATAGCAAATGAGATGAAGTGCACAATCCCAAGTTGTTTAGGAAAAAATCCTGACAACTGCTTCAATATTTTGCAGGAGCCTTCTGTTTCACTCACAGAAAAATGAAAAACAAGCAAAAGAAGTTCTGGTTGTTTAATTGCATTATGATCCCTTCCATGCTATTGCAAAACCTAATTTTCAAAAAAAMCATTTTCTCCAATGCTTAGTTACAGTTTTCCTAAGCACTGCCATTTAAAAAATCCTTCAAGATGGCAGAATTCAGGATGAAAATACAATAAATTATGGCATTGTAAAGTATTAATAGGAAGAACAGATTAAAAGTTTCAGCTTGAAAAAGCAGCTGAYGCAGTAACAGGAACTCAGATATTTCACAAGATGTTCACCTCTAATTAAATTTTTTCATCCTGTGATAAAAAGAGTAATTTATATCCTCAGTAGGAACACATCCTGATAACTCATATGGCTAAAGTCTCCACATCTAYATACACAAATTCATTGCTACTCTGAGATCTACTTCAGAAATTCACTATTCACCAACTTCATTGGATACAATAATTCTTTGGGTAGTTGTCACCAAAGAGCTATGAGGGCATGGACATTTTCATGCAAGGATTTGCCATTTTTGCCTTTTTAAGGTCACTGTTTGCCTCAGGTTCCATACCTTTTCTTTTTATTTACCTTTAAAGAGTGATTGATCCTCTTTGAGCTCTGCTGACGTTCCTCCGGCATATMTTTTTCTCAGTATGATCAGGCTTGCTTTTAACATTGTTTTTCAATAACAAATACAACTATGARTAAAATACTTAGATCAACATTTTGGAAATTATTTTTTCTAAACCTTTAAAAAAGTTTAATTTATAGTCATCTAGTTTACAAATGCTGATTTTAAAATTATGTTGATCATACTTCAGTTATCCAGTATAATAGATGTGGATGACAGARTGAAAACATAATTAATACAACGTATATAGATTAAGCTATATGAATATACTTAGCATATCCATCTTTAGAAAGCCTTGTTGGCAAATTCTGTGAGCAGAGAGCATTAACCAGCAGCAGCTGAAATTGGCAGGCATAATATGAGAGTATTATTTATGATGTCCCTGGGCAGCGGATATAGCGCTGTGTCAGGAGTTGGCGACATGGGTAGTCGCATTCATAGTAAGTGAAAGTTGACTGTATCATTATTGCTATAACAAAGATTTCAACCAAGTCTCTAAACACACCATGCTGAGCATGGAACAAGTAGATAGCAAGAGATARCCTCCACAAGATGGACTTCAAAACTCATCAAAGAAAAAGATGGGACAGCCATGGCAAGGAGGAACAATGTCTGGGGAGCTTGTGGGAGTTCACACTGCCAGCTCTCTCTGGAGAAAGAGCAGAATACAGGTCCCCTGGGTCCCAGGAGTGCAACGAGTGAAAAGAAATACAGAACATMCAGAAAAGAGATTTTAGGTTTCTCAGACTTCCCTTGAAAGAATTCTTACCTCTCACACCTCCTTGTTCTCCTTTACCTTCAGTCCTTCTATTCTGCATACCCTGCCATCATGCTCTGTGTCAACTGATGTCAGTGGCAATGCTTTTGACTCCATTAAGTCACTGAATGGGATCACACWTTCCTTGCTTGCTGTCTCCTTACTTGCCACCTAAGGAGATGGTACAGGCAGCTTATACACAGGAATTGCCATACCTTATAGGTATGGTTTTGGTCTCAGGGGCTGCAGGGTGCTGTGCATGGCAGGACACCATGAACTGCCCCATCCTGCTCACAGCCTGTTGCTGCTGACTCTGAAGCTGACGTGAACACCCTACTGTGTGCCAAAATTGCAACCAGTCCTTGTAGTACATGGCGTCTCTGCTCAGACGTGTTAAGAGTGGCAGCCACTGGAGGGAAGAGACATGGAAGAGAGATGAGAGGAGGAAAGGGGAGACACGTGGAAGGGGACTTTGTTGGGGACACAGCTGGAGATGTGCTCTTGGAAGGAGGTACTGCATAACAAGGCAGGGACAACTGTGGAGGACTGCAGCTGTGGGTGACCCATCATGCCTCAAGGACTGCAGCCRTGGCTGAAGTAAAGGAAATGAGTAAGAAGTAAGCATCAGTGTAGGAAAATGAGTAAGAAACAAGGCGTGGCAGGAAAAAAAATCATTATGCACTGATTCCAGCCTCCTGCACCACTTTTTGCCTCACCAAAGTAACCAGGACGTGCAGCAAAACCACAGAAAGTTGAGGCTAGAAATAGGGCAGGAAAGCTGTTTGACTAAAGTCTCTGGGAGGGGAAGGAAAGATGTTTCTGTAAGTGCTTCTTTAATTGTTTATATCTTCTTTTTCTCTCAGTCATTGTCTTCTGTTTATGTCTACTTTTTTCCTAAGTTCTCTGCTCCAGCACCTGCAGCACTTCCTCCCCCTCCTTCTTCTCTCTCACCTTGCTGCTCASAAGGCTGTTTCTCACACTTTTTCTTCCTCGCTCCTCACTGCCTGTGCAGYATTTTGCCCYTTCTTAARTATGCTTTCCCAGCGGCACCAACAGCTTTGCTGATGGGCTGAGCTTTGTCCRGTGGTGGGTCTGTTCTGGAGCTAGCTGGAACTGGCTGTGTCTGACACGGGGCAGCCCCTGCTCTCTCACAGAGATGCTCCTGCAGCCCYCACTGCCAAAACCTGGACACGTAAATCCAATACGACACTCATAGGACTCAAAAGACCTATTTGGACCTATGCTTGGAATTTCATACCTGATGCTTTCTGGAGAGAGGAAATTCATAATGAAATAACTTTTCCCAAGATTGGGCTCATTCTTGTCATTAGCATTAATAAGACTGCTTTAAACCTTCCAGATTTATGACTCAATGTACTTTAACACTTCTGAGAGTATCTTAAAGGCCTTTATCCTGCAAATTCAAATGTGAGTTCATTGTGTCAATTTACCAGTGCAATAAAAATGTGAAGTTCACATGAGCATTACATTACTTTAGCTGTGACAATATCAATAAATTGATATTTTTTGAATAAACTTTGTCATTGCAACTGTCTAGCTGGCAAGACAGATAAACCAAGCTACCAATAGTTACCTTTACTACTTACTGAGGAGAATATCTGAAATTTCCCCCATGTTTCAAATGTTGCATTTAAGGAAAAGACGTTTTTGGCTAATGTGATTTTCACTGGAAAAATATAGATTAATAAATAATTTGTAAAGATTTATAGACTAATGTAGCTGAAATAAGGGGAAATCAAAAGAGAAAATGGAGAATTTACAGCTGATCTGTTTCCTCCCTATGTCCCACAGGTTCAGCTTTGCAAAGCACTTTGCTTTTTTTTTCTTATAATGTACCAGTATCATTTTTCTGCCCTACAAACCAATGCATGTTTGTACTGTAAGTACTCATGAAAAAGCTTTTCTCTCCTGAAGAGCTGAGGAGACATTCTAGAAAACAAATAYCAAAATACTACACAAAATTTGACCTCAGTATCATCACCAATTATTTTATAAGATAGTTCTAAACAGCACCTGAACTGTACTTCTGCATGTTACTGAAACGCCTCTAAATCCCTGTTTTTCAGATTTCAAAYTTCTTACTTTTCAGCATCTCACCACATTGTGATTTCAGTGTAGTGACACCTGGCTTCTGAGAAGTTGCTTGAGTCAATGCTCGTGACTCAGATAATTTGCGTTCAGTCCTACGATTCTCCTACTTCACTTGTACCAGGATATCTGTCTTTTATTTGTCTATAACCCACATCCCCCTTCACTTTGAGCTGCCTGTTGTACATTTGGCACTAACATCTCAGAGGTTCAGCAGTGAYAGGGCTTGTGAGGTTATGGCTGTAAGCAGATATGACCTACGAAGGTGAACAAAGAAAGAAAACAGCAAAGGCAGCTCCTCAGTTTTCAGTGGACTCAAATGCTATCTATCTATAATGTCATCAGAATGACAAGTTGTTTTAGTACTTGATGTTCTGAGACAAAATGTGGAAGTGAGCAAGAATCCTGACTGAATAGCAATAAGGCTACCTGGAGATCCCTCTCTCTACRCAGGTAGATTGCTCTATTAGTACATTTGTGGCAAAGGGACTGACTTTTTGGAAACCAAATTGTTTTTTTTTTTTTAAGTTTAGAGTACATCTATTTGCATGATTTTTTCTTCTAGATATCACTTTTTAAATGCTTCTAATACTACTTGAAACACATTACAAGTCCTTTCATGTAATTCTTACTCACTTTTTTATCCAAACATATACTGTTCTGCATTGACCCTGTTCAACCATAGAATGGTAAAGATCTGCCCRTAGAGTATTTCAGCTTGCTAGGCTTTTACTACTGAGAACCCATTTAACAAACAGCCAATGGAAAGGAATGAGAAAAAGATTGAGACTGTCAAAAGGAATTGCCAAACTGTAATTAGGATAATCTGGCTTTATAAAAATTACCAGTATAGGTCCAAAATTTTCAAATATCATAATCTCATTAGTAAGGAAAAGAAATCTTCATTAAGAACCTTAAGTGTAAAATAACTACTAATAATGAACAAAGAAGATGTCTACTAATGCATCTTGGTATGCCAGAGGATTCTGAGTCAGTGTTCAAAATATCTTGACAGCATTTCTTCAAGTACATGAAAATTTTAAAATTCCATTTAAAGTATATTAAATAAAAATATTAGATCAAAAATTTAGAAATATATTGTAAGTTGTATTTTAACGTTGGTGCTAATTGTCATCTTTTAACATGAYCTATGTTCTTTTTCCCACGCATACTCTTTAAGATAATATTAAAAGCTGCGTCTATACTAACACACTGATACATCTGTTTTGCACAGGATCCTAATTTTCTAATGACTCACACTTTATTCATATTATTTCATACAGACGCTGTGATCTAGGTTGTTTTCTTAATGAGGGGTATGGTACTTGAAGCAGTAAGAAGTTCYTAATCCATTTGCACCCAAGGCAGGCTACAAGGACACATGGAGAAGTGCCAATAGTATCACTCATGGAGAAGAACGCACCAGACCCACTCCTCACTTGTCCTACTTAATATATCTTCCTACTTTCCTTTCTGCTAAAATTCAATTACAAACAGCTTCAGAACTGTGAAAGTCACAGGACTGACCCGGGAGCCTTCCTTCCCAGGTTTAGTGACACTTATCAACARCTAGTGTGCCATCATCTTCACATATCTCAGAGAAAACTTTCTGAAACACAGCTTTAAAGGGAAATAATCTAGACTGTAGTTTTCCATACGGATTTACATAACTTGGCCTTGGATATAGACGTCTTGGATATGAGGCCTGGGGCAGCAATGTAGTATCTTGTGCTTCTGGACACTACCAGGGAGAAACATAATTACTTTTTGTCACCCTCAGTACTTTTCACACGGCAAACATAGCTCTTGGTACTCTAAGCCCCGTTATAGCTCCTGATCCATAAGCATCCAGCAATAGTTTGAATGGCAAAGAAATATTATGGAACTCATATATATAAAACAGACTTTTGCAGGTGCCATCTTCATCTCTGGCTCCTGCAACAAGAGTCTCAGGGAGAGAATCCTTAGGTCTTGCAGTGGATGTTCAGGAAACTCTCCCCTCCCAGCCTCCTCTCCCCTTCTCTCATTTTGTGTGGTGGTCTTCCTGTTCATTGTCCTGGCATGGTCACAGGTTATCTGCATGGAAGAGGAGTTAGGATTGGGTACATTACAGAGATGCCACAGGATGCTCTAGGATAGAATAGCTTAGGCTATCAAACAATACGGACATGACACAAAAATTATTCAAGGCATCTGGGAGTATTTCCTTTCCCTGAAATATCAAACAAATCCTCTGATGGTTATGCACTACTGCAAACTAGTGAGTAACAGGAGTACCAACTTCTTTGTTATAAATGTTACATGTACTCAGAAAAAAGATAGCACAAGGTGATCTAAACATTGTCTCAGCAGAGGTTTAATATTGTTCATAAGACAACAGTAGGAAACCTCAAATAGGATATGAGCACTGAAAAATCTATTGTTAAGATCATAAGAGCACCTAATGAATCAGTCAAAATTAATCACTTCAGAAACTTTTGAGTGAAATTAGGTTCCATTCTGTTTCCAGATCCATAAACCCAGAGCACAGTTTCTAATTGTGTGCCAATTTCTCAATTCAAATAATTCAACATTACTCTATGACTGTAACCAAAACTATCAGATAAGAATCTGATCTGTAGCATTCCCCAGATCATACCTTTAAATAATATGCTTTACATATGATGTTAGCCAAATTCTTGTTTTTTCATTAAAAAAGGTTAAGATGTAGTGAACATTGAATTACCATTTCTAATAAATCACAATTATACTGATTATACTGTCATTATTAAAATAACTGTGACCCTTTTTTGAAGTCAGATTATATTGAACACTCAGAAATGTAAGCCTTACACAACATGAATAATGATAGTATGACTAATAATGATACCTTGACTATTAATCAGCTAGGTGAATTCAAAACTTAGGAAGACTGATAGGAAAGTACCAAAATTAATTCTGTTGTACACTTTAGAATTAAAAATGGTCATGAAAAAACCCAGCCATTAACAGAATGGTAATGTAAACTGATGGACACTGTAAAATTGTTTGGTCAAGCATGTTATCAAAACAAAATTCATTTGCAAAACCAGAGCATTTTACAAAGTATGAAAGGGCCTAATTTGTTTTCAGGTATCTTTTCAAATGTTGCTCATCTCCCTCGTTTGACTCTGCTTTTCAGTTTTTTCCCTTGAACAATCAAGAACATGCAAATAGCAATTCATTGTTAATTAATGCTACACTTAGAGTGTCTTCTACCACTGTGGAGTTAAGATGTGAGCGAAGGGGCATTCAGAACAGCTGTGGCACTTGCTGAGTGGTGCAGACCTTCCTGATATAACTTCAGATTGACTTCTAATATGGATAGCAGTTGTCGCTGAAAAACTGCTGAAAGCTGTACCTGCTCAGTGCTTTAAATTTGCCTTTCCACTGAATCATTTCACTCTCCTTACTGTTTCTGTACATTTTGCAGTGTTATTTTTGTGTTGCTCAAATTTCTTTCAATGTCTTAATTTCCTTTTGATGGAGTCTTCTGGGAATCATGTATTCAGGTGGCAGCTGTTAACCACATCTTAAAATGGTATTGAAATGAGACTCTTCCCCAAAAGAGACCTTCAGTGGAAGGGTTTATTCATTCCATTATGTTCTTGATAGCTATTTTTCTTAATAATCTTTTAGCTACGATATTAAGCATTAGTCATGTTGACAAGATTAAATGAGTAAAAGGACCTATTAGTGTAATAAACAACTTCAGAGAAAATGAAATATGGTCAGCTCATTATAGGTGCATCAAATTGGCAACACTGCTTAGCCAGGACTCTGTAAAATTTGTTAGCTTATAAACATAATTAATCACATTTGAATATTTGGTCTGATGAAGAGCTGTGTACGGGACCACTTACATTGGCATACAGGTAGTTGTATGAGTAATCCAACATCATTATTTCTGGTAATAGCTACTCACAGTTTGGAATAAATGGCTAATCAGTCTTTAAACTAATAAACTAGGACAGATTTCTAAACTGTAAGGATGTCTTCATTTCGTCTGCAGCACCCATAAGGGCCTGTATGAACTAACCACGATCATGTACCAGGGTCCCACAGCAGTGAATCTATGAAGGCATGTTTAAGAGCAGGTATGGATTTGTTGCCTGAGCAAGCAGGATTTCAAATGGGCTTAAAGGAGCTCTTGCTGGACACCGTAACAATGTACTTTCTAATGCTGTTATGCCCAAGCTAGGTGGCAGGTCACACATACAATATCTGGCTACTTGCAGGCAGAGACATGGTTCTATATTCAGAAGTGGATATAAGTCTCATTGGCTTGATTTTATTCTCAACTGTTTTGGAGATATTCCTATATAGCTTCACTGTATGTATTATAAGGTCGCATCAATAGAAATGAGATCAGAATCCTCATTCATCAATTGCAGCTCCATCGTAACTAAATCACTGACAAGATTAGGAAAATTGTTAAATCCCAATTATATCTACTTCTTATAATCATTACTTCCGTGTAAGTTTTTAGCAACTCTTTTAAGGAATTAAAGGCATTTGAAAAGAGCAAACAAAATTTTCCTGCAGGACTTGTTTATGGAGAATATATTACATCTCAGTTCAGAAGATGCTTTGGCTGATCATTTTATAACATATCTGTTAGTAGTAATTCATTAGGAATCAAGCTTTAGTTAAATGGTGCTATCAGTTGTTAACAGTCTGTGGAGCAATAACCATGAGAGTGAGCAGGTGATGATTACAACACTTAGCACTTCAGGAGAATGAAAGTATAGTTACTGCAATAATTTTAAAAATTATTTCTTAAGAAATGTTCTGTTAATTACAGTTCAAAAATAAGCATCTGGTTGAAGTTACCTGTATGCAGCTGTAAGAGCCTGCTATTACAGGAAAAATCATTTAAAGAACCCTTAATCATGACATCAAACACGCTGAGCCCAGTGCAGCTTTCAAATCCACATCTGCAACAAGTTGTAACTGCTATTGCTTTTGAAACATCACAGACAAAACAACGCTTGCTACAGACTCTTGCTGAGATGAAGAACAAGAAGCAGCATTACATCATGATTTCTTCATTTTTTTTCTAAATGCGTATTACTAATGGGTTAAAATTACCGTTTGTATTCATATACCTCTTATAATTTATGTGCTAGTACACTAAGTACATTTTAACTACATGTGTATTATTTTGGTCTTATTTTGTGTGGGAGAAACAAAGTGTATTTATCTAACAGAAAGCATGAGAAGATGAGAACATAGAAAATATGGACTTTGGACTCATAAAAATATTTTTTTAAAAATAATAGGGTTATATCCTCCAGTGAAAAGTGAGACACATACATTCACAGAGAAAATATTCCACAATATTTGGAGAGAAACTGAATTATGCTGTGACATTTCTGGGTGTGGGAGGGAGATGGACATCTTTTGATAGCTTCAAATACATTTAAAAAATTATGATTTCATTAAATGCAGTTTAAAAAAAACAATTTATTGCAGTATCTTCTTGTCATTAACTGTATTATTGTTCATAAAACAAATAATTTTGATACTGTTTTAAAAGTACAGAAATCACTTTTTTTATTTGGAAGTTAACAACCTACTAAAACGATTGGGCCAGATCACACCAAAAAATTAACTCAGAAGAGAATTTCCTTGGGTTTTCAGGAGCTACCAAAATTCTCGTCAGTCTTTTCATGATAACCAAGCATATTGTCACAGAAATAACCAGAACTGCAATTTTGATCAGGTCAGAACAGAAACAGTTTGTATTATAAACAGGAATTATTCATGTCCTTTTAATCAGTAAAATAAAGCATAAAATCAGAGTACTGTTGTTAAATATTTTCCAAAGAGTACATATATTTATCTCCAAATATATTAATAACTAGACAGCCTTTCCTGTTCTGGGAAAGGATCCCAAAGAAGATGTTCAAATCTAAAGAATTCAGGAATCTGTTTAGAGTTTATCTGTTACTATTAATCAGTTTTGTGTGCCCAGATGAATGAAGTCTACTAGGGCAGACATTTCAGACAGAAACTTAACTTGAATATAAGGCAAAAGTTGCAAACAATTGCAGCCTCGTGAATGTTTGGATATATTTTTTGATGGTAAGAATTATATTACTATGCAAATAAAGATGCTGCTTACTGTGAGTGAGAATAATAAATTGCACTTATTCATGTCTGGAACAGAGCACTTTATTTTCTATTCTTCTGCTACTCTGGCTGCTGTAACTATCCTAAATTTGTTGTAGAGGGAAAAATTCATCCATGATAAGAACTGGTTTTGTTGCAAACAGAAAAGATATCAATTGGAAGACTATGATCCTATTTTCCTTGGTATTGATCAAGAGCAAATTAACACTATCACGTTGGTTATTTTAATTTACAAATAGAAGAGAGTCAAGTCCCCAGTTGTGCTTTCCTGACACACATATACCACTGAAGAAA
This sequence comes from Oceanodroma leucorhoa, assembly GCA_030449065.1. Taxonomy (NCBI): domain Eukaryota; kingdom Metazoa; phylum Chordata; class Aves; order Procellariiformes; genus Oceanodroma; species Oceanodroma leucorhoa. The sequence continues at coordinate 1,482,574 of JASVER010000143.1, read as the reverse complement.
CTCTAATTGCTTAATTTATTAAGAACAGTGGTATTTCTGTTTATATAAAAAGCTGTATTTTTAGAGAGGACATTTCCCTGCAATCATAAGATTTTTTTTTTCAATAACTCGTTTAATTTGAATGTAAAAGATTGTGAACTTCAGAGCTACTACCAAAAAAAAAAGTTCCAAAGTACAATCATTAAATTTTGCTTTCAAATAAGAAATGAGAACAACTATTAGGTTGGCAGGGATCTTCTGTCCTCTCCAAAAGCACAGGGCTGTTGCCTATTTCACATCTTGTTATGCTTTTCCTTACTTGTTCTAGAAACTTTTAGTGATGGAATACCAAATTATTTACTTGTGAAAGCATCCTACAGACTTATGCATTCAATCCCATATTTCAGAAGCTGTTTCTAATATTCATACTACTCATTAGTTTTATCTCCTTATTTTTAGATGTTGGTGACATAATGTAAAATAATTTCTTTAAATGCTTTAAAGTAACAGTGAAATTTGCAAGTCTAAATTCCTCAATTACATTGTTTCCAAACTAGACATTTATTGTCAGTGTTATCTATCAAACATTTTTACTGGGTAGTTTTATATACAGTGGGCATGAAAGAGAAAATATTAAAGTTTCTCTGAAGTCCCCAAATACACTTGTAAATATACTTATGCAACTTCGTAAAAACACATTACTATCTACTTCGGCTAGGTCCTATAGCTCTAGTTTTGTTTCCAGAAAAACTATTTTGTATGTGCACATACCTGTCAAGGCTTCTTCAAAATAACCTAAGCCTCCAATGGAAAAAAAAAAAATCTAGATTGGTCTTAGTTGCTGAAAAAGAAAACAATTAAAGATATGTTATTTTATTCCAACAAAGCATTTGACATATTCTTAGTATAATACAGTCTTCTAACATCACTCTTGTGATTCTAAACATCAGTCAGGTACTTCATTTTTAAACCACTATGTGTTTCACCCTATGTAAAACATATTTATAATTATACAGATTATATATGTATGATATAGGTGTTCTTTAAGTAATTTAACACATATGGTCCTTAGCAGTAATAATAAACCATCCACTGACAGCAATATATGCTGCAAAACTGCAAAATTTTGCTCAGGGAGTAATTTGAGTGTATTCTTAAGGCAGTAATTTACCAATCCAGAAATTTATGTTATATTAATTCCAACAGTGTTTAACATGCTTCAAACTTTGCAGATGCTATTACCTGCATTGTTTCCCTATTGGTCAGTGAACACAGCCATACTTTTGTTAAACAATCCATAAGTCCATACTATTTTTGCATTCAAATTCAGATGGTTTTAATTGTAGCTTTAAGAAGGCACCCCCAAAGCCACGAACGTGTAATTTGCTAATGGCAGAGATTCTGTTAAATCATTAGGACTTTGTATTTAGCATGATCTTACGGAGTTCAGGTACCTGTGAGACACAATTAAAAAGCTTGTCCTGTCAAAATTTATCCATGACAAACAATGGAGTACTGGGTCTCGCTAGGATGAAGTTAATTTTCTTCACAGCAGCCCATATGCGGTGTTTTGGTCACAAATCTAAAACACACCATATGGGCTACGATGAAGAAAATCAACTCCACTGCAACCAAACCTTGTACAAGTGGCTTTCACAGAGTTAGTGTGATAACACTCCTCCCATTCTAAAAACTTTGTTCCTCTCTCCAAAAGTTGGACATAGTTCTCCAGCTGCCTGGTTTAGGGTATAATTTTTAACCAACTTATTTTAACCCAGATAGTACATATCATTTTACTTCGTTTCACTTTTCAATAGAGAAGCATGCAGCCACTTCATTGGATAGAAAAATTACCTTAGGTATATAAATAAATAAATTTAAAAATCCGTTAAAAAAATTTCCATCCTTGCCGCCACTCAGGATGAAACTTTCAAACACACTCAATATCTGCCTAACTCTACTGCCAGTAAAATTGGTGGAGATGAGAGCAATAATTCTCTATTACTGACTGCTTTTGTAAAATCCTTCTCAAAAACTTATAACTCAAACACATGTTTTCAGCAGTGACTCCTCCTGTTTATTCCTTTGATGAGAAACAAGAAGAAAGACTGCACAGTTTGCACAAAACATTGTGTGGTTATATCAGTTATAAGTAACTTTTTTATTCGATGGACAAGTTCTTCAAAATGTCCTGGCACTAACTGGATTTTGCAGATCTGCGTTATTCATGACAGTGATGTGCCAGGCCATATCTGTGATTCCACAGGAGTAGGAAGAATTGTGCAGGATTAGGCTGTGATGTTTCTTTTTCTGAATCATGACATATGCTAAGAGTTCTGCCCCTGCCCTGTTTCAGTGGTAAAAAGCCCCTTTCACACTTATCCATGTCTTGTTCAAAACTGAGGCAAGTATAAGAATTTACCCTTCTGTGGCTGGCTATGAAAACAGGGAGGATCCTCCAGGAGAAAATTTAGGGCATCTGTCTATTAGAGGATGTGAAAATCCCTTTAACCTACGAGCACCCATTATTCTGTACTACACAGCTACCAAAAGCCCACTTTCATGACCTACAGAATATTTATGGAAAATACTCAAGAGAAAGCTTTCCAAAATATTTCTATGGTATTTTCTCAGTTTGACTAATAAAAAGCAAGAAATATAAAACATGTGAGAGAAGATCTTGATGAGTAATTACATGTGATTTTGGACCATATGATGACACAGGTTGACCTTTAGTAAAAGTTATTAGTTTTCCAGAAGGACAAATAGATTTTTTTCTCAAAGCTGAACGGTGAGATATTTTCTGTAGTTTCTTTCATTTGTCTTTGTACCTCTTACATTTTTCCTGTGAGTCTATGTTAAGTAATGTGGTCATACTAAATGACTAAAGTAGATTTGCTAAACCGTATTACTAGACTGAAGCTTGCTAAACTTTACTCTGACAACTAAGAAAAATATTGCACACGTATCTCTGTACCAGATGCTCCCTGATGTTTAAAGCAGTCTCATTCCCATTTGTCATTAGTCCAACTGGCAGAACTGTGTTTATGTGGTCTGAAACGCCTAGGGATCCTGTGGCAGAATTATGTTCTCCACGCATGAAAATCTGTGCAGCTGTATGATGGCCTGTTTCATATTGAGAATAAAGGTAACTTTTCTGCTAAGACCAGGACACAGTGGCTTTACTGATACTGAATGGCACTTTACTGCAAAATGAGAGCCATTGAATCCAGTAATGTGACTTCTGGAATAAGGAGTAATGCTGCGCAGATTGAAAACAGAAAAAGAACAATCTTTAGGAAAATAATGCTTCTTTGCCTGTATATCTGAGGCCCATTGAACCCCTCTTGAACTCATGAAGAATCTTTGCACCTCCTGTAACCTAACCTCCCACGCCTCAAAAAAATTATTAAAGATTTGGAGATATTTTTCAGTATATTGTCCAGTTACTCATAATCAGCTGTACTTTGTCACMAGGTCCCAAAAAGAGATAGCCAGGACCATCACCTAGGAAAAATTGTGATTCTGGTAAATAAGTTATTTTCTGTGAGCTACATTTGTACCATATTCTGCCTACTGCTATTACTGCCAATCCTGGCTGAGAAACTGAGAAACAGAAAGCAAGGTAAGGAAATAGGCCAGGAAGTGGAGACCTGAGCCAGCCTCCTACTTGCTCCCTCTACCYTTTGTATTGTTTACAAAATATTGTGTGGATTTTCTAGTCTACTTCATTATTTCTGTGAATCCAACATGTTCTCCGATGCTATGCAAGGTTAAGATAGCCCTTAAAGTTGCCCTTTTCTTAATATGTGAATCCCAAGTCATTATTTCCTCTAGTTTTGGGTTTGTTTTTTCCATTTTCTCCATGTTGTCTCTGTGTTACAACCTCTCTGGTATTCCCCAAAACAACGGTTATAGTGAATACAGATCTGAACTTCTAGAGAAACTGTTGACAATCCTACCAACATAATGGATTGTCTGTTACATCTTGCTTTTTTTGTAATTTCAAAAAGTATTTTTATAGTTCATTCAGCACTGTCCAAACAAATGGGAAAAAACAACACATGAGCACATCTTCTACCAGCAGAAATAATATCTGTTATCTATAGCTGGTATCTATATAGCTGATATCTAGCAATGAGTGTGGGTTAATACAATTTTGATGGAYAAGATCAAAACAGTGACCACTATTCTTAGTTAGAAAAGATTTCCCAATAGTCATTGATARTTCTACTTTATATTATTAAAGTCAGGGCAATACCAATACTTAATACTAGGGCAACAAAAATTCTGCTGGTTCAGATTTCTTGTTAGGTATGTGACTTTCCTAGTAGTGCAATGAGCAGTACAACAGAACTCTGACAAAAAATCTCTGACATAATTTATATAATATTCTGTGAATTCAGAGAGAATGTTTCTAGTTACTGTCATGTAAAAAGCTTGACAACTTGGAAAGGAGGGACAAAAGTTTCCTCACAGGGGAGAGTGGCTGYGTTGCAGAAGGAGTGAGTGGTGAGAGTGATAATACAGAAATAGATAGAGCATTGGCTTTGCTTGCTTTTTCCCCAAAGCAGAACACTCCTTTGGAGGCAGGGTAGATTTCCAACAGGATTTCTGACTTGAAGTTTGAGTTACTCAGATTTACATCAACTCCAACTCCATGTCTTTGTATCAGCAAGAAACAGCTTGGCTGACAGTAGATAGGATAGCAGTATTTATAAGACTGTGTTGCCAGATTTTGGTAAAAGACAAAAGGGAGGGGCAAAGAAAATTATATTCCTGTCAACGACTGCTTTGTATTTTGCCGTCACAAACAACCCTTGAGATTCGGTGGGTTTGAAGGACTGATATCCAGTTCTGATGGTGTGTGTAGAAGTAAAGATGAAACTGTAAGGTACAGAAGGATTTTCATCAACAGCTGGGTTTTCTTCTGCAGAGGAAACATGGAAGTTGATCCTGCAGTTGTAATTCATACATTAGAAAGTAAAATAGCATAATATTTACTTGCAGTATGCTTAGATGCCATTGTACAGGCTAAATACTGTGAAACACAACGATATTTTTCTTTCTCTTTGAAGAACTATTTAAGTCAGAAGATGACTAAACAGTGTTTTAATTTCACCACTTGTACCCTGTGTCATCATGTGTATCTCTGAGAGTCTTCCCAGATAATTTAAAGACCATTTTAGAAAATGGAAAAGAAAAGAAGATTTAAAAAAAAAAAGAGTCTTAAAGTTCAAGAAAATAGAGAATAGCTATCCTGGATGAATCACTGAGCCTGTTACGTATTTGATATATTGCTACTAGTTTCAGTGAACGGAATAAATCTCATTTGCACCTTCTCCTTCCCCTATGGCTATAGATAATTTATCCTCTCCCCCTAAACACTGCTCTGACAAAACATAAAATTAAACAGCTGTGCATGCCAGAGTTTCATGTACTGTGTAAGAGTTGCTGCTGAGCTTTGCATATTCCATGACTTTTTCTAGTTTCATTATTTAGAGCAGGTGAAGAGGGTGATCCATTAGAGGAAGAGAAACTGCTAACCACTATTGCTTAGACATCAGTCACTTTTATCACACAGTGGTATTAATATAATTTGCTCAGCAAAAGGTCATGGCATCAGCTGCACAAATGTGCCTTGCTTTGGACGGTACTTGAACTTACTTATCAATGTTTTTTCTCATATTATGGCTATATGATCTGTTTCCTCCTTTTCTGCAACTTACATTATAATATATCCTTTACCGTTTTCATACAATTAGCATGCAGTTAAAACAGGCACCATTGCGAATACTTCCCCTAATTTTCATGGGCTTCGGATTATGCCCATACAAACCAGTTCTACCCCATACAAATTTACCAGTATTTTTCTAGGGTTGGGGAGGACTTTTAAACAGTTACGTGGACTGGATTTCTGTTCCTGAGTTTTATTACTTATAATTCCACGGACACAGAATCTCTAACATGGTGGCCCAAAGCTAAGCTTTTAAATACATAATTTGGTGCATACAGAAATAAAAGTAAWTGTAGATATAGGTGGTGTTCTGTACTCACTCGTTGGCCTTAAATATAGAGTATAATTTGAAGATACATACTAACAGTTAGCAATTAATAGAGAAATTTTTAACTCTTTAAACATTGTGTGTTTTCCAACAACACAGAGAAAAACAGAGTGGATTTTCATATACCATTRTAAGTTCTGTTTATGGCTTAGCTTRTTGGAATCTGCAGAGCTTATGTACACTCAGTTAAAATGATGAAAATTATTTATTAGATGCCAAGACTTTTTAAAATTAATTTGTTATAAGTTTCATCTATCTGTCCAGACGATTAAATTAACAAGTAACACAGGCTTTTATGTGACTTTCTTCCACACACGTGCTTTCCAATGGAAGTGAAATGTTGCTTTAAAATTTGATGCCCGGTATGCATTTTGCCATTTGTTTGTTCACACTGGAGGATGTACTGTAGATTAAGGTTATTCTGGAGGTGTGATGTAAGTAATAAAATTTTGCATATGAATTATGATCCTATTTACCATTTAGTCCTGCAGGATTTAGAAGCTTTTAAAAAACTGCACGTATAATCTSTTAATTGTGTTTGAAAAGATAATCTCTAAGAACCAGATGTTTAAATACAGCTCGGTCCCAGGGAAAACAAACAAACAAACAAACAGACAGGTTCCTTGCCCTGGGAACTCTTAAGGAAGATAACCTTCCATCAGGGAAGACATCAGAGACAGCTGATTCTCAACCAAGTTGCACATGAAGAAAAGGAGGGTGGTTTGCCGCTAAAGACTCTCCTGCAAGGCACAGAGGCAACCACCTATTGACCTAACAATGTCTTGGGACCTTTGCTGCTTGCTGCGTGCTCAGATTCAGTTTTTAAGGAGCAACTGGTTTGYCTGGGCCTCTGATTATTACCCCTTGCTGTTCATCTATGTGGGCACCAATGACAGTGCTGAGGAGACCCAGGCTATTTCAAGAGGGACTAAAGAGCTCTGGAATGAGAGTGAAGGGCATGGGCAGCCAGGTGGTGGTCTCACTTCTGTCAGTGAAGGGGAAAGGCTCAGATGGGAGTGGATGCATCCAGTGGGTGAACACCTGGCTGCATGGCTGGTGTCACAAATTGATTTTTAAAAGCATGGGTCCTTCCTTGAGGARCATGGACTGCTGAGCAGATGATGGGATTGGCAAGAGTGTCTTTGCCAATAGGCTCACTAACTTTGTGAGGTGGGCTTTAAACTACTTATTTTGGTACATCACCCTCTAAGGAGAACTTAAGGCACTATAGGCAGTGAGGAAGTATCTGGGAGACAACTCAGTGTCCAAGACTCTCACACTCTCCTTGTGAAACCAGAATGACCAGGGATCCATTTCAAGTGCCTGCAAAAAGTTCACGCAGCATGGAAAACAAACAGGAGGAATTAGTAGTCTGTGCACAGTTGCTGGGCAATATGGCCGGGTACAAGCAATACTTCATACAAGAAGACCTTCCTTCTTGCCTTTCTTAAGGAAGGGTGTGATGTTTGCCTTTCTCCTGTCACAAAGAACCTCTCCTGATCGTAGTGAGCTGTCAAAGATGACAAGAGTGTGAGCAGTCTCACAATGACATCTGACAGTTCCCACAGCACCCTTAGATGTATCCCATGATTGGAATGAGAATTGAATGTACTCTTCAGCTTGAAATGAAAAAGAGCAAAAATTGATGTCATATTCTCACAGCAGCTTCATTATGTTGCCTCCATACCATTTCCTTTTACTGTTGTCCCATGGCTGGAGACAGTTCTAGAAATGTGTTGTAGCRTTATTAGGCATAACAGAACAATTTCCAATAGTCTCAGATGTTCTGCAGGAAACAAGATTGGTATTATTCAGTTGCATTGACCACACAGAACAGGAAAAGATCCATAACAAGAGTGGCATTTTAAGATTCCCAAGCTGTATCTTTTTTCCTGGCAGAATGTATATATATCCAAGTTTTCTTTAAAATGTATTATAATCAATAAAATAAGTCATCTTCCCAAAAGAGTACAGATTTAACCAAAACATAAAGTTCAAAGAGTGTTTTTGACTAAACTGATTGACTTCAAGTACTCAGGAAACCTGTATAGTCTTATTAAAGCCAGTCATTCAAGCTGACTTTGTAAAGYCACAGCTCATGTATATATTTCCCTTCAAAGTAGTTCACAACCATATAAATACATCATTATCATGTGACTACATTATAAAACYTTACAGAAAATGATGTGTGTAATATTAGCCAAATAGACTGCAACACATTTTATAAACAATCAGGTAAAGAAATATAAACTGACCCTCTAAGGGCAGGGTTTCTGAACCTTGTTTTTTTAGTTTCTAGATTGTGTCCAAATCACTGTATGTTGTACAGCTAAGAATTTAGAGCTAAGAATTGGCCTTTTTAGTGTGAAATTAACATAATCATGTCACATTTTTCTTMAAAAAAAAAAAAAAAGTCACGCTATTAAACATTTAGGTATAGCATGTTGTTACCAAAAATAATTTTAAGTGAAATATCTACTTTTAATATATTTATTAAAGAATCCTAGAATGGACAGAATTTTTAAAAGCTATGTCATTGAMTGGACCCTGCTTTTGTAGAATTTCACATCTTTTTAAAGGTACCAAATTAGGTCATGTGAATTTAAAGTTCTGTTTTAATTTATAACAGTGATCATATTATGAAGCTGAAACATAATTTCAATGCTAAAATAGTGCCCTACTACTGTTGTGCAATTTCTCCTTATTGTAGTATCACTAGACTGACAAAACCTGGGTTTAAAAACATGTATTTCATAAAATTATATTTTATATCCAGATCAACTTTTTGAGTACATTGTAGGAGTAACCTTTGAATTTGAATCAAATTTTTTTTAGCTGTGTTTCCCTTTCCAAAAGGAAGTCTTGTGTAGCATTGAAGTGACTTTATGTCACATACTCATCTTCTCCTCCTAGTCRATCTAAGAACAGTCTGTGGCAGAAGTGAACAAAGAGTTTCAAGGCATCTTTAAATTGAGTCAAAAGGAGATCGACCACTGCACTGAGCTCACCACACAGGCAGCGTGTGTGTTCATCTCTACTATAACCTGGCACAGTCACATTCCTACTACTTAAACACATGTCATGCTAGACCAATATTTGACCACACTAAAACATTACGAGATATGCATTTTTTTTATATACATCTCACCWTTATCATTTTAAGAGGCAGGTCAGAGAGGAGTCCTTAATCCTGCTACAGACTATTATTATGACAAGCCAGCTTCCTGCAAGAAAAAATCTGTAGAAGCAATTCTCAATAAGAGGAATTTTCAAAGTAATTTACATCCCCAGGTGGCTCCAGGCCTCACGAGCAGGTGAGCATGGCCYTGCAGAGACATTAACCTTTCAAAAACTTCGTATATAAATGAATATAATTTCTCTTTTAATGTCTTTATGTTATGTGAAACTTAATGAGAATTGAGAATTTAARTTCTAGCTGCAGGTTATTTGGGTGGCAAAATTAAAAAAACTTTCCATTGAAAATACCGACAYACATTCAACACGAGTGTTTCTATAGAAACTTGTTTTAATTATAGAATTCACTTGTTTTAATTACAGAATAGAATGTATTTCCATAATAACAATTCAGTTCTGTTGTATTCAGATGATTGTAAGTATTGGCACACCTGAATTTTCCAGACAAAAAAACTGTTAACTAATTAACACAAATTTCCATGGATACTTAAATTAAAATAAGAAAAAAAGATTCTTACAGTTTTTGAAGATTTCTTTAAAAAGTGATCTTTGCAGGACAAAATAAATAGCTTAAAAGATGGAATTACTTTCATAATAACGAGTACACTTATATGCAAGTCCTTTTTTTGCAAGGAAGTGAGTGAAAAATCTTTCATATTCCAAGTATAGATCTTAATTTTGCAGACACTTAGTATATGTATTTTGCTTCTGGTTTCATTGTTTGATAGTTTCAGGATACTCCTAGTTAACCATTCAAAGATGTAAAACTACGAATATTTGGCTATACATACATACAATCYGAAAGGTCAAAGGTTGTTTCTCCTAAAATTTAAGACTATACTAAATAAGCATTTGCCAAGTGAATCACAACGAGTCACATCAGTTAAGAGTAAGCGCGTGCTACTTTGTTTGTCCTATAGTTGCAGCTTGGATCCCCAGGCCTCAGACAACAATGACATTGTCTTTCAGAAAAAAATATCTTTTTTTTTTCTTTCTTTCTCATGGTAACTAAACAGCTATTCAGTGCGAATTGAGAAGAAAATAAGACAATTTTCTTTCAATTGTTAATCTACTGGTAAATGTTACAGTCAAATATTTTCTCTGAAATATAAAATCATATTCACTTCTGGTCTATGTGTGTACCATTCAACTCAATTATGCATTTGACTCAGCCTACAGCCTGGGGGGAATGTAGACCCATACTRTTCAGAATAAAGAAGTTGCTGAACAAATTACCTATTACTAAGCACTGTAGGTAGACCTTAAGGCCTAAATAGACTGAAAATGTCACTTGTAATAAAGGAAAATTATTAATTTACCATTACAGTTTTTAACTAGGTGTATTTATTTTAAAAMAAATATGTCTTTTCCTTTTTTTGTTACAATTTTTATGTTACGTTATGCTTAAAAGTTTGTTACAGGGAAAAAGCGAGCAAACCAATTATAACAGAGCTAAAAATCTATTACAAACCCAATCAATGTTTTAATAGTTTAAAATTTCAAATTATCTACTTAATACAGAGCATTTTCACTAGGAATACAATTAGAATTGTTAAACAGAAATTTCCTAGTACCTACTCCTTTTTTCTGTTGCTCTGCTCATTTTTCTATGGCTTTCTCCTAGTAATGGTAAAAAAAAATATTTACTAGGCTACAGTTAATACAGTCTACAAATCAGCAACAAAATTTAGGAGTGGTAAGTCGTTCAAGACCATAAAAAAGCCAAAATTTTATCTACCTTTTCCACAGTACTGCCTGACTCAGTGTTCAGAATGGATCCCTCACAGTTCTCTCCCATCTTTTCATTTATTTCTGTTACCTGTCCTGTCTTTTGAAGTAAACTCTTGCTTTTGTCATTCTTATATATATTAATGTTTGGCTCATATCCAGGGAATTTTTTGATTCCCTTCTCTTCATGATAGTTTGTATTATATACAGTTTCTCCAAAAGCCAACCACTGGCCAATGTCATTGCAGGACCCCTCTCCATTATTTTTCAACCGTCTTGGGAGTCTAGAGAGGTCCCAGACRGTTGGAAGCTGGCAAATGTCCCAATTTTCAAGAAAGGAAAGAAGGAAGACCCTGATAATTACAGGCCTGTCAGTCTCACTTCAGTGCCTGGTAAAATTATGGAGAAGGTTATTCTGGGAGTTATTGGAAAACACTTGAGAGACAATGCAGTCATTGGTCATAGCCAACACAGGTTCACAAGGYGAAAGTCCTGGTTAACCAATTTAATTACCTTTTATGACAAGGTCACCCATCTAGTCAGTCAGGGGAAGCCAGTAGATGTGGTGGGTTTTTTATTTTAGCAAAGGTTTTGGTACTGTCTCTCAGAGTACCCTTCTGGACAAAATGTCCAGCACACAGCTAGACAAGTCCATAATACATTGGGTGAGCAATTAGCTGACGGGTCAGGCTCAAAAAGTTACAGTAAATGGGATTATATCAGTGTCGTGGTTTAACCCTAGCCAGCAACTAAACACCACRCAGCCGCTCRCTCACCCCCCCACTCYGGTAGGATGGGGGAGAGRATCGGGAGGGCACACGGAGGAAAACCCGCGGGTTGAGATAAAAACAGTTTAATAATGGAAATAAAATGAAGTAGAACAGTGATAATAACAATGACAACAATAACAATAATAGAATATACAAAGCAGGCAATGCACAGTGCAACTGTTCACCACTCACCAACCGAAGCCCAGCTGCGAGACACCTCCCCCCACACCCCCCCCCCCCCCCCCCCCCACTCACCAACCGAAGCCCAGCTGCGAGACACCTCCCCCCCCACCCCCCCACACCCTTCCTGGACCATGCCTCCTAATTATATACTGAGCATGATGTGACATGGTATGGAATACCCCACTGGCTAGCTGGGTCAGCCGCCCTGGCTATGCTTCCCCTCACAGCTTCCCATGCGCCTGGCAGAGCATGGGAGGCCAAAAAGTCCCCGGTACAAGCACTACCCAGCAACAACCAAAACATCAATGGGCCATCAATGCTCCTCTCATACCAAACCCAAAACACAGCACCCCCCAGCCACCAGCAGAAGTTAACTCTATCCCAGCCGAAACCAGGACTATCAGGCTGGCAGCCAATCACTAGTGGGGTTCCCCAGGGCTCAATTTTARGGCCAGTGCTCTTTAATGTTTTTATAAATGATCTGGACACAGGAATCGAATGTACATTAAGTAAGTTTGCTGATGCTACTAAGCTAGGAGGAGATGTGGACTCCCTCGAGGGTGGAGAGACCTTACAGAGAGATCTGGATAGACTAGAGAGTTGGGCAATCACCAACCTTATGAAATTTAACAAGAGCAAGTGCTGGATTCTGAACCTGGGACAGGGTAATCCTGSTTGTACATACAAACATACAAAGGCTGGAGAGCAGCCCCACAGAAAGAGATCTGGAGATTTGTGTTGATGGCAAGTTGAATATGAGTCAACAGTGTGCTCTGCCAGTCAAAAGGGCCAACAGTGTCCTGGGGTGCATCAAGCACAGCACAGCTAGCCRGTGGAGGAAGGTGATTGTCCCACTCTACGCTGCACTGGTGCAGCCCCACCTCRAGTACTGTGTGCAGTTTTGGGCATCTCAATATAAGAAGGACATCAAACTATTAGAGTGTGTCCAGAGGAGTTCGACCAAGATGATGAAAGCTCTCAAGGCCAAGACTTATGAGGAGCRGCTGAGGTCACTTGGTTTCTTCAGCTTGGAGAATAGAAGGCTGAGGGGGGACCTCGTCACAGTCTACACCTTCCTCAAGGGTTGCAGCAGAGGGGGAGGTGCTGATCTCCTCTCTCTGGTGACCAGTGATACGGAATGTGGAAGTGGAATGAAGCTGAAGTTCAGATTGGACATTAGGAGAAGGTTCTTCACTGAGAGGGTGGTCAGTCACTGGAACAGGCTCCCCAGGGAAGTGRTCATGGCACCAAGCCGGTCAGAGTTCAAGGAACGTCTGGACGAAGCTTTTGGTCATACGGTTTAGTTTTAGGTAGTCCTGTGAGGAGCAGGGAGTTGGACTCGATGATCCTTACGGATCCCTTCCAACTCAATATATTCTATGGTTCTATCATTCATAGACTGAATTTTTTAAAGGAACTGGTTGGTATAGGTTTAAGACAGCTCAGTGGCCAAGAACCTTCCTTGCATCTGAGACTGGAGTTATGTTATCTGTCTTAAGGGTCTGAGACATGCAAATCTGTAGTCATAGCTCCCAGGATGACTATATGTAATTTAGAATTATTTAGCACAACCATCTGCTTTTTCATTTGCAAACTCAATGAAAGCAGCACTTCTTATCATTAAAAGCCAGTGACTGTTATTAGAGGTTAATATATTATTTTTTCTGTAGTGGAGGAGGAACCTTAGGGACTTTTTTTCTGAGTGAGTACTTCCCTTGACTTTCTTTTCCATCATTCCTTACTGCGTAAATAAATGAACAGTAAATAGGGGTGACAGAGTTGATCAATGACACAAAGCACAACAGAGGACTGAGTAAACTGAATTTCTCCTTTGGATCTTCTCTGGTTTGTTGAATTAATTGGTTGAGAGATTTGAGCTCACTGTGCCCTGTTTTCCCAAAGGCAGTAAAAATGACTTTTTTTAGAAGGTCCATTTAGGTCTAAAAATGAAAAGCACCATGTAGTTTAGATGATTATATTAATAATAATAATACTCTTATTATTAATTTTATTTTTATTACTACTACTACTAAGTTATTTTTTATTTATAGCTCTTTATATAGGTTTTCCTTTTTGCTTACTTAATCTTTTACATTATAGAAAAATATTGTGTTGGCAATTAAGTAGATTATATAGGAGAAAACAAGAMGTTTATCTGATAAGCTTCTTTGTGTACAAATCTACAGCAATAAAAACCTGGTTTAAATACTCTGTCTCCACAAATATCCTTCTATAAAGTATAGTTGTAATTAAAGCAAACTGCTGTGTGAACTTTGATAATTTTACATCATCTAAATAAATGTTTTATAGGAATAGAATCAGCATTGTGCTAGCACAAGACATCATTAATACCAGCATAAGACATCATTAATACCAGCATGTGGAAGTTGTATCATAATCACAAAAATACTTGTGTTGCGCATGGTATGAATGATCAGCACGGGATAGTACTGCTGAGTTCACTTGAATGAGGAAATCTGAATTAGAAATGCATGTTTATGAGTAATCCAGTACACTTTTTACAGTGATTATTTCCTATAAACCTGGAAACATTGGAAAAGTTTTAAATTCTTTATTTTCTTGTATTTCAAAGCGCTTCCCTAACCATCATCCATACTTGTCTTCTGAATGAGTTATGAACATCTTCAGTTGTTTCATCTGTACTCCTTGAATTCTTGAGTATTTCTGAAAACTGGAATGAGGAGTTTGAATCTGCTTCCTCATTGTTTTAAGATGACACATATGGACATCAAGTTGTGGTATGGATAAATTTCCAAAGAAACGTCTGCTGCTGGTCTTGGAGGATGTATACATAAGGTATTATTGATGTTCAAATTGATATTTCCTTACAGCTAATATTTTGATCTGTGACCTTCACATTTATAATCCGTATACAGATAGAGGCACATGATTCAATTGCAGTTACCTGCAGCTGTGGAAACAGTTGAGGAATTCCTCAAAGGTAAGAACAACTAATGATTGTGCAATTTATAATTTATATATTCAGCTGATACAAAAGTAAAATCTGTAAATGTTTCCAGATCTGCATGAAAATAGTGTTTCATAATTAAACTATATCTTTCTGAAGATCTGTGGTACCTGCAACCAATATCCTTATTTAGTCCTGTCAGATGCTTATAAACGTTACATACGGAATGCAGTCAACATAAATGCTGTAGCATAAAGATCTGTAGTACAAAGGGAACTTTCTGTTCTTTCTGAAAAACTTGTTCTACCCTAGGTGTGATATTTAAGACCCCTCCATAAACAGGACACTTGAAATTCCAGTCTCTATCTGTATACAGCTCTATCATATTCTATATTTCTGTTTTCATGACCGAGGCATGCACACGTGTGCTGTATCCCTCCCCCCTCACCCATCATCTTCTCCTCTCCTGCTTTTTTTTTCCCCTTTGAAATATTATCAGTTCAACTTAAAAAAAAAMCAGAATCAACAATGAAAATGCTAAGACACAAATTTATTGCAAACCAGGGAAGATAGGATAACAGCACGTATCTTATAAAAAATATGATGTCATCTCTATTCACTGATTTCAGAATTCATGTCTCAAGTAAAACTACTGATTTCTTGGAGGATTTTCCTATGACAGAAAAACCAATTGGAATCTCTAACTTTAATCTCTTGATTGCAGCATAAATAAAGCAGTTGCTCTGTTTCCATTCTTGCTCTAATAGTTTGACATATATTAGCAAATTACTTGCTCCCTTCTATGAGTAACACAGAGGGAGTCCAAGCATATTCCTGTGACAGTTAGTAACACCTGGCATTTATCTAACATTTCCACAGTTTCCCAAAGCACATCATAAATATCTATATTGTTAACTCCAGAGCAATTAATTTATTCTTATTTTTCCCAATTTACAGATAAGCAAATGCAGACAAGCCTTCTCATTCAGCCTCTATTGAAGTCCCGGGGAGGAAGCCTGTTGCAATTAGAAATATATCTGGCTGTACATATTGGTTTGGACAGGTAATTCAAGACAGAAAATGGCCAAGAAAGTAATCCTGTGTATTAGTCCACAAGCCACCCTTTTCCTCTTACTCTCATGAACAATGTTGGTTTCAAATATTGTTTGAAATTAAAACTCCCCTCTAAGTTAATTTTATTTATCTTTTCTCCTTGGGTATCCCTCTGGCCATTCAGATATTAGCAGAGGTTGTGCAGGAAAAGACCATGGCAAAGAAAACAGGTCCCAAAATTCTTTTTGCAGTGCTACTTAAAAAAATGATGTCATTCTCTTTTAGACTTTTCTTAAGTTAATGCTTAAGCTTTATCAAAGATAAATTGCAGCATTGACTTTCTCTAGATTCATGATCTCCCCCAAACTAGCCACAGGGGCTAAAGTTTTGGTACCTAATATTGAGAGTTATCCAGTCTGTATGATCCTTGGCTTTCCTAAGGCAAGGCAATTGATGTTTTAACCTTTTTTTCTGGCTTTGATTTGTTTAGGTAACTGAAATCTCTGGAGCTTAAACAAACTCATGATGGCTAGAACCAATAACTAGCATATGGCCCTCTCTTACGTGGTCTCTAAAAATCATGTTTTATTTACGCAAATGTTTTTCAGATAAGCAGATTACATGTGATACAAACTTTGAGAATAAAGGTAAGTAAGTATGCACACAAAAGTGTGCAGGCTTCAACTGGGAATCAGATTAAAAAAGACCATCGATTCTTCTAAAAAGGAAACACTTCACCTACTACACCGTAAGTGAACCAGCTCACTTGGCAAATATAATTTGAACTTCATTTCTAGTTGCTCAGTGTGAACATTTCACCAAGATGGATRGAGAGTGGTGATACCTCTCTAAATGGTAGTTTCAGCCTATCAGGAGGAGCAGAAAGGTATTGATCTATGAAATTTTACCTGCTGTATACTTGGGAGTCGTCTTTGCAACCAAAACAATTTTTGATTCGGAGAGATAACTTTTTGATATGTAATGAATTCTGTCACAAACGGTACGTCAAAGAACTATAGAGTGGAACTCTAGATAGAAGAGGGCTTGCAGGCTTACCGTGTGGCATACACAGAAGTAATGCTCTCACTGCTCAAATCCAGTGGCATTCCACACTGCCAACCAGTAGGGCAAAAAATCTGCATCATCATCATCATACCTTGTACATCTATCGTATTATGCATAAATGGAAGTTAACATTGGAAACTTGGATTTTTTAAAGCAGTTTGAATTCTCTTTGCAGCCGAAAATATATACTGGGTATATTTATTTAAATTTTAAAATTTAGAGTCTTTTTAGATTAGAATTCAGAAAATTATGTATTAGTCACTAAGTGGATTAATATATGAAGGAAAAGCAATCTAGTCTTTCATCACATTCCTAAGCCAATCTTTAACAGTAAATCCTAATAAGTGTTCCCAAATAAAACCTTTTAAAAGATCCTTTAACTGAGGTGTCATGAAATTTCTAAAAAGGTACATTCTGCACGACACTTTCCAGCTGTGCTAGTCCTGCAGAATTCGGGCTTTGCAAAACAAAATACTTGTGCAAATATTTGTGGATACTACCAGGTTGCATTCTTTTTCAGCAAAATCTGCCAGCTGCCAAAGTTTGCGATAGATATTAAGTATTGATAAAAAACCTGGAGGTAGAACACACTTATCTTAAAGAGACCTTCTCTCTTTTGAGAGTGGCTATTTATTACATGATTGGATAGCCATCGTCAATTGAGATTCTGACTGACTGTATATCTACCCTGAAAATATCGCAAATTGGTCAATCAGTATAAGTTCCCTAACTACTTCACTGCATCTGCTCTAGCTAGTGCTTTCCTTGAAACTCATCCTACTAATTAATGAGGGATGGGCTGTATTAATCAGGAACCCTGACATAGAACTTATGCAATGTAAGCAAACAGAAATTTGGCTATACCTATTTTAGACTCTTCAGAAGTCAACTCAGTTTGGATAGTCTTCAGTTCCACTGAAGTCAATGTAATTGTTCACCATATCCTCTAAGATTGTAATTTATTAAAAACATGTGAAGTATTATCAAATATTGGTTTTAAATCATGCCTGGAGTAAAAATCATAAAATTGCAATGTTTGCAATTCATGTTTTGAGGTTTTTCATTGAGCTGTTAAGTATCTTCTAATTATAAGAGGTCTCAAACAAAAGCCAATTTCAAAACAAATAACAGGAGTTTGTGCTTAGTGAAGTATGTGGTTGATCCATGGAACTCCATGCTGAAAGGTGCCAAAAGTTTACATCGTCAGAGGAAGAGTGGAAAAACAGATGAAAGCCTTATCTATTGGGAGTTACTAAAGCATAAAAATCTTCTGTTTCGCCATTTGCAGAATTTGAGAAAGCATGAGAGGAAATTATTGTATCCTCCCTCCTGTTCTTTTTTTTTTCTACTCTTGAACATTGAGTACTGAACTAAATTAATTTTACTGTAAACCAGCCTGCTGTTCTTTCTCTTTGTCAAGTTTATTGTCTCTTTCTATCTAAATCTGTTGAAGAAAGGATGTGAGTAAGCAAATCTGCAACCAGACACTGTCATGTGAAGACCTGATCCCAGGGGATGGAAAATTGAAGACACAAAATATCATGAGGTGTAATTTCCTTCTGAGCTCTGACAACTATAAACATATGCTTCAGTGCATATTTGTGACCTAATTGCCAATTACTAAAGAAGATCTTTAAACAAACTAAAAATAGACAGAGGGACACAGGGGAAAAAAAAAAAGTTCTCTAACTAAGGCAACAGCAGAAAAACAGAAAATGGACAAAAAGCTTCTAAACCCAGAAGTTCTGGGGGGATTTCTATCCAGCCCAATTTCCTTTTAGTCTAAAGTAAAAAGGCTAGTATAAGAAGGGATACAAATACAATTGTATTTTGTTCTGCTAAGGCAAAAGACTGCTACCACAAATGTATGATCTTCTCATGGAAAGTAAGTAGTGTAAAAAGTCATATGATTATTATTAGTCATTGTGATGGTCTAAAATTAATCCAGTTGTTAAAATTAAACTGATATGCAAAAACCCAGTATTTTAAGTAGTTACCGTGCAGCAGAGAATATCATGCTAGTTCGTTAACAACAGTATTCTAAGTAGGATTATTCTTGTAATAATAACATAATAAAAGTTTAGGAGGTAAGAGGTTGAAATATGTTTTCTCTGTTACATTGAGTTCCAGCATCTTCAATAACAAAAACAATGACATTTGCACTCTGAGTTAGAAGAGAGGGAGGTTCAAATAGGGAAGTTCATGCACATACAAAAAATTGTTTGGCAAGTGAAAAGACATATCTAAAATAAACTTACAATAATGACGAGCTGCTTAAAGAACCTGAGCAATACCAGAGACATAGTGGAAATCATTTCACTAACTCCTGTATGCATTATATGTGGTTCAGATAGAGGAATAGAATAGAAGTGGAAGACTGTGTCCTTAAAAAAATAGSTAGTCACACTGCTAACTTTAATTCTGCCTCACTAAGTTCACTGAACGGTCCCTATTCTGTCTCAACACAATAGTTGTCCACAATTAATTTCCAGGGTTGAATAGTTAAAAAATAGAGACACTGACTAGGGAATACTGAGGAAAGAGAGCGGAAAATGTGTAGGATAGGGTACAAGTTAGCAGACGATCTTTCCCAAGGAGAACAGGATAATGTTAAGAAGAGTAACACTTCTGAGGCTCCATGCAAAAAAAAAAAATGGTCTGGGTTAATTTATTCTTCAATATAAAATTTACTTTACTCTTTTCCTCTGAAGGTTAATCATTAGTAGATTTTTTTCCACTAAAAGAAAAATATACAAAGCACCTTCAGAGTTTGGGTTCTCTTTCAACATTTTTCTTTTAGATACTGACCTAAAAATATTTAAAGACACAGTTTTTATAATTCAGTCAAATTTATGCAGGACTATAATGGGGTGCCCTTAGATTACTCTATAAGGAACCCAGCAGAGACATTACATGAAAGACTTGACGTAGGTATGGATGCTAGGTCACCAGAGGGGAAGACCAGGTGTAAAGAAATGAGATAATTATTTTGAGAGTGACAAATAAATGCCATTGTGAAGCTGTGTCATGGGAAAAAAAAAAAAAAGAAAAAGTYCAGTGGTGTGTTTCCTGAGCTTTGAACATATCAATCTGTTAGGAGGCAATAAAAATACCCTGTGATTGAATTTATAAACAAAAAAAGGAGGATCTATACCCAGATCACTGACTTCAGCTGAACTTTAGCAGCAACAGAGAATAATACCCAAGTCCACCGGAGGACAGTGACCCTCAAAGTACCTACAGGGAAATTAATCTTTAACCAAACCAATAATCCACAAACTGACAACAGAGGCTTTGAGCCAAATAATTTTTCATYAACACCACCCTCACCCTGCTGAATCTGCAGAGCACAGCTTAGCGAAGCTCCCAAGGATCCAGCTGAAGCTTCATTTCCTTTCTCAAGCTGGCAGGTTCTTCTCCCTGCTATACTGGGCAACTTCAATTTGCAGAATCCCTCAGTCCTCTTTGAAGGATACCTCCATGAGCACATCTGTGGTGAGTAAGACTGGTCCCAGGTGAAAGTCACCTCTCAGACAACTCAGCATGAGCAAACAGTCAAAAAAATCCTCGACACTCCCAATCACATACCCACAATACCAAAAAGCCTGTCAGATTTAGAGAATGCCTTCCCAAGAAGAACAAGGAAGAAAAATCCCCTGTCATGCTAGAAGTTTCACTCACGTGAGAAGATTTTTAAACAAAATATTTTTCACTTCACTCCCACTTTCTCTGCAGCCCCATGAGGACAGTCAGAGCACTTAAGCTGAATGGGGTCTCTGTACCATCATTCTGCCCCTATGGATCTTGCATGTTTGTCGTCTTTTCTCCCTTTTAAGAAAGAGAACTATGACATGCTTCTTGTGTCAACACATTTATACAGTTCCACCCATTTTATTTTACTTTTAAGCTTCTAATTATTTTTAACAGGCTAGATGTGGGTGTTATATTCCGGGCATCAAAGCCAGTTTTGACTCAGATCTCTCCTGAGTGAATTGAGAGACTGACTCAAAATGATAAAGCAAGCAAGAAAAAAGATGGCCATATAGAATTTTGGGGAATTCTGACTCAACATTCAGGATTATTAGCTGTTATATTATTAATATATTAGTTAATATTAGATAATTTATTAGGTGATATGTAGATATATTAGTATCAAAAATGAATGTACAGTTTGAAAGGTTTTCATATATAGGTTACAGAAGGTTTCATCAATGATATAAAGAGAATTTCTGAACGGCCTATAGGTATAACTCCTCCCAGTGTTAAAAAAGAATGGCTTGATGAAGACACTAAAAGAACTGCAAAGGGTGATTGTCATGCAGGTAGAATCCTAAGACTTAGGACAACAGAGCATGAGATTATGGCAAGACCAATAACTAAAACTTTAATTATTTAAAACAAGGGGGCAAAAACTTTACATTGAGGTTGATGCTTGGGAGTTTTAAGAAAATTCCAAAGGAGCAGCTGGCATTCATATGCCAGAAAAGATGCAGGAAAATATCTTGACACTTCCATCTCCCATATAAACTTTACATATTTTGTTTTTAAGCAAACACACAGACCTTGCAAAGACAGAGAACTAGGAGAATATCAGTTTTAGAAAAAATAGTCTTTTATAAATTAAACAGTTTCAATTCATCAGCTACAGGAGAAAAGACAGAAACTTAGTTTGGATTTCATGGATTTTAGGAAAAATATATTAGGAGATGGTCTACAGCTTCAAAGACAAACTAAAATTATGAAATTACAGGCACAACTGTGAATTTGTGTTACAAAAAATAAAGCTAGAAAGTGTTGGAAAGTGCCTCTTGGAAGGGTAAGATGTGTTCGATTTTGTAGCTGACAAAACTGGATGTATAAAAATATTGTTGAGTAGGATATAAAAGCTCTGCATACAAAGTAATGAATAAAAAATAGAATCATAGAATCACAGAATCATGCAAACATAAAATCATAGAATGCTTTAGGTTGGAAGGGACATTTAAAGACCATCTAGCCCAACCTCCCTACCACAGGCAGGGACATCTTTCACTAGAGTAGGTTGCTCAAAGCCTCATCCAACCTGACCTTGAACACTTCCAGGGATGGGGCATCCACAACTCCTCTRGATGACCTGTTCCAGTGTCTCACCACTCTCATCATAAAAAATTCTCTTCCTTATATCCAATCTAAATCTACCCTCTTTCCATTTAAAACCATTGCCCCTTGTCTGCCACTATAGACCCTGGTAAAAAATCTCTTTCCCTCTTTCTTATAAGCCCCCTTTATATATTGAAAGGCCACAATTATGTCTCCCTGGAGCCTTCTCTTCTCCAGGCTGAACAACTCCAATTTCATAGGAGAGGTGTTCCAGCCCTCTGATCATTTTTGTGGCCCTCCTCTGGACTCGCTTTAACAGATTCATGTCTTTCTTGTGCTGGGCGTCCCAGAGCTGGATGGAGTACTCCAGGTGAGGTCTCACAAGAGCAGAGTAGAGGGGSAGAATCATCTTCCTTGACCTGCTGGCCACGCTTCTTTTGATGTATCGCAGGATAGGATGGGCTTTCAAGGTGCAAGTGCACATTGCTGGTTCATGTCCAATTTTTCATCCACCAATATCCCCAAGTCTTTCTCTGCAGGGCTGCTCTCAACCAATTTATTCCCCAGTCTCTACTGATACTGGTGATTGTACTGACCCAGGTGCAGGACCTTGCACTTGGCATTGTTGAACTTCATGAGGTACACATGGGCCCATTCCTCAAGCCTGTTAAGGATCCTCTAGAAGGCATCCCTTCCCTTAAGCAAATCAACGGCACCACTCAGAGTGGTTTCATCTGCAGACTTGGTGAGGGTGCACTCACTCCCACTGTCCATGCCATTATTAAAGTTATTGAAAATTACCAGTCCTAATACAGACCCCTGAGGGACACCACTTGTTACTGATCTCCACTTGGACGTTGAGCCATTGACTACAACTCCTTGGATGTGGCCCTCTAGCCAATTTCTTATCTGTTAAATAGTCCATCCATCACATCCATCTCTCTCCAATATAGAGACAACGATGTTGTGTTGGACTGTGACAAAGGCCTTACAGGAGTCAGGATAGATGACATCAGTTGCTTTTCCCTTATCCACCAACGCAGTCATTCAATCATAGAAGGTCACTAGATTAGTCAGGCACAATTTGCCCTTGGTGAAGCCATGTTGCCTGTCTCTAATCACCTCCCTGTCTTCCATATGCCTTGACATAACTTCTAGGAGGATCTGTTCCATGATCTGCTGAAAGCAGAATTGAAAACAATTTCAGAGAAAAAAAGTCCTCTAATATCTCTTGAGACAATAAAGGTTGCATAGAAATGCACAGCCTTATACTGGCAATCTTCACTTTTTCCAATTAGTTCTATAATCTTGTTCCGTTTTTATTAATCATCTTCTATTTCTTTTACTCAGCTGTCCTCTGTATCAAAACCTGTTTGTCTCAAACTTCAGAAAACAACTGGCAAATTAAGTCTGCATGGTCTGGGATTATGAGGAACACTTGCTAGTGAAATAAGTTGTCACATTAGTTTCAGTAGTCCCTGTATATTTGCTGCAATAAATATCACAATATCTGCAATATCCACTGTACATATTTTAAGGAATGCCAGGGGAAATCTGTGTTTTCTGTGAATCATGCTTAGATGACACAAAATATTCAGAACCTGGAAGATATCCTGCACTGTAAATTAAAACCAACATATATGGAAACAGTGCATGCTAATTGCTATTTATTTCAGACCACCAAAATATAGAGTATCAGATATTTTTATGAAAGGCAACTGATGTTCTAATTTAGTTATTTTGTAATGAAAAAATCATAATAATAAATAAAAGAAGATAAAATTGGTGTTTTGCCACATAGAGATGATGCTATTTATTAATTCTAATATGTTTGATAAACACAGCAGATTTCAGAACGTAAAAGGCTGCTTCAAAAACACATTTGTAAACTGCAGTTAGTATTCTTTTTCCAGAAAGATTTAAAGATACAGAATATGTATTATTTTTTCAAATTTCCCCCCCCCCAATACTGCTAATTTTTTTCTACAGATGAAGAATAGTGTATAGACATAACAATATTTGGCTAATTAAGTGCTTCTGATTTGGAATCAAGCTTGATTCCTCCATCCTCTTCACATTATTTCTCTTTTTCTGACCAGGACAGCCTTTTCACTCCTTCTGTCCTTCGCTGCTGTCTTTCATTCACTCAGCTCTACCTTGCAATTTTGATATTTCTTCCCTTATCTCTCCTTGTTGTACGTAAAGCTGGGATGGTGTTGTTCTTCCATTAGTCTCTTCCTACCCTCTTTGATCATTGTGGTCATTGTCACTAATCGTCAAGACTGGACACCCCTCATACTTTCTCCTTTCATGCAGGGTTTTAATCTTAGCAGGTACACCTACATTTCCAYGCCATAATATATCTGACTGTTTTCAAAATGTTTACATGTGTGTTTAAGAACTTTGGTGTGAATTCTGGTAAAACCATGTTTTTTCCAAGTTCTTTCTTTTGTCTTGGCAAATAAAATTTTGCTTCACTCACTTCCATTTTCAACAGAAATACTCGAAGTTCATATTCATCCATGCTTTGTATTCCTATACGATTCTTCTTAYTGTCCTTCATTTGTTTTCAAGATGYCTGTSACTGACTAAACCCCTAGGAGTGGAATGTGGCTCACTGAATAAAACCTGACAATGGAAGAAAGATCAGTGGAGATGGGCAAGGGCTGTGTGTCTATGAAGCTCAGAGAATAATGCAAAGAAGCTGACTTTCTCACCATAAATAGGAGGGTGGCCTTTGTTTTAGATAAACARCTCTCAACAGCTGAGTGGATCARCTGGTGGTGTAAATGCCTCCCCCAGTTCATTAAAAGACTGTGAATGTCTCCCTGAGTTAGCCAGACCAGCATGGGCGGAGTGATTACATGGCTCAGCCCAACCTAGAGTATAAAAACTAAACAACTAGCAAAAGAATTTTGAAAAGAGCRATGGGCTTGAGCTGGTTTCAACCCATGTATTACTTCCTGGTGACGCCCAGTGTTGTGATGGTAAACATACTATAGAGACCAGTAATGGGGAACACGGTGGTGCTGTGATTGAACTGTATATTGCAATTGCTKCATTTYGCTAAGTATAACTCATATTTGTATCGCTTTTTCAGTATCTTTTGTATATAAATCTGCTAAATCAGAACTCCTGTGTAATATCAACTGTCTTCAAATAAGTAATCTGATATTAAACATTACACCCTCCATGCGTGGAATATCTAAAGGAACCTGGTCAGAGAGTATTGGACTCTGACAATGTCCCATCTTCAAATACTTGGTAATGCTGTATTTGGATCAAATTAAGAGCATACAAAGGAGCTTTGATTTCTTCACTCAGTGTTTGTGAGAGGTTGGGAAGTAAATATTTAGGAAAATAAGAGATAATCTGCCCATAGTCTGTCAAATATTTTTATCTCTTTAGTTCCAGAAGTTGCTTCTCAGCAGACTAATATCCACAAAATTCTTCCATGGGAGAGCATCTGTTTGAGTATGTTACCCTCTTTGCCTGAATGCAGGATATTTCTCAAGCCAGAACACTGGCAGCTCCCCACCAGCACAYACACGAGGTATGTTCATCTTTAGTAGGAGAACCTGGTCTTATGTCTGCAGCACAGGGGTAAATAGGAAATGTTTCTTCCCCATCATGTTTTTGATTTTACTCTTTGTCAGTACACTCCTGAGAGGAAGGGGATTGAATACACTTCAGTTTTTGTATTCTTTGTCTTTCTGACAAAAACAATCTATGTCAATGTTGTTATTTGCCATAACATTTTATCTGTCTTTGTGGGGTGAGACTTTAAAACTGTGATGATCATTAAAAAAGCAAACATAAGGTAAAGTTAAACTGTAGCAGGAAACAATTAGAAAGCCAAGAGTCTAGTAGCTTGCTGTCCTGTATTGATGGCTTGTTCAAGAATCACTAGGCAAATTCCTTTGTCTTACTAGTTTACATTTTACCTGAAAAGCATACTTGTAATAAATTTCAGTTATGTTTTTAAAAGTCAACCCCCTCCAAAACATACATGTAAACAGGCATATTTAGAGACGGCCAGGAGTGATTCACCCTCAGAATGCCTCAGAAGGCAGCACCAATGATATTGGATTGTTACAACCTGGAAATACTGATAGCACATCTATACCAAATCTTTACTGAAGGCAAATTGTTACAGTACAGAACAAAATGAAAATCTTTTTCTCAGCAGATATTTCAGATAGTTGAAATGAAATTTTAAAGGCTCATTAGTGATTCAACTATTTTAAGAATATATGTTGCAGGCTCTAAACAAGACAACAAATAGATTAATAGATTATCTAGATGGTATTTAGATTTTTTTATTATTTGAAAATAAAAATGTAATACTAGAATATTTATTTTAACAAACTTTGTAAACTAAAATAATCTATGTAATAAATGTCACAATGATGATGTAGTACTTAAGAATAGGTCAAAGCAGGTAAGGAATAATAAAAAAAAAAGGCGTTTTCTGTATTTTTTTGCTTCTCTTACTTATCTGTTTTCCATAATCAGGAGACATTAGTTTTAGTTTGGATACATTCATTTTATGTATGCAAAGGAAGTTTAGAAGTATTGTGTTTATCCCTCTGAACTATGTAGTCTCTCATTTATGCAAATGATCTGTAAATTCCAAACTCAGCTTGTGGCACTATATTCAGACTTCTCAGGAATACYTCCATGAAAAAGTTTACTAGAGATATGGTTTGCACAGCTTTTTGATGTCTTCCTTTGGACCTTGAGAACCCTGAACCAGAGACTCAGAAATCTGGCAATTCTGTCTAATGAAGGGGTTGTAGTGAAAAGATTCAAGAGTGTTTCTGTGTACTATAAACAGCTCCTACAATAGGGCTTAAAAGCTGCAGTCTCTTAGCTGAACCTGCAGTACAAGAAGGAGTAATGCTCTCATGCTTTTATGAGCTTAAGACCAATATTAAAAAGACCAGGCCCTCAACTAGAGGGGGCCAGAGGAAGGAAGCAACAAAGGTCATGTACACTGACTATGTATTAAGTGCCTTGACTATAAGAGTATTTGCTAAAAAGAACTTCCAGGTGGCCTTGGGAAGTGGATCACATTACGAACTCTAAATTAGGACTAATAATACTCCATAATCTGTGACCAAATATCGCACGCTGATCAAAATATGCAGGCTCTGAATGCTGACTCTGCAAGACAGACACACTAAGCACCCCTCAGAGATATTTTAGTGTCATTCAAACCAGTTATTATCCTGACTCTGAATCCTATGTCTTGCAAAGACAATTTGCAGTGTTTCAGAGAAGATAGAGAAAAATTGCAAAAGCCTTGTTATATTTCAAGGGAAAAAAATTTCTTAAATACGGGTGATAAATGAAAATTCTAAAGCATGGGCTGAATATTATGTAAATAYGATGTAACAAAGTATAAATTATTTTCATATGCGCTTGGAGATAAAAACATATCTCATAATCAAACTTTGTTTTCTCTTTTGGGGAAGTCTTGATGCAGTCCTTCTGTATTCCTTGAAACTTCTAATTTTATTCCTTATTCATTCTTAAAGAATATTTATATTAAAAATAAAATCTTTGGGAGACGATATTTTCTTTGGCTGTTCTTTTTTGCTTCCTGGGTTTCCATCTTTTAGAAGTTATTTCAATGCACAGTAGAATAAGGTAATTAGCTGGATTCATCAACAGTAATATCAGCTAATGTTCTCTATGTCTCTTCTGTGCTGAAGCTGAATGCAGTTTGGGTGAGTCACTCTCTTCAAAGAAACTTAGAGAACACCATTTGGGCTTTTCATAYTTGCAATTAATGTGCTTACATTTAAAATAATTGAATTGCACCCCAAAATGAAAAGGCTTGAGAAGGCAGAGAAAACCAAAAGGTCTGATTCACCATTGTGTTACATAGCTTTCATGCTGGTTTAGCTGCACCTGACTTTCCATGACCGGCATAAACTAGTATGAAACTATGCTAATGGAGTGCTGAACAGAGCTTAATTTGAGCTGGTGAGCTAGACCAYTTTGTGACCAACAGCAACTGTTATAACAATGTATTCTGAGGWGAGGATACACAACAATCATGATCCAAGGTTTATCATAGCTTTATAGCTTTTTGCAGATTTATTATGGAGCAATTAACTGAGCCTTGTGAAGCCAGCCTATCAGAAAAGGAAATCACAGACTTTGTGTTGTGAGARTAAGAGTTGTTAAATGATAAGCCAAAAAATCAGTGTTCTCTGGGGAAAATTGTAAGTGTTGGTCAGGAACAAAAAGTTGCAAATGAGAAGTTTTAGGGATATTTCTAAAATATGGATAGCATCATCTTGTTCAAAAGTATCAAMACCAACAGAGATAATACAGTAGATCTGACAATTACACTTGTTTGATATAGCATAGCAAATGTATCTTTATCTGAATATAGAGGATGGATCATTTTTCCAAGCAATAAAAACATTTAGACTTGATATAGAATGTGATTGCCAAATTTAGTTTACTATTATTTTCAAGTGCAAATGCTAATTGAAATTTAAKTAGAGAAATGATGGTTCTAAATTCTACATATTGAACAAAGAAAAAAMCACAGCATTTTCAATTTTCTTAGTTTTGCTCAATTTATCTGTAAAGCTGTTAAATTTGGCAAAGACACATTTCTTCCTTCTCTCAGAGTAAAAAGAAGAGTCTACCTGTAGATTACATGCACGCTTTAGTATATTAATTTGTCAAGTTTTAAATGTTCTCATCTAAATACTTGTCTATTTTCCATATAAATGAAGGGCTAARTAAATGTTCTATTCAACATTCAACTAAATAGAATGACTGAGTGCAAAGGGGGATAGAGGAGGAGGAGAAAGAAACTAACGAATTATATGGATTAGCATGAGAACAAATAAYAGAGGATAAGAAAGTGGGTGGCCATATTTCATCTCTTGATGAGTCTGTTACCTAGGAAACAAAAGACCGAATGATTGCATAAATGACCCTATGCCTSTGGATTTAAATCGAAGAAATTATATAGGACTGCAATTTATGCAGAACAAGGAAGTAGATTGTCAGGGGCACTGTTTATTAGGTGAAATAAAAAAGCCTAAAAAGCCTATTTTCATTTTGATGAGTTTTTAAAGCATTTATTACCTAAGTCTTCTGTCTTTATTATCTAAGTTTCTGACCTAACAAAGCTACGCAATAAAAACTAACCAATCACCCCATCGATCTGATTAATCACCCGTTTTAAAGACTCCTGTAGAGGACACTAATCATTGACTGAACTCCAGCTCTCRTCAGCAGGACTCAAGTTGATTCCAACAGACATCCAGATGGCATTGTTAGGACAGCATTTTGACTACTAGGAAGGAGTTCATTAATCTGCTATGTCTGCTAGCCTTCCACCAAAGGCAATCCAGTTGAAAAAATCATAGTGTGCCCTCACATATAACGATGAACAGATATCACTCATTAATTTTAYAGTAGAAAAAACTAGTAATGCAACATCTGTTATTCATATAAAAACCTTTGTAAAAATACGAAGTAATCACCAAAAGAATGATAGTGTTTTCCCTCTCTTGACAAAATAACCCTGAGGAACTCAGAGAAACACTTGCAAGAATTCAAAGGGCWCGTTTTTTCAATACAGTGCAATTAGCTTTTTTAGATGTGCTTATCATCACCAACTTCCCAAAGCTTTCTTCTAGCATCTTCTAGCACACTGTTTCTTTATTTTCCGTACAAATAAAAAACCTCARGTATGCTTAAAATAAAGAGGGGCATATAAAGATAATTATGTTTGGAAAGGCATGAGAAATAATATTTGTAATGAAATTCAGACTGGTCAAACTGAGTCAGCTCAAATAGTCACTTCACATGTTGGCCAAAAGGTAATGTTTGGGAATGAGTATAAGAATGGAGCAARCATAAAGGGGACAGAACCTGGATCAAAATCTTAACTTCTATTTGCTTCTTTTTTAAAAGTACCTTAAAAGTTGAGCAGTGCCAGTATTAAAARCAACAGCAGACTCACCTTGAGAATGGGGTTTCTGTAATATTCGGTTTAACATTTTTATTCAGAGAAAGATGTGACAGCCCACAACAACTAATTTCTGTTACAATGAACTGGACAAATGTGCCTCTGGTGTAAAGATGGAATTTCACCAATTTCAGTTTCAGTAGAATCTCTTCCATGAGTTGTTTTGGAAGAAACAGTWTGTTGTGACCCTGATGATGAGGTTTTTGTAGGTTGTATTTTATTACCCTGGAATATACAAAATGATAAATATATGATATCATAATCATCTGTCAAAACCAAGCTAAAATATTGAGAGGTTGGAGGACACCACGTGGGAGAAGAGGGATATTTCCTGTAGGAGTTGCAACCCATGGAGATCCCACACTGGAGCAGGTTTATCCTGGAGGACTGCGGTCTGTGGAAGGATCCATGCTGGAACAGCTTGTGAARGACTATAGCCTGTGGGAAGGACTCACACTGGACTAGGGGAAAAGTGTGAGGAGGAAGGAGCAGCAGAGAGGAACTGTTATGGCAGGGGGAGTTTTAGTTTTTGTCATCTTACTTTCATTTCCTTGGAGACTTCCATCCTAAAATGCYTTGTCTTCACACCAGTTCCTTCTTACCCACAACTATCTCCTCTATTGTAACARGACAGCTTTATATGTAGCATAAACTGAACCAGAGAAGGCAACTGCAGACAGTCAGACCTAAGAACCCAACTAGTTTTACAGTGATCAGTTTCAGGTATAGGATTCTTAAAAAAAAATAATTTAAAAAAATCTCTGTTGCTGCAGTGGAGACCTGAGGATAGSAACAAGCAAATGGGGGCAAGGGAACACTGCAGAAGCTACTACATGCCACTAAATGTGAAACTAGATTCTCCTTGAATCCAAAGTCCAAACTGCTAATAGAAGACAAATACAGGATTTTGTTGCTTCTAGCTTAATAGACAAGGTGTGGATTAAAATTTCATTTCATATATGTCAAATGAAGAAAAGAAAAATTAATCTAACAGATTAGTTAAAGATGAACAATATTAGGAAACTCTATTAGCCAGACTCACAAAGCTCCAGTCACTGCTTCAGGATGAAGGAACAGAATGAACAGAATTTAATGCTATGCAAATCGTCAATTTGCAAACAAAATAAAATATCTATTAAATATTTTGCAAAGTTATTTCTGTGGTGTTCATCTAAGTCTATTAGAGTTACTAAAATTRTGGTAAGCCTCATTAATATTCTTGAAATTGATTACATTCTTGCTATAGTGGTATGGTGGATATCTGAATTAGTTCACTTTTACTGCAAGTTACTGGAAGGTGTAAGAAAGTTAAAATTTAATACAGGTTAAAATGTCTGCCATGTACATGTGGACTTAAATCTGTACATATAAATTGTATCAAGGTGGAGATTATCTACCTCACTGGAGCAAGAGAACACCAGTTAGAATCCTAGAATAATTCAGTTTAGAAGGGACTTCTGGAGGCCTCTGTTCCAATCTCCTGCTCAAAGCAGGGTTAACTTCCGAATTAGTTCATATTTCTCACAGCTTGTCCAATCGAGGTTCAAAAATCTGCAAGAGAGACTCCACAACCTCTCTGGGCACTGTTTCAGGTCTTTACCATTCTCACTGTGAACAGCTGCTGTAAGAAAGCTAAATTTTATATATATATCTATCTATAAAAAAATTTTAAAGATATACGCTACTACTATAAACATGACAATGTTGGTAAGAATATTGACAACCAGCTTTTGATTACTCTTTTTCCTCAATCTAAGCTACCAATCAACAATTTCAGTCCTCTTTCCAGTTCAAGGTTCAAGGGATTAACATTCCTTTATTTATGACTGACATAGAATTTTCTTTGGTTTTGGTTATTTTCGGTTTTATTGCATGTCCTGCCTCCTTACTTGGAGCAGYTAGTCTTTATTGCTATGTGACTTCCTGTAAAGAGAAGGCAGGTGGAAATATTCTTCTGGATTGCAGCTACAGTTTCTCATCTTAAACATCTAAGTTTTTTYATTTTCAGCTATGCTTTCAGTCTTTGACAGTTTAATTCATACACATATATCTATGTGTCTCCACATTTAACCTGATTTTACAGATTTAAAATCCTTAGTATATGAACCTATGCCAGATTATATATTGTACAAGCAATTGCATAGTAAACTATTGACTTGCTATTTGGTTAGAACAGACAAGTTTTTCACATACATCTTCCATGATTCTTACTATCCCTTAATAACATTATGTCCTTTTGCAGGTAAATTGTTTATYATCAGACAGTTGCCATGTTTATTTCACAAATGATCTTTCCTTGATGGCCATAATGACAATGCCCACCTCCTCATATCTCTTTATCTGTTTGGGCCAGCTTATGGAACTGGATCAGAATTCAAAGTTGGGTGATAATTAGGCAAACATTTAACTGTAAAACTGAACACCAATCAAGGTGGAGAGGCACTGGTCTGGGAACAAAAAAAACCCGTGAAKGTGACCTAGAGTTTCCTATGAATACTGCCTGTGGGAGTTAAACACGAGAAAAATTGCTTTTGGAAGAGAGAAAAGGTGTGGATCCAAGACCACCACACCTGTTCTGGTCTGCTTCTCAAAACCCAGCATATCATTTTGCAAAGCAACAGAAGCACAATAAAATTTGTTTATATAGCAGGATGGGAAGTATATCAGGGAAGGAAGAGGAAAGCTGGCTGGTGGCATGGTTTGGCAGGMGGAAGGAAATAGCACGAGGAAGACTGCCAGTAAAGAGAGTTCAAAGMAATCCTGAGAATAGCACATTTGGCCAGTTTGGCCATCATCCATGACTTTGCCAACCTTCCTTGCACCACCAGCCTTGGCAGTTCCAGTTTGGTAGTCTTTGACTCTGCAAACACTGCAGCTGGTCTTAATGACAGGTAAATCTGCTTTGAAAAAAAGAGACATATTTCACCTTGCCATTTAAAGAGATAGACATAAGCCATTCTTACAGAAATCTGAAAGCRTTTACAGGAATTAAGAACAAGCATAGACTAATAAGAAAGAGAAAACATTTGCTTGCACTTAAGTCTTTCACCTATTTCTACTGAGCTTCAGTAGGCTGAAAGAAACAAAAGAACAATGACACAGCTTTGATGTTCCTTTCTTTAACTTCAGTAAGTCCTGCTTGAGTATGTCCATTTTATCCATTCTGCAGACCAGAAATATACGGATTTTTGAAGACTTTCTGTGAAGCAAGTGAAATAGAGATGATAATGCTGCCAAAGCAAGTACAGCCAAAACAGATGAAATTTTCTCCTTCTTTCAAAGTCTATCTGTTCAGGTTCAAAGGAACCTGATATAAGAAATTTGATATTGTTGTGACGAATCCGGTGTGTCTACTTTAAGAGKGGAATATATTCTGTGCAGGTAATATACTATAATAAGAGTGTCCCATTTTATTTGATGTGACAGGAGAGACCTGAATATTTCTCCTTGAGTACCCACAATTCATTATATGAAATATGCTACAGTACTTTCTTCTCCCTTCTTACCACATTTTCAGTAAGAGCTAGTACTTTCCCTTCTATGGAAACTTGCTGATAAGAATTCAATATTATAGCTCAAACGTATTTTCCATTATCCCATGATTATTTTATTTGTTTSCCATAACTTTATTTCATATCAAACATTTATTTAGTTAATAGTCTGAATTTCTTATGCAATGAACACTTGACCATATGAAAAATTTTAATTGCTAATGTATACACTACCTAAGTGTTTCCCTTTACATCTGATCTARTCAAATTACTCCTTCCATGCACACCAGCTCTGTGCCACACCAGTTCTGCTGTTCTCATAGTATCACTATAAAGCAAGCATGCTGGTGAAACTTGCTGTAAAAATAATGACAGCAGGACCCTGACCTATGCTCAAATTGTTCTTTCCTCATGGATCCAGCCAGTGAACTGGAACAGTCTGAAAACTGGAAGACTTGATTCTGCTGACAAGCTTTTCAAGCTTGATGTCCCAAAGACACAGTATTTACCAAGTTTACCATTTTACGGATGACTGCTCCACTGAAGAAAAAAATAAACAACCTTTCAAATAAGAGCACAAAACTGYCTTAAAAAGTAATACTACAATTTGTGCAAAAAATGCTCAGTAAGAAAAAACAGTAAYTATATTCAATGATGAACAGCCATTGTAGCTTGTGATCAGATTAATAAATAGCCTGCATTATCCATGGCTTAAAGGCTTAGGTCATGCTCCCATTAAAAATCAAGTATTCTCAAATTGCTTTCAGACTTGCATTCATGAAAGTGATTTTTAACATGTAAGAATAAAACATTTCCTTATCTTTATAGTTCCTACTAGAAATATTCAAGTAAACAGCTATGCCTAATGAATATTCGAGCAGGTCACTCACTGAAGCATGKGGGGTTGACAAGTTGTTTTCTAAATGATTCCTCTGCAGGGTGGGAATTCTTATGCCAGAACTCATTACATTTTAGCAGTGACGTGGTCCATTAATCCTTGTGGTGAACTGGGTAGTGATCTCCCATTTTCCTTGGACTATTCATAAAAACATCAGTGTTATATTATTGTAAGGTCCGGGATGAACAAGAATTGTTTATACAGCATTAGAACAAAMCTCACAGCTTCACAGTCATTTACCTTGTTCAAGAGATGAAATGTAATTAAACAGAAGAGTTAATGTGAACCTGATCTCTGTTTTTGAGTCAYCAGCAGATTATGAAACTGAGCCTTCAGGAAAACAACTTTGACCTTTACATCTGTATCCTTACCTCTAGCTAGAAYATCAACAAATCACACTCACTTTATCTCACAGTCAATTACTTGAAATCAAAAAACTTCTTGAACATCCTGTGTTAACTGTTTAGCTTTGCTCAAATAAACCAAAGATTCTTTAGTGTCCTTAAGATCTAAACTAGTGCTCACTAAAGCTTAACTTTACYTGACTTAACCCTGAAATAACATTAGCGGAGTAATGTAATGCTGAATGTTTCACACCCACCTGAAAGCACAGCTAATCAGAGGGAGCAGATACTCAGCATGTCCTGGAGATTAAAAAGAAAAAATGTTCCATTGTTAGGTTACTCAATATTAGATACTGTATATCATGAAAGTAAGTAAAGGCATCTGAAATCAATGCAGGGGAAAAAGCTTTCTAAACCCAAATCTTTATGGCAGGTGATGTCTCAGACCAAAAAAATATGGAAAAAGTAAATCAGCATATGATAATCAGTAAGAAGAGCAAATTTAAAGATATATGTAATTTGAAGATTAAGCTCATCTTACYGGGATCAGGACTACATTTATTAAGCAGAACCTGGCATATTATCCTTACATTTA
Source organism: Oceanodroma leucorhoa (assembly GCA_030449065.1). Taxonomy (NCBI): domain Eukaryota; kingdom Metazoa; phylum Chordata; class Aves; order Procellariiformes; genus Oceanodroma; species Oceanodroma leucorhoa. The sequence goes on along the minus strand of JASVER010000143.1, from coordinate 1,447,195 downwards.
CATGTCACCAAGAAATATTCTTTATGAACAGTAAAATGTCAAGTTGGCTAACAGCAAGACTTTGCCTAAAACAAGTTATCTGAAGCTGAGTCAAATTTTCTGTATTATTTGTTCCATTTACCAGAAGACACATTTAAATTGTTCACCCTGAAGGAGACTTCTAAAGGCACAATTGTCAGGAAGGCACTAACTGGCAAAAGTGGCCACTGTTTTCAGACTTAAGTGTACATGAAATCAACAAAATGCTATCTATATTTTCAGAGGTTATGATAATCTCTAACACTTTAATTTAGTGCCTTCTGTTCCCATGAATACACCTAGGAATTGAAATCTACAGTGGTATGGTTGAATGGTCCCTTGCGTTGAACTTTATGGGAATGAAAGGGGTGTAAAGTTRTCATCAGTGGAATTCCAGTTACAGAATTCGTTTCCCACTGCTGGTCTAATAAAACACAAAACAACTGAATTTTAAGGTACACAASTCATCTACTTAGAGAACAGGCAGTTAGCAATGTTTTATGAGGRACTAACTTGAAGGTTGATATGTATGGTGGGATTTGTCTTTGAACTGATCCCCAAATTTAATCATGAATAAATACTGTAAGACTTTCAAAATAATTTTGATTTTTAAAATAGAAACTTTGGAGAAAACCTCAGCAAAATATGAGGTTAAAGCCTATGTTAACTCCACCATTTTGTAAACATCCATATGTGGACAAAATAAATTCTACACTTAAAATTACCAAAGGGAAAAAAAAATGAATAAACAATTAGAATTTATGAGGAGTGTACTTTTAAATCAGTGCTCCCCAGCACTGTAGAACTTATGACATAGTGTCACTGGGTATGTGAGCCTTGATGTACTTGCATTCAAATGCAATATAGAATCAGTCGTAAACTTTCCCATAGCTAGTCATCTAAGGAAGCACATCATATTACATCTTGTTTGGTAGAATTTCAGAAGCAACCCTAACATTTTAGTGATGGGTCAAAAGAGAGCCATTTTATGGTTGCCTGCTATGCAAAGTGGTGTGTGGCATTTTTGTGATATATATTTTAAGGTAAAAATCAGTTTCCTCTTCAGTACTTTGGAGCTTTACATGCTGAGTTCAATCACAGATATTTCAAGTGATTGCACCCTTACCCTACACTTAACAGGGAACAAGAGTCATGAACTATTTCAGTGCAGAGCAAGACAAAGAATGTGTGCTCAAGCACCAAGCATTTAAGCTGTTTTTCACTTTGTAAAATCTAAAATGTATTCCTTGCAACRCAGAAGGACAATGTTGAAATTCATCTCACAAATTCTTAATCCTTCTGAAGTGAAAAATTTAATTTATGAGCACAAGGAGGAGACAYCAAAAATGAAAGATTGATTATGATAGACCACCTTCACATTTCCTAATGTGGTCTTTCTACTGACTCTGCTAGGTACTTCTCATCAGCATAAGACAAAGAGAAAATACAGTCTTTATAAGGGCAATGAAAGACACTAGCAAATGGGAATAGAAATGAAGCAAAACAGTGGATAACATTCCAAATGTGTTTTGTTGAAGTCTTCTCCCATCTTAAGAGAGGAGCAAAAGCAAGAGTAAAAAGGTGACGCTATGAGAATTTCTTATTCCTCTTAAAATATACTATATGCATTCAGTTTATAAAATAGGGGATTAATCCTGCTGTTTTGCTTACACTATACAGCTTGCCGTTAATTCATATGGACACTGCAGCTGAAAGGAACTGTTGTTGATGCAGAGATCCRCAGCTGGGTAGAGGGCTGAAAGCACCGGAGTTGAAAGAGTGAAAAAAGAGTAACAAAAGTATGTGTTCCTCCTCTTCAAATTCCTTTCACTATGGAAGCACAAGGCTGCTTGTCATACAGATATGATCAGCCTTCAACCTTCAGTTGCCTCCTTTTGCTTAGGACAAGCGATATTTTTTTCTTGTTTCTTCGGTACACAAAGAGGTATTGTTAAAGTAAACAACTGCTCACATATGACAATAATAGTTTAAAGCATAAATTCTACATTGGCTTTGTGTGTGAAAACTCTCACCACTGAATCTCTTCTGGTTTAAATTACAGCCTTAAATAGGAATGGTCTGGTGGTTTTGCATTGTATGTTTGGATTTTGCTTTTACRTTGAGGGAAAGAGATATAAGGGAAGACTTTGATGGGATAAAATAAAAATTTATTCTCTGGTTTCAGGAAGCCTATTACTCCCTCTTTTACTCATTTCCATTAGGAGACCAGTAATAGGAATTTAAGCAAGAATTGAATTTTTCTCTCATTTAATGCCAAGGCCCAGATTCTCATTCTTTGTGTATCCTCACCCCTAAGTCTGTCAGATGACTGCAGGATGAAGTCCTAATTGCAGGACCAATGAACAGTTTAAATATCTGCCACYCAAGAATGAAACCTTAATTTTTTTTTAAGGTTTGAGAAAAAAAGTTTTCTGTAAGAAGTGAAAAACATCAGTATGGTGAGTGGTGAGCATCTATTTATGCTTGGAAATGTACATATCCTCTCAGATTCTTGAAAAATTGTAGAATAAAGGGCAGCAGTCCTCTATAAATTATGTGGAATTACAGGGAATATTACTCTGAAAGTGTTTAAGGAGTAGTAAAGGAAATAATATTAGCTATAGTGGCAGAAGGAAAAACTACTTAAGTGTTTTAGGTTAGATGAGGATCAAAGCAGCTCGTTGGTTTACTTACAACATGTAATTAACTGGCAATCACTGAACTATACCTTCAGGATCACTATCAGCAACACAATAGATAAACCAGAATTGTAGACACTTGCAAAACATTAATGAACACCCTTCTGTAATTCTTCCACAAAATTTCCTCCCCCCTCCCCCCATCGTCCTGTGGGTCCCCATATTTACACACCCTGAGAGATGCGGGTGTTTCAGCTTCACGTGTGCCACTGTGGCTCCCCACACCCCGCTGACCTCCATGTCAGCCACAAATTCCTCCAGGAGCCACAGCCACCCACCTGAGGTGAGTCCCTGCGTGCTGCCCCTGTGCTGTCACCCCACAAGTTGGGTGCTGGCAACTCRTGGTGTCCGGTGGGGAGGATGCTCTGTCTCACCTGGGCAGGGGTAGCAATGCCCATGGGGAGACATCTAGCAGTGTCAAGCCAGGTTTCAGTGCTGCTATGTTCCCCCCTGCTCACTCCAGAGTCCTTCCCCACACTTAACAGGTTCTATGGTCTTTTACTAATCTTTCCAAACTGACTCCTCTTCTCAAAAGCCTTTTGATATTCCTTTGGTCAGCTTAATCTGACTGAAGGTCAGTTTCAGCATAGTTAATTTCCTCTTGAGTTTTATCAAGAGGAATCCATGTGGATTCTCCCACAGTAAAGGCTTTTCTTGGACCAAAAATCATACCACTAAATTGMGATTTTTATAAAATTCTAGAAGGCATTTCTGTAGGGCTACTCTGGAATTAAGTCTGTCAGTGAAGATTTTGGGACTACCACTATACTGTTTAAAAGGGTATGAAAGGCTGCAAGGAGATCACAAGAAAACTATATAAAATCTTYTACTAAAATTTATAATCTTGTCAACATTTGAAATCTCGTAAATAATGGAATATCARTGMTGGGTCATTTGCAACTCTCAATAGAAGGCTCAAATAACTGTCACATTTGTGCCCTTGCTGACCTCTGGATTTAGCATCTCCTTCTACTTTCAGGATCCAGATTCTACTTAATATTTACAAAAGCCCTCAAAATTGTCATCAACAAAAGCAAAATACATGTCAATATAAACCTAATAAGTGGTAGAAACCATTTTCCATCACAATCCAGTGAGTGAAATGTAATAAAAATAATGAGAATATCCAGCAATAAATATTTACTCAATTATTTTAGCTGACTTACATGGGTACAAAGAAATTTCTTTACCTACTCAAAGGAAGTTAATGTAACATTTGATTTGCAAAGAGATATGGAACTGGAAAGGTAACAGTCATGAATCCCTGTGTTCACTGAAAATTTAATTTCTCCAAACTTATATTTACCTTCACTGGATTTCTGTGGAGACCATAARAAATACATATTTCTGTAGATAATTCTTCATTTTATTTCAGCCTATGGTAGAATCTATTTTCCTGGAAATGAAGTAGTGCTGTTGTTATTTCACATGGCTKAGTGAAATAACAGCACTTTGGAAATGACAGAAAGTAATACGTATTCTTTATTGTTCAAAGGATTCAGGAATATTTGAATTAAGATCACAGTCTCTGTGTTCTCCTTGTTTAATTAATTTCCCCAAAACAATGCTTAGCATGCACCCACATTTACTGATATTTCTGAAATGTTGGAAAAATGTTTTACTATGATCTTCCAAAGAAGTAGGTGATGGTGGTTTAGACCAAAAMCAGAAAAGAGACAACCAAGTATCACACAATATTTGGTTAAGTTAGTAAAAAATTGGTCAAAATTTTTGAAAATATTTTTTTAAGCACCAGATTTGGCTTCATGCTTAAGACCATTGAAAACCTCTTTCTGCAGTGGCACCTATAGCTACCAATGCAAATAAAACTAGCATGAGACGAAAGTGGCATTGACTTAGAAGCAGCTGATAAATTTTTGTTTTGTGTGAGATTACTATTTTCTGTTTTCTTAGCCGTTACTCAAATATTAAACATGAAATAGTCTATCCCAAAATATCATATAAAATAAGCTGTTATATACTATATACTACATTTCACTTAGATTCTYAGAATCTATTTTTCTTTTTTCTATCTATGTTTAAAAAAGAAAACTTACAATACTACAATGTTACAACACATTTAACCTTTAACATACTAAACACTTAATGAAATGTAAAGGAAATGCCAAACCTGTTACAGTTAAGGCATACTTGACTTTAAAAGAAGTATTTAAAATAAACATTTCATACTGTCTTTATTTTTATTTGAAGTCAAACCAGAGTATACTGACTGTCAGAAAAGGCTAATTTCATCATAAGTCTGATGATTAGCACTAGCAAGTCTTTATGAGTTATTTAGGCCTTGATATGATACCATCACTATAGCATCACTGACCAGGAAGTACTGGAGATTTCACCACAGGCCCGGTCTAATGAATCGCCTTATTTATGTTGGCAGAAGAAATATTCGAAGAAATAATTGCTGATAATCTGAATATGACTATCTAAATGAGATCAATTGACCTCATGACATTTCACTACCGTGTAGCCATTCGAAGAACATCTATTTTCGAAGAAATATGCTTCTAGAACCTTTAAATATCAACTGAACAGTGAAGATATATTCATAGAAAAGTGTGTCTTTTTACAGACAGTGGTCAATTTTTCCTTTCCACTTTGCAGAGTTAAATAGATCAAAATTTTGTGAGGTTTTGTAAATGCTGAGAGTCCATATTTGAACCTTAATAAAATACTGTCTTTTTGGAAATCTGACATAAAGCTTTTATATTATATTAAAGTCCTATCTTAAGCCAAGCTGTATTAGAATGGGATTTCACAAACAATAGTCTAAGCAGTGATAAAACATAACGCACCATTTTTCTGCTTGAAACTTCAGTTATTTTTCTGTGAGACCCCTTTGTGTTCTCTACACCACACRGAATGTAAATCTGTTTGGTTTTACACATTAAATGTGAGCATTTCCATTAACAACACTTAAGATTTCTGAAGAGATACAAAATTAATCTCAAGAGCTGATCCTTCTGAAAGTAAATAAAAAGAAAAAGTTGCKTGACACTAGATTACAGTTATCTGAATTTGAATCAGACTTTTCTCACTACATCAGTGTTTACGAACTTCCAATGTTTTGTAAAAGACCCTACTCAGCATTTCTGTATCTAAAATGAATACAGCATGTTATCTCTGCCAGCAAATTTACATTGATGTTTAGTCCTGGTTACTCTTACTAATTTAGAGTCTAACTATGAATTATGTCAACTCGTAGTCACCCTCTGGTATGGAGACCAACCCTGGGATGAATTTTGCCTTACTCACATTACTTGCTCCTTCAACAGAGCAGTTCACATTAGTAAGAAATCAATCATCAGTACTAATGTTTCAACAGTTCCAGACCTGCAGTGATGGGTGTCACATGCCTGAAACAATTAACAGAGTAATTTCATTCTGTTCAGCAGTAGCTGGGAAGAACCAGCAATACACTGGTTCTCAGAGAAAAAGGAGATAAATAGAAAAATGATAAAACCATTAGGGAATTAAATTTTAAAATCAGAGAGCTAGTCATCTTCAGCCTGGAGAGGAGAAGACATATCATTCTCATTAATGGAAAAGAAGTTACAGCAGAAAAAATATTGGCTAAATATTGCAAGGAGAAAATACTTTCACAGATCTGAAAGCTATGCTGTATCTCTCAYCTTTTCACAGCTTTTCTAGAAAAACATTGTCATACTTGACTCTCCACCTTCTACTATACAGAAGATAAAATGTTAAATGCTTTGTCATATAATTCCTCATTTTACTTTGTCCATGTCTTGCTATTAAGCTTTCAGCAGGTCCAAAGAGCCTTGCATACTTTCTTAGAGACCTATTTCCTTGAGAAATATCCTATAGATATTTCTTAAGATGTTTGGAATTACCTGATAAGAAAAATAAACTACAGGTCACAAATGCACACCACTTATCTAACTCAGTTTTTAGAAATCCTTTGAATTACCTTGTCCTGAAAAACCTGTAAGACATTCAACAGAACAACTTTCTCATCCCTTCATTTCTTCAATGTTATTTCTTGTAGCAGGATAATAGTTTCCTTTTCATCATCCACTCTTTGCCTCAAATTCCATTAACAATAAGCTCTCWCGTATGTTATGGCCCTGCATATACATGGAGACACAGCCTTTGAATAGTCATTCTTCTCTACTCATACCAAGTCAAATTAAATGCATGTTTTGCACACAACATCTTCTTCATTTATTGAATTAGTCCTGGAAAAAAAAAGGTTCAGTAGACTAAATAATGTAAATCTGACACAAAATTTTCATCAAAATACAATTTCTCCCCACTTTTGCATAAATTTATTTTATCTCTATAATGGGACAACTAGTGAGTAAACATGTAAAATGATGTTCGCTGGAGATGTAAAAAATGCTCATCAGCATGGACTTCAGACATAGTTTCTATCTATACTCAAGGAAACAGGCCTTGGGTATATACTTATACCTCTCACTTCAATGAAAGRCTATAAAATTCTGGAGCCTCACAACTTGCATTACTCCAATGARTATTCATGCAAACCTTTCTCATCTTGATCCACTACTAGCAACATTGTACGTTACGTGRAGTACCTTCCTCTGACAGTACTTTCTTATTTGTACCTCAGTSTAGATGTACCTTGAACAGCTAGGCATGCAACTTCATGAGAAATAATTTGAGGTAAGCAACTAATTTTGTTTTGAAAAAGAGGAGGAAGTCATCTTTAAAATCAGAGGAAAAAGGACTGCTTTAGAACTGAAGTTAATGACCAAGCAAATGTAAAGAAAGAATAAAAGTAATTAGGAAAAAAGAAAGAAAGCATAGGTTTTTAAATGGAAAATCAGCAACAGACCATGTCAAACTGATTAGCAGACTATGTAACAGTAAAATGCAAACTCTCTTCTTAATTCATTCTACATCCAATCAATGTTTTCTGCTCTTCCCTTAAGATATTGTAACATTCTCATCATTTTCTTAAATTCACACTAGAAGCCACTGAAGTACTTTCCCTTCTATATTCTGTGCCATGACAAGTTTAAATCTCATTCAGCACTGTACAAGCATACATAGTGATAACTATTCCAATGGAATGCATTTTATGATGCATATTAAACTATTTTAACGTGGAACATAATCCACCACCCATGTTCCACATTGTGTTGTTATTTATTCCCATGMAAATGAGTTGAATGATGTATCTTTATACCTCCTTTCTAATGGAATAGATTATAAGAAATCAATGAATAATCATGTYTGTTATACTAACATTACAAAAACATTCTAACACAAGAACATTTAATAAGGTACAGGTAGATTACAGAKGATAGAAATGCATTCTGATTCAGGAATGCTTCCAATTTAAAACACTTTTACATATAGGCTTTTTAATGACAAGGATCAATAAAGCTKCTACAGATTTAAATGTAAAAAGAATATCCTCCTCAATTTTAGGACATATTTATCCACATGGCTCACTGTTCTGAAAAAAATTTCCATTGGTTAATACCCTCTACAGAAGAYTCCTAAAGTAATTAAGACACATTGGTCATTCTCAGGAATGTACTAATTCTGTTAGATGTGTACCGCACTGCAGGTTTTCTGCATGTTAGTCTCTTGGGCATACAGAGTCTAGTAAATATAAAGTAAACATACCAGCTAGATATTGTGATAGAGGGACCGTGTCTGTAAGAGTTAAAAAAAAAAGTAGTTTTTGTCAGGTTTTGAAGAGAAACAGCAGTTGTATGTACAACTTAAAGCAGTGTTTGGTGGAGACATGAGAATTTTTTAAGAACCATTAGATCTATTAAATCCAAAGGAAAAGGGTATAGATTCTATTAAACCCAGCAAAGAAAGTACAGCCATCCTATCAAGAAACTATGCTGATTTCTCAAAAGCAGATAAAGGCTAATGGTATCTAAATCTACCAAGATTTTTTTTTTCTTTCTACATGTAGCTGTCATTTATTTCTTTTGACAAGGCTTCCAAGGAAAATTAAACTTTGACTTTTAGAATTGGTCAAATTTTGTCTTACGTTGTTGGAAGATTAACTAACTGTTCTACTATTACTGTGCTAGGAGTAATTCTCATTATATACTAGAATACATGGCAACGTATTTGCAGTTCCTTAATAGTAAATGTCATTTTCTTTCAATTTCTTTTTTTTTGAATACTGAACAGACATACAGTAAGGGCACACAAAATGCAAAGTAAATGTTACTACAGTAAAATCTGCTCAGTGAAGTTCAGCTAACAGTTCAGTTGCCCTTTTCTAGCTAATTGGGAAGATTGTTTGAAAAAGTCATTGCTGATTTTTACGACAGCTACCAGGATAGAATAGGAACCTGCTTCAAGGTGGATTAACATATAAAAAGGATATTTCTGAGCTTATTGTTTTTCACAGGTGAGTACCATGCTGATTATGGATCGACCTCCAATTTCTGTGGAAATGCTACATRACATTTCAGAGAAGGGACTCTTTCCTCTTGTCATGGTTTAACCCCAGCCAGCAACCAAACACCCCGCAGCCGCTCGCTCACCCCCCCACTCCGGTAGGATGGGGGAGAGGATCGGGAGGGCACACGGAGGAAAACCCGCKGGTTGAGATAAAAACAGTTTAATAATGGAAATAAAACAAAGTAGAACCCTGATAATAACAATGATAACAACAATAACAGAATATACAAAACAGGCGATACACAATGCAACTGCTCACCCCCACGTGTTCCGGACCAACCGCCCGAACCGCCCGAACCGCGCCCCCCTGAAGGAACCGCCCCCGTTTTTTAAGCTGGGCATGATGTCACCTGGTATAGAATACCCCATTGGCCAGCTGGGTCAACCACCCCGGCTATGCTCCCCCCCAGGTCCCCCTGCACCTCGAAGGGCAGGGGAGGCTGTCGGTGCAAGCACCACCCAGCAACAACCAAAGCATCAATGGGCCATCAWCATTCCTTTCATTACCAAACCCAAAACACAGCACCCCCTCCAGCTACAGGGAAGAGAGTTAACTCTGTCCCAGCCGGAACCAGGACACCTCTACTTTTCAAAACCACTGCACCTTTCTGCATACACCAGGTGCTCAGGTTGCATAGACCTCTCCAAAACATAGAATCAGCTCCTCTGGACCACTGGCCCAACAAAGTCTCACCAGGGTCTGTATTCTCCCTCCTTTCTCACCACTCTTGTTTCTYCTCAAATGGGATTTTTATATCCCTAGTTTTCTCTGTACTTTTCTGCCTTCTTTCCACAATTATTCCTCTCTTTTGCTCCTCAAGAGACTTGACAGTAACCAGGATTACGTGCTTACTACAGAAAGGGACTCTGAATTTTTAATTTTTCCAATAATTGATTATTATATTGGCATTACATTTTTTGTGATGTTGTCAGAATTTCCAGCTGAACACAAACAGGATCCTTCATCAGAAGAAAAGACAGACTCCTTTTCTGTTTTATAGCTCCAAACCAAAATGTGGTTCTCGCAGTTCTCCCTTTTCATAACCCATCCTTTTCACATAAGATCTGGTGTCCCCAAACAAATGACATATCTAAATAGTAGAACTTCTTTTTGGAGAGGAGTAGGGGAACTGTGGACGTCCTGAGTAAATAGAACAAATGTTGTAAAAAAGGAATGAGCACTACTATAAAAAAAGTTTTGTTAACTGTGACTCTTTAATCCATGTTAAAAGTTAGGTCGTTGTAACTTCTTGAATACAAACAATCATGCATTGTGACCCTTTCTTGGGGGCACATAAGGACATTAAAAATATACTAGTAGTGAAGGTCAGGGAAATGAATGATGTCGGGGAGGATGGAGATTAATTTGTTAGTGATACAATTATTACTTTTGGAAGAACTAAATCAGAGCTATTAGCCAACCTAGTAATGAAAGAAATATAAGAGAGCCTAAGGTGTTGTCAAGATGATGAGCTGAAAGACATTTTGACTTAGTTTTCAGTTTTATTTCTTTTAACTTGTATGGACTACAGAACCTGTGATCAGTGAGTAATTAACCTCCAACTTACAATTTAGAAATCAAATACATTGCAATGTATAGAAGAATCTGAGTCCTAGCTGAAATGCCTGAGGAACCCATTTACCAGCTAGGGAAAGAGTTAAGAATTCAGAAATAAAACTTTGGCTTCTGTGGAGAATTTCCAAAGACATTTACATGGAGGCATAGATTGGTTCTGTATAAGAAGTCAGTTCCAATTTTGTTTCCATTTGTTATAGTCTATTACTTAAAACTCCCTTTTAAATGTGCAGTAAGAAAGCTGATGATGCCACAATGAGATTTAAATATTTGAAAATAGATTTTGAGCTAGTAAGATCAGAATATTCCCAGTGAARTCAGTGGAATTTTATATCAGCTGACAGTCTTACTATTCTAATTAATACTTTTCTTTCTCAAAACATGACTATCATTTTAGTTACTTGCAGTTTAAATCACAAATTATACTACAAATCTATTTATCCATTGAAAAATCTGTATAATACCAAACCACTTATGGGATGTTATAGTATCATCTGTTCTAGTGGGAAAAAAGCTAGCAATAGGAATTCAGAGGAAACAGAACTCCCTAAATGGAGAAACCAATTAATCTCTCAGACCTCACCCTTTAAATTGTCTTCTTTTTACTAGGAAATTTAAAGTGCTTAAGTATAATTTTGAAAAAAATACAGGTGAGTGACAAAATGCTAAAGAAATTACTACGGATGATGATACATTGTGTTCAACATCTTGATGAATTTATGGGCAAGCTATAGCATTAAAAATGGCTAGCTGAAACAGTATGTAAAACAACAGGACTCTGACTGTACTGGGCTGCCAGCCCTTCACTAGATAACCTAGGCAAAAACATGCATTTGTGGTCCAAACAGTAACAGAGTCTGAAAACACATTGTAAACGAAACTTTATTGAGGCAGTAAGAAAGTTGAGCAACAATGCACACATATAGCGACTCACCCAATCACTAATAGCAAACCTAAAAAGAAAGCCTATGTGACAACACTGGCCAAGGGGTAGGATGTCATTCCACCCCTTGATTCTCACAAATCATCATTTCATGGGAGTTATAGGCTGGGGTATTATTTGGTGGTTTGTTAGCTATAAGATAAGCTAGGTGAGGTTGGTGTTCTGACGCCTCCAGTGTAYAAATTACATAGTCAAACTATATGCTCTCCACACTAGGCACTAATAATGTCTTGAGTCCCAGGTTGAAAGCTGGTGCATCATAAGATGGGCACACGTATGGGGAGGTTCAATACGTATCAGCAGTTTTAGGTGGTGGTTGCTCAGAAACCATTCAATGCCAATCGTGGACTCTGGATCAGATATGTTTAATATTTGCCACATGACTCGCAGCTCTTCAGGAAGGACGTATGATGCACRGAAGCCAGAAAGCAGTACCACAGAATCATCTCTATCAAGTATCAGCTGTGCAGGCATCCAGGTSTTGAATGCTATGGTGTCTTCCCATTTACTATGAGAGAACTGGGAAAGAGATTACAATTCAGGGTCGGTATCTGCTTTTATCCMGTGGCCCCCAACTCACGTTGGGGAGTGGCTCGACAATGACTGGGAAAATGCTTTACAACACCATGTAGAACTCTGGGCTCATCATGGACATCATCACTTCCTGAAATGCAAAATCACTTCTAGGACARCCTGARGGGGTGGCTGTAGATCCGGTACTGAGATTTGGGCCCTGGTGTCCACAACAAAGGTGACCGCATGCAGCACATTCACAACAACTTCTGATCAGGGCTAGGACATGAGGYAAGCAGAAGGGTCTGCCAGAAAACAGAGGTAGGAAGTGGTTCTCCATCCAGTGGTTGATACCCACCCACTAGTTTTCTAGCAGTGTCTTAGAGAAAGAAGAAAAAGGGACCAACGGGATTAACACTGGGCAACTAGAAGGTGCTACAAGGCTCATGGAGGCCACCTGTCTATGACCATTCAAAAGCCGCAATAAATCATTGTTCGGGAATCTAGCAATATGTTGGGGGCAGGGTAAGCCCCATTTTCAGCAGGAGCCACCAGAGGCAGCACCACTGTTTGGCCAGCAGAGGTGTCTTGTCCTCTGCTAGGGTGAAGATTCCTCCACATCTGAGGATACCTTACATGGCAGTAGTGTGGCCTACACGTCATCTCAGATGATGTGGACGATATCCTGCCTATGTGACAACACTTGGCCAAGGGGCAGGATATATGTCTATGGGCAGGCTATATRTTTAAAAATGGCAAGCTGAAATAATATCTAAAATAACAGGACTCTTAACTGTACTGGGCTGCCAGCCCATCATTAGTTAACCTAGCTGTTGAAAACAGCACTTAAAGGCAGCAAAATTTTCCTGTGAAGGCAAAAACATTCATTGCTTGGGCAAGAACTAAAATTGGAGTGCAAGTAATCATTCATAATATGGGCATGTTTGGTATAAATTTAACATGTGCTATGGTAGAGATTTGTAGGATTTTTAGCYAGTATTGTTTGGATACAAGTGTTTACTATCACTGACCATGATATTGACATCACTATCATATTGACAGATATTTAATTAATTTTAACATTGGAGTAAAAGATGAGCAGAGCATGCCTGGAGTTTAACCATAGGTCATTAAAAAGATTGTTCCCATCTGTCAGAGAACAAAAGAAAGCTATGCACTGTGCACATGTCTAGAAGAACTTAGGTTACTGTTATAACTACAATCTAATTAAAAGGAGACACCACTACTTCTATAGCATTAAAAATATTTTTATAAAACTCCAAAATATTCAAACCATCATCATATTTCCCCATTTTATTTTTTTTTCATTTATTTTTATTAATTCCTCAGCATATAGGTTTCTATATTGACACTACTGCATCAGAGGGCTAACTCACTCAAAATCTACTGAATTTGCCTGAGTGGAATATGTTTTAAGAAAGATGTCCATTCARCAACAGAGAACTTGACAGTAAAAATATTCACTACAGTTATGGGTACCAGTTATTTGAAACAAAGAAAAAATGCAAGCAAAAAAAAGTAACTACAAGCAMCTAACAAAATACTAAGTATTTTATATGGCCTTAGAATACGGCTACCTGTTTTAAGTTCTATTTTTTTGGTTTTTTTTGTTTGGTAAAGTGTTTAGTCTCAACAACTGAAATCAGAGGTCAACAAGCATAAAAGCTGTTGATGTATTATAACAAAGGAGGAAACTGTTATTGAAACTTTTGTTCTAAAACAGCTAATTTTTACTACTTGTTGATCCATTGCTTTAATTGTAAATATTAGAGTTTAGCAAAATATAAAAAGGCAGATTTGTAATTTCTCAGATAATAAAAAGACTCCACCTTATTTCCTTCACTCCCATACCACAAATTTTATGAATTCCTATTTATTGTATGTGAAAAATTTGTTTACCTAATGAGGTATGAGAGGGGAAACTGATAAAACTATAAAATAACATTAATGATGAAACCTAAAACTCTTACATTTGCCTTTGAAGTCTGCCAGTCTTGTTCTGTGGCTACTGTGTGAGTGAAGATAAACTCAGTTATGCAAAGAAAAGAAAGGAATTGAGCTGTTTAATCTTCTTATACTTATAATTGCAAGTGTGATAATTCTTTATACCCTGGCTTTTATTGCTTTCATGTGACAAGGCTTAGAAAACCCTCAGTATTTTAGTTTAAACACATGCTGCTATTTTTAGAGATTGCTTCTTACATTTTTCCTTATATTTTACTGATCACCAAATTTGGAGGAAGGAGAGAAATGTCATTATTCTCAGACACAGAATCTCAGAGAGTTTTAGTTTTTCTTCCTTGGTGTAAGTAAGAAACCAAATGGTCATCTTGTGCATATTTCACCAGACAAAATCTGCCAAGGTTTAGAAGGTGATCTTGGTTTCCCCTCTGCATCCTTGTTGTGGTGGTTGAAGATTTTGCTTTGCACTGAATACTAGTGGCTGAGAAAAGTTTATGGCATGGAGTGGAATAAGGGAGCAAAGCAGTCTTTGTGTAATCTTGTGGATTTAACATGCTTTATGTCCTGCATGTTCTTGAAAGGGAATATACTCAGACCTGCTTTTCCCTATGTTTTACCTTCCTTATAATGTGTTTCAATATAAAAGCAAGAACTCTGAAGTAAGATTTCATTTTTTTTTAATTTAAAATCTGACTTTGTAGGTGTTCAGTTGTTCAGACCATTAGCTTTATAGCTCTTGTGGCACTTTGCACAGAGAAGATCACTGAATCGGCTTTCAAGGGACCTCCAACATTAACACAGAGGTTACTGCAACTAGCGATTTCCTCRACAACATTTATTTGAATACTAACCCAACAAAGTTGAAGACTTCACAATTGCCTATGGAACAGAAGTCTTGTAAAGACATGAAAATGTGAAATTTTTTGCTGACCAACAGTGTTAAGCCTTCACCTTAAATGCAAGAAGTAGTAATGAAAGCAAATACATTGCCATCATCCAGATTAAAAACAAGTTCAAATCTGCAGGGTTTTCCTGGCAGTTCATAGATTTTCCTTATTACCCTGCAACCGCAGGAAACAAAAGAATGAAGAACACTGTTATTGAAAAATTGCTTATCAGTCAGGACTTTATTGTATGTTCAAAAGTYATATTACATTTAAGTATTTCTCCTCCTAACTAGTAAGAAGAAAGGGAAAATTATCCTCCTGGAACAGGAATTATATGGGATGTGATGCACTAAATCTAGCTGAACATCAACTAAACTCAACTAAAAATCAGTTTTGCAGAAGGTRTTTTTCTCCCATAGTTTTAAACTTTCAGCCAGGCTGGATGAAAGGGTAGTTAAGAATAAATATTATGAAGAAGTGATAGAGAAAAGCAAAAGTAAATTTTCTGTGGGATCAAGGACTGTAATTATTACAAGATTTGGAGACGGGGATTCAGTCTTGTTTCTTGCGAACCACAGTGAAAATTAACAGCAGAATTCTTCCACTATTTTCATTTTCATTTGTTCCTTCTTATGTTTTATTTGTCACAGGAGAGGTCAGTAGAGGCTTAAATGATAGTGCCTTGGCTATTCTTAGATAAAGCAAGCGTTATTGTAGGAGTTCATTGCATCTCAACTGAAGACATCACTGTAACTCTAATTTATAAAGGCATTATAAAATGYCTCAGTGAAAGCAACCTTCAAACCCTTCCTATATTCTGAATCTTAAACCTCATTATTGTAAAGCATCCTTTCATTTGAATGGAAGATCAGAACAGGATAAGTTCACCCAAATGAACTACAGAAACATATTAGATGGATGTTTTGTTTGCAACCACAGGGAAAAGTTAATATCGACATTAATTTCAAAAGTCTCACCAGGACATAAAGAGAAGTTTTATCTCTCTTATTAATTTGCTTTTATATCAATATTTTTAGATTAGAATCAGAGCTGGAGCTTTTGGTATTAAAAAAAAAATTTAGTCTAAAGTTCAAGTTACCCTATACTATGATTTTTTTACACAGGACTGAGAATAGTCCAACTTTGCATTGCGCGCATAATGGTTTCAAGTGGCATTAGCAAGCATATACCACATTAAATGCCATATTAAGCATATAAATTATATATCACTAAAGATGCACTCAGGATAAGGCTGACCATAGTGAACATGAGAACAGGGGAAGGAAGGCCTTGCTCCTTTCCCTATAACAACTGAGTATGGTTTCAAGAATATTTTGACATGCAGAGTTTAAAAAAGAAAAGATCAAGGTTGCAGCATCAGGCTGAACAAACTCCTGCCTGAGGTAGAGAAAAGATCCAAAACTAAGCTGGAGTTAGAAGCCTTTTTTTTGTAAATCTAGAGGAATCCTTACTTGTTTACCCCAGGAGCTATTGAAAGCTGCGAGAGTAGAAAGAAGCACTGAAGAAAGGGACCATTCAGAAAGACTGAATGATGGGAGATTACCTCCAAGTATTCACTTTGTCTCTTTTAACKAGCAGTTCTGAGGATTTTTTACTATTGCTAGAGGTACCTTGTACCCAGTTTGTATTTTTCATGTTTTTATAAAACAAAGCTCTAAAGTTTTGGATCTGATGTGTCTTTTGGTATGCTCATTTTGAAGTAAAAAACGTAACCAATTGAAATATGCAATAAACACAYGAATATTGGAAAAAAGCCCTAAAAGCAAATTTCAAAAGTTATTAAAGGGGTCACAGAACTGATGTAAGTGCCAAAAGTTGGTCATTCCAGAAGCACGTGGATCTGAGTTAACAAACAAACTTTATAAATCTGAACAAAGCAGGAAAGGAAGAGAAATATGTATTTTTGTAATATAGGTGTGTATGTATGTCATTCAATTTCTTGTCCTGCTGAGCACCAGCTTCTTGTGTGCTAGATAGTTGTTTGGAACAGTGTTAGACAGAACCCGTGACAAATTGGATTTACAGCACTATACAAACACTGAACACAASAGTAGCTCAGAAGCACTATCACTGACAAAGGATGCAGTTGAAAACTCCCAGTTAACATGAATACAAACAGAAAACCTTCATCTGTACATCATCTGCAAGGTGTTTAATTATGTTACAGTACTGTCCTGCAGCTGATGGAGAGTTACAGCTGTATTTGCTGACGCATAGCCTTTTGGGATGGGTGTAGAAGGGTGATACAGTCTGCAGTTGCCTGAAACCAGCAGCCAATTTGCCATCTGTCCCTCAGTCACAGTGTTACCTACTCCATGTGCAACCAAAATGTGACCTTAAGTGGACATGACAAAGAGCGGACAATGCTTTTGGCAGTAGCTGCACTCTGAGAACTCAAYTAACAGAGGCAGCCAACAGACACAGCAGTTTTCGCTGTAGTCTCTGGGTTCTACTTTGGGAACTTCTAGATAGAAGAAGCTTCTTCACCTACGTCTTTTACACCAATGATGGGCCATGTGACCCCAGGACCTCTGGGTTGGAGGACCACGACTGGGGGAGTGATAAGTTCCTGGTTGACTTTGAACTTGTCCAGTATTTGCTGCTGCAACTGAATGCAAATAAATTTGTGGGGCCCAATGGGATTAATCGCAGGTTACTGAAAGAGTTGGCTGATGTTGTGAGACCTCTCTCCTTTATCAATGGTCTTGGGAATCTGGAGACGTCCTAGTCGACTGGAAGCTAGCAAATGCTATTCCAATTTTCAAGAAGGGCAAGAAAGAAGACCCTAGTAATTACAGGTCTGTCAGTCTCACTTCAGTGCCTGGTAAAATTATGGAGAAGATTATTCTGGGAGTTATTGAAAAAACACTTGAAAAACAATGCAGTCATCAATCAAACAAACATGGGTTCATGAAGGGAAAGTAATGCCTTACTAACTTACTATCCTTTTATGACAAGGTTACCTACCTAGTGGACAAAGGGAATGCAGTGGATGTGATTGKTTTTTTTTAGCAAAGCTTTTGATAGTGTCTCTCACAGTATCCTTCTGTGGTCCAGCATACAGCTAAGACGTACACAATATGATGAGTGAACAATTGGCTGACAGGTTGAGCTCAAAGAGTTATAGTAAATGGGGTAATATCTGTCTGGCAGCCAGTCARTAGTGATGTTCCCCAGGGTTCAATTTTAGGGCCAGTTCTCTTCAATGTTTTTATCAAACCTGGACAGAGGAGTTGAGTGCACGCTAAGTAACTTTGCTGACAATACTAAATTAGGAGGAGCCATTGATTCCCTCAAGGGTGGAGAGGCCTTACGGAGAGATCTTGCTACATTAGAGCACTSGGCAATCACCAAATATATGAAATTTAACAAGGACAAATACCAGATTTGGCACCGGGGATGATGTAATCCTGGAGGTACATACAGACTGGGGACTAGAGGCTGGAGCGCTGCCCTGCAGAAACGGATCTGGGGGCAGATGGTTGATGGTAGGCTCAATATGAGTCAACAATGTACCCTGGCAGCCAAAAGGGACAAATGTATCCTGGGGTGCATTAGGCACAGTATAGCTAACTGGTTGAAAGAAGTGGTTGTTCCACTGTGACCTCGTTGGTGTCTACTTCCTCATGAGGGGGAGGGGAGAAGGAGRTGCTGGTCTCTTCTCTCTGGCGTCCAGTGATAGGACGCGAGGGAATGGCTTAAAGCTGTGTCAGGGGAAGTTCAGACTGGATATTAGGAAAAAGTTATTTACAGAGAGGGTGGTCAAGCACTGGAACAAGCTCCCCAGGGAAGTGGTCGTGGCCCCAAGACTGTTGGTATTCCAGAAGCATTTGGACAATTCTCTTAGATATATGGTTTAAATTTTAGTTGCCTTGTGTGGAGTCAGGAGTTGGACTCGATGATCCTTGTGGGTCCCTTCCAACTCAGGATATTCTAGGATTCAATGATATTCTGGGAAAAGGATCATTGGAGAATGCCTGGGAAACCTCTGAGAAACTTGAGGGTGACTGCTGCTGCCAGGTAAAGGCAAGGTAGGTGGACACACAAAGATATGGGCATGAGGAAGCTCTAGCAGCTTCTGATGTGTGTGATCAACTGCCCTTGACCCAGGAGCCTTTGCTGCAACTGTCTGCTGATAAGAGAGGGTCCAGCACCTTCTTTGTTGGTGCTCAGGAGAGGCCTATGTAAGAGCCAGACCCAGATAGCAGCCAATGGATGCAGTACTTCGTGCAGCAGAATGCAAAGAAGGGGGCCTCAGCTGAGTTCAAACCTGCGTAAACAGTCTCAGGTACGTAGTGACAGGGCATTTTCCCCAGCAGGTGTTGGAGCCGCTGTAACTGCCAGGGTAGAGGCTTTGAGCCAGGTGGAGATTCAGATGGTGGATGCAGCCCTCCAAGTCCCACACTGCARGGAGGGTCTGGAGCCTCTCTCTGACACCAGGAGAGATGGCCCTCTGTGCTGCAGGAGGTGTGCTGTGTAGAATAGAATAGAACAGAACAGAACAGAATATTTCAGTTGGAAGGGACCTACAACAATCATCTTGTCCAACTGCCTGACCACTTCAGGGCTGACCAAAAGTTAAAGCACCTTGTTAAGGGCATTGTCAAAATGCTTCTTAAACACTCACAGGCTTGGGGCATCGACCACCTCTCTAGCAAGCCTGTTCCAGGGTTTGACCTTTCTCGTTGTAAAGAAATGCCTCCTAAAGTCAAGCTGGGACTGGTCAGCCTGGAGATCATCCACCAAGGTATATGAACATTTAAAAATAGGGTGTAAAGAACATGGAACCAGCCTCATTTCAGTGGTGCCCAGTGAAAGGACAAGAGGCAATGGGCACAAACTGAAACACAGGAGGTTCTGTCTGACCATCAGGAAACATGGAAATATGTTTTTACTGTGAGGATGAGTGAGCACTGGCACAGCTTGCCCAGAGAGGTTGTGGAGTCTCTATCCTTGGAGATATTAAAAAACCATCTGGACACGGTCCTGCGCAACCAGCTCTAGGCGTCTTTGCTTGAGCCGGGGAGGTTGTACTAAGTAAACTCCAGAGGTCCTCAGCCATTTTGATTTTGTATCCTTTCTGCATGGGCTAGCTAGTAATTTCACCAAATTCCTCTTTCTTTGGGACTTCCCTGGACTCATCTTCATGCTTCCAAACTTAACTTGTACTCTAAATAAACTCCGTAAATTAAAACTACTTTAAATTCTTCTATCTTTCCCAAGGATCTCCTAGTTTCTGCAGTGTACGAATCCATCTGTCAAGCTCTTAAACTGAACTGTAAGAGCTACATCTTGTCTTCAGTTCATCTAAGTATTAGACATTTTAAATCATTGTATTGAAATTTAAGGAAGTTTTGCTATCATCACCCTTACCCTACCTCCTAAACTTGTGAATTTCACTTCTTGGTGAGTTGAAAATAAAGATGGACAAGCTGGATGAGCAAGCTCTTTTCTTGGAATGTAAATAATTGAATGAATAGCACAGAAAACTAAATCATTTCCATTATGTATGAATGATTAGGTCTCCAGCAGATACTCTAATTTGCTGCCTGCATGTCTTAAGTATGATAATATATTGAAAATTTATATTGAAATATTTTGAAAAGAGGTTCACTCAGCTGGTATTTCTTTAAGGAGAATAGATGAAGTAAGGAAAAAGCAACATGTTAGATGACACATTGCATAAGAATTTTCCAGAAATTAGCTGCATTTTGAGTGCTCTGCCTCCCAGCTGTTCTTCAAATATGAAGCACCAGTTAAAATTACACTGAATAAATAGCCCAATGTTTCTAAAAGGCTTTTCATTCCTTTCAGTTTCGTACAGGTTGCTGTGCTAACACATCAGGTCATTATGCAAGTTAAGAAATACAGCATGAAAGAGAAGAGTTTAGGCACAAATTTCATTTTGCCAGGTTTTTCTGTTTCTGAAGTGTCCACACTTGTGGATGTTTTATTTATAAAGGTGTTGCGCAGTATGTGTCACTTCTCCCAGATACTGTTAAAGAGCTGAATATCCCGTACCTCTCAAAACTCATACTTCCAGAATAAATCATAACTTTTTCTGAAGTTGTCTCATTTAAACATCCAGGAAATTAATCTCATTTTGGCAGTTTGTGACTCTGCTCATGCTAATTTGCCTACTGTCTACAAAATGAGGTTTTGTTCCAGAAATGTTTAAAATGGGAAAGTCAAGTTAAAGTTCAAAAAATACTTAATATTTTACAGTAAGGCATATTATTTCTTCAAGTGATTTTGGACACTACTTTTTCCTTGAACAAAATTTAGCTTATACAAAAATTATCCTTAAACAGACAGAAGAAACACGACGTAATATGAACAAGAAATACAAATGCTTGCTCTTAACAGTATCTCAACACAGTTCAGTACCCTTTCTATGTCAGAAAAAGTGGAGGACTTGCAATGGAAACCATCTATTCAAGGGGGCTTTAACATGGCTTTTCTAGCTCACATTCATCTACGATTCTATCATATATAAATATAAACTACCAGACAGATTTATAGATGTATATGCTAAGTAGCATCATATATGTCCTCCAATGTTTAGCTGATATAGAGTCCAGGAGTGAGATACTGACAGCTGACCACAGATATTTGGGCTGAAACAGAACCACTTTTGGTTTTTGGATTCATGTTCTGAGAGTTCACTCCCTGCAGGTTAATGACACTGGAATTCTTACAATTACTTTAAAATCAGAGGACCTTATACTCCTCTAAATTCTCAGAAAACAAATGAGTAGATCTGCARGGAGCTTCCCACTTAGTAAATTGCAATTTCTTCTCCCAGAAATGACAAAATTCTTCAGCTGTTTTCTAAGGTAGCTAATGCTCTGAAAATCTACCCAGGAACATGGAAACTCTTGGATGTCTTGTGGCTCTGCAACACTTCCACTAAAAAAAATAATTTCATTTTGTGACAAGTGTACTGCTATCCTCAACTGCATTAGACAAAATACTGCCAGTAGGTTGAGGGAGGGGGTCCTTCCCCTCTTCTCAGCAGTGGTGAGGCCACACCTGGAGTACTGTGTCTAGTTCTGTGTTCCCCAATACAAGACAGACACGGACATTCTGGACACAGTTCAACAAAGGGTCATGAATATGATGAAGGGACTGGAACATGCCTCCTGTGAGGAAAAGCTGAGAGAGCTGGGACTGTTCAACCTGGAGAAGTCAAGGCTCAGGGTGCTCTTATCGATGTATATAAATAGCTGAAGGAAGGGTTCAAAGAGGACAGAGCCAGGCTCTTTTCAGTGGTGCCCAGTGACAAGACAAGAGGCAATGGGCACAAACTGAAACACAGGAGGTTCTGTGTGAACATCAGGAAACAGTTTTTTTTACTGTGAGGGTGACTAAGCACTGGAATAGGTTGCCCAGAGMGGTTGTGGAGTCTCCCTCCTTGGAGATATTCAAAAGCCATCTGGATGCGGTCCTGCACAACCAGCTCTAGGTGTCCTTGCTTGAGCAGGGAGGTTGGACCAGATGACCTCTTGAGGTCCCTTCCAACCTCAATCATTCTGTGAAAAGAAACCAAACAAAAAACTTTGGCAAGAGAGCAACAAGGTCCTTGGTTTTTGTCCATTCCTGCCTGTTGGCAGAGCAMTCAGCAGTAAATTGACCACACCTGAACTCTCATTGCAGCTGCACAAGACTTAGGTTGAAGACACCCTGTGYAAATTTATGCTGCCTGAAATCTTACTGGTTTTTGACAGGCTCTTAATTCATACATCTCCAAGGTCAGTAATATGGTTGGTCTACCACCATGGAATGTGAAAGCTTGATGCTAGTTACCCTCAGCAAAAGGTTTCTCTACAATTTTAAATGGCAGGAACCATTGGTGAGCTGCTTCTCTACTCCAGTGCCATGGTACAGCTGTTTTGCTGCCTCTTCTCTTAATGAAGCAATTAAAAGTTATGTCATATTCTGCAAAATTTTCTGTTGCACAGTAATTGTTTAAATAGTGCTATYTAAATTATTCGGGTAATACAATGCATACAATTTACTGTTAATAAACATATTCACTYAATTACACATACTCAGTCTTTTCTCACTCTTACTAAAATGCTGGAGTATACAAGGACAATATAATTAACCAGAAAGAATAAAAATTCATTTCTTCCTATATCTTCAATAATAAYTTACTTATACCTTTTCCCTAGTTAATTTTTAAGTTCTTTAAATATGAGAGTAATATAAGCAATATTTGGGGAAGGGAGTCTTTAACACACCCAAAGATTTCTCAGTTTACATAGGCACCTTTCAAAAATGAGGCATTAAATTCCCATACTGGCTTTCTGAAAGAACTGCCTCACAAACGCCTTCTGATCACCGCCTTTTATTTTGTTAATGAAAGTGTGCTCAACAGAATGGATTTTCTGCTCTTTTTGTATAAATAAAATTATAATTTATTTTATAATATGGAAGTATTTATTAACTATTGATGAAAYGCCACATAATATCCTGTATTGCACAAMCATAATTTTATTRTTTTTAAAGAAATTTAAAAACTCAGTCTATATRCAACACACAAAAAAATCAGAATTTAAAATGGCTAATCTTCTAATTGTAGAACATAAAATGTTGCATAAAATAAAAGAAATAAACCTTGAAATAATCTGAAAAATRATAACAGGAATATGTGTCTTTCTCTTTAAACTGAGAGGCATTTAAATGTCCTGTTACTAGCAAAACAATGACYGTGTGTGTCTCAATCACAAAAGGCTCTGTGAACCTCTGTCATTTTYCATTAGAATGATCCTAGAAAGTCATTATCATAACAGTATGTATTGGGTAACACACAAAGCTCTTCAATGAGTTATTCAGGAATTAACACAACTTTCTATGTGGCTTTCATACAATTATTGTAAATTAGACTTATGACAGATGTATCTGTAACACCCTCCCTTGTGCTGTGCCTTGACAGTCAAGATCAGATGAGGCAGTTGGAGAACTTCTACAAAAATTTAAACTACTTTGAACAAGGAATTTAATTTTAAGGAAAATGCTTTTAATTGATGAAGTCATCTCTCCTGTTAATACTCTAGCACTATCATTTGGGATACTTTTGAAAAATGTTGCCAGCTGAGTTTAATTACACAAACTTTTACAGGAGAAAATGTACCAGAGAAGTAAAAGGGAAGAAGTGTAGGGTGAATGAGAGTAAGATGTCCAAAACTTGATCTTTGCTATCACAGTCCTTCAGTGGCCACATCTATGAACAAAAATTAAAGTTGTGGTCCCCAGTATTGAAAATTAAGGTTCCTGAAGGCCTATACAACTGGTGTGAATCTAACCAGAACTGGACAGTTATTTTTTATTTAGTAAGCACAATTTTTTATATTGGTCACAGAAACATGCTATGAGCATTCTCTACAGCTAAAAGAATGAGTCTGTATTTAATTTGCAAGATGTTCCACATTAGTTTTAAAATTAAATCAGAACTTGCAAACAACAGTTGTATATATTGTTGGTAGCACAGTAAGGGTCTCTGGTTAAATCATTTCTTTATTATTTTCCTAAGAATCTGAGAAGACAAATGGAAACCTTTTCTCAAAATTCTTCTCAAAACTCCCGTGGATTAATAACAGGCTGAGGGGCAGATAGAGAGAGTAAGGCATGTTTAACAAGAAACAAACAAAAAACCAAACCTGGTAATCATGAATAAAACTGAGAAGAAGAAAAAAAATCAGTCTATAAATTACAATCTCTAAATTACGCTGCCATATGAGTTGATTAACATCGTCTATACTCCAGTCAAATAAGTAGTTCCACTGGAGGTCAGAAGGTGACAAAAAATACAGAWTCAATGGTAAGTATTCCTCTGATGTGCTCRTTTTGGCTGGRGTAGAGTTAATTTTCTTGATAGTAGCTAGTATGGGGCTATRTTTTGGATTTCTGATGAAAACAGTCTTGATAACACAAGCTGAGCAGTGCTTACACAGAGCCAAGGCCTTTTCTGCTTCTCACCCCACCCCACCAGCGAGTAGGCTGATGGTGCACAAGGAGTTGGGAGGGGACACAGCTGGGGCAGCTGACCCAAACTGACCAAAGGGATATTCCACACCATATGATGTCATGCTCAGTATATAAATCTGGGGGAAGAAGAAAGAAAGGGGGGACATTCGGAGCGATGGCGTTTGTATTCCCAAGTAACCGTTAGGCGTGATGGAGCCCTGCTTTCCTGGAGATGGCTCAACACCTGCCTGCCGATGGGAAGTAGTGAATGAATTCCATGTTTTGCTTTGCTTGTGTGCGTGGCTTTTGCTTTAGCTATTAAACTGTCTTTGTCTCAACCCACGAGTTTTCTCACTTTTACTCTTCCGATTGTCTCCCCCATCCCACCACACAGTGGCTGTGTGGTGCTTAATTGCTAGCTGGAGTTAAACCATGACACATAGAAACTGTGTCCTGACTGTACTGTTAAATTTTTCACATGTGGTCAGGCAGAACATAAGCGAAAATGTATTACCTTGAAATTATTTGAAGAAACATACAGTGAAAATCTGGCAGGTTTTTTGTGTGTGTGTTAACCTTAAGCTTAAATACAAGTCATTTTTCATAATAGTTGTGTGTAATACTAGATAAATTAGGTTTGGAAGAACATGGGATGGTTTCTTAAAAGGCAAAATATAGAACAATCTATAAAATATGCAGATTGCAGTAATAGTAAAAGAGCAAAGTATGTTTTCCGTAGGAGTAGAGAGAGAAGAAAATGCATACAATGCATAGAATGCATAAAATTTGAGCTATAGTMCTTTTCCATGGGAAATTATCCAGTGCTTTGGGAGGAAAGCCAATATCTACTGCCTTTGCTGAAGTTGTGGATCATCTTGTACTCCAGAAAATCCTTTATGGAGAGGGAGAGAAGAAAGATGTTACCATACAGGGTATTTCCTCACCCACATCACTTTCAATACAGAAAGACTATGAATAGCGCAGGTCTGAGATTTTTCAAGAAAATATATTTCCTAGGATGGAATTTCTGSTTGGAAGTAGAAAGACAAGTATGGCCCTATGTAAGCAATGGTGCTATGATCAGAGCACTCACCTGAGATGTGAGAGATTGGATGCTTGACTCCCTATCCAGAATTAGACTGAGCAAGGATCTGAGGCTGGTGGTATACAAGAGTTGATGAGGGTGTAGTGAGTGGCTCTCAGTATGGATGGATGGGTAAATACATGCATTTTCCTCTTTCTCTGTTTTTTTYCTCTTAACAAACATTGAGAAATCTTGGGTTTGTTCAGATGCAAAATAAGATTAAAAACATCCATAGATTTTTTTCAGTATAGCTGTAGACCAGAACTGAATGGAGATTACAGATGATCAGGTCTGTAATTTTATAATAGTGCGGTACAAACAAGAGKGAGTGGATGGCAGACAGGACACCTGTAGAATCTTGAAGACACATTAACATATGGAATTTGTGTTATCTGCCCAGAGCGGGCATTCAACCATCTCTGTCAGAAAACTTGGGCAMAGTTGGATAACCACGAGTTAGAAGYTTAAGTTTTCCATTCAGTCAAAGAGAGTGCTAGCAGGTCGTAATTCAGAGCACCTAAGATGGATAAGTAGGGGAGACCTATGTCCCCAGACCTATCAGCTGTATCAAAATTATTTTTTTCTCCAACATAGAAATAGTCCACAAGTAGAATTCTAAATGACAACACAATATCTGGGAAGAACAACAGCAACCTGAGTGAGACATATGGATTACTGACTTGATTATTTAGTGTGGCATGAAAATCATTTTAAGAYCATTCAGAGTTTCTCCCTCTTGCAAATAAATCACCACAGACATGGAAGGCAGAAAGAACACACCAGCTTTTTTGACAGGACATACTGTTGTCTTAGTGATACCTTACCAAGTTCAGTCACCATCATCAGTCTTTTCCCTCTGGGTAATACGTTAAATGAGGAAATATTGTCAGAAAACAAGTAGAATTAGTGAAGTACTAAGTAGGGTTTCTTAAAGTGAGTAAAAATACAATCTGTCTGCAACAGCAAAGCTGCATTCACTTTGAAACTCTTGGGTAACTAAGTCAGAAAATGAGACATTTTGATCATTTCACTCCAAACTGCCTCTTTTTATCTTAACCATATTAAAGCAGAATTGAACACTATACAAAGGCAACCTGCTGCCACTGTTAAGATATGGAAAACCAGGAAAAGTGAAGAAAAAAATATCACTCCTATAGGGAAAAAAACTAATTACATATGGGATGCTGAACTTTTGGAGGAAATGGCAGACATTGTCAAATTGCAATGCTGTTTCTGAAAAACGTGAACTATTGATCCACGGGAGACTCCACTTTTCATAGTGGGAAAGGACTTGAAGTAGCTAGCTGCAAAATGAAAGGAGCAGGAGGGAACATCAGTCTGTGCAAAGCATCATTTTCCTATTGATGCTAGAAAATTTGTAGGCATTATTCATACCAAATACTCAAACACAATACAGCAAGATCACAAAACAACACCTCTGAAAACAACTCTGTCTTCACATCTAAAGTTTTAAAGCTGGGAAAAACAAAACCTACGCATATTTAATTCGAATTCTATGTCAATGAGTGACTTGAAACTCAGGAACTGTATGGCCTCTCTGAAGCCTGCTCTGCTATATATTTCTTACCGAGCTCTTGAGTATGTTGTTATGGAAGAGGCAATATAGATAACACTACAATATCCTAAGACTAAGCCTCAGCAAGATCATGTTTCCAGGGAATAAATTTTCTGACAAAAGGAATTTACTGAGGTGGCAGATTGTGAAGGATACTCTCCAGCCTTCCTCACCAAGAATTCCGAAATAATTCTCCAGGTGACCAAAGAATATTTTCAACCAGGAACTAAACCAAGACATAGAATCATAACTTCCACAGAGCTTTTCTGAAGGGCATGAAACCTGGTATGATTTGCTTTGTCACTGCCACTTCAAAAGTCATGATTTCCTTGCATTTGGATACCTATCACCAGCCATCTACAGATCTCATGGACTCTCCTCACCATCTTCGAGATGGTTGTATATACAAATATTGAAGTATGTAGTATGAGATTGACAATTTTTAAAATTTCATACAGGACTCGAATGACTGTAATGACTGTGACACTGCTCACAGTCACCCAGAAAAATGTGTATTTGAAATAAAATACCATATCATATGAACTAGATCACCAGTAAAATTAAATTTGCAGACCAAACAGTAATTATACAGAGATACTTTTCACCATTATTGGAATGGAACCTAAGCTAAAGTATTGTGGAGAATCTTTCCAAAATACTTTCTATGGCTGCTTCCTCAAAGGTGGCTAAAATACTTTTAAACTTACTAAAGCCAGGTTGTATTAGAATATCTAAATTTTGCAGAAGGAGAAACTCGAAGACATTAGGCAAGATAGGACAAAAATTAGAAGGGATTATAAACAGCTTTTCTCCTGTAAACTTTGTCCTTACAAGACAGGGCTTTCCTTCCACACATTTTTTTTTTTGTTAACTCATTGTCTTTCTGAGATGCATCAGTCTCTGTCCTGTTTTTGTTGATTTCCAGGAGGTTCTTCTGTCAACTCTAAGCCTTGGTGGTCCTCACGTCAGTTTCATGTTCTTTCTGCAAGAGCAGAAGGCTCTCAGCACCTTGTCTTACTTTTATCTTCCCAAGTTCGCAAACTTCTAAAGCTAATCCTCAAGTACGGTCAGTATTTCTCTCATGAATCTCCCCCTTCTCCCCACCATCCATCGGGGTTCCATGTCACTCATTAACTTTTAAAAGAATTCAGCTGTATCACTAAGAACACACAAGCAAAACTGTGGGGATTCTGAAYGGCAGTGCTAAGGGCCTGCACATTGAGCTGCCGTGAGAATGGAATTTAACTAGCAGATGTGCACGTATGCCCGAACACGTTGCTCCAGCTTGTTATTCTGTAAGGGAGCTGAAAACTTCAAGAGAATCGTGTGATTGGCTAAATCCAAGGTTGAGAACAAACGTGTGGATCATTGCCAAGGGAAAGAGAGACTTTTCCTCAGGGATACGATCCGGGTGATTATTGGGGGAGACAGCAGTACCACCCCACTATAGTAAGGGATATATACTCCTGTATTGTATCAATAAACGATTCTGTGCATGCATATGCGAGGGTCCGTGTCTTTACTTCTCCGACACAAAACAAAGTCCATGTATTACAGTCATGTATGACTATCACAGAACAGATAAAGTGTCAGCTTCAAAATCACAGGCCTCAATAATAACAAGGATTTCTTCTACTTCTTCAACTTTGTTGAAGTTGTAAAGTACAGTTTCCTAGGTGTCTGCCAGCAGGCTGARCTCRTTGTTYTGCCTTCTGTGCTTTAAGAATGATKTTGCCGAACTCCACAATGAAGACATAGRTGAAGACACTATTTTAACAAAACTTTTGTCATAAGGAGTGCTCATCCTACATGACTTCAGGGAAGTCCACAATTTTAGTGACTTAACACACCTGATTAAAACTGCATATAGGATATTTAGATGAAATTCATACATTATATTATTGTTGTACATTGTTTACGCTAAGCAATTTCAGACAGAAAATATGAAGTATCAATTTGATACACAATAATTAAGGCATATGAGTCAGCAATAGAGAAACACACTAAATGTATAGTATAAGCATCACTGTTATTTGATGTACCTTAAGCTATGGGCTGCTAAAACTGTCTGCAAAATATATGCAGCTGGAGGATTGCTGCAAATGCATATTATAGCCAGAAAGTTCATTATATGACCACACTGTATACTAGCAGTGTAAGTTTTTTTTAAAAAACAGAACTAACTGCACAAATTTGAGTTTACTAAGAGACARAACAATCATTGTTATACAATCATTTTC
This sequence comes from Oceanodroma leucorhoa, assembly GCA_030449065.1. Taxonomy (NCBI): domain Eukaryota; kingdom Metazoa; phylum Chordata; class Aves; order Procellariiformes; genus Oceanodroma; species Oceanodroma leucorhoa. Next base: position 1,417,248 of record JASVER010000143.1, on the reverse strand, counting down.
CCTCTTGTGTCCATCCTAATATTTATATRTTATCCCTTATCTTCGTGATGCCTATTTCAGCTGTAACCTTTTGATGATAATTAATTTTTTTCCAAGCTGTTAAGTACCTGTCATATTGTTAGTGTTATATAAATAATATATAAGTTAAGCTATAACTATCACTATAATAAATAAAAGAAAAGTTATGATAGGACATCAAATTAAAGGTATTTGAGTTAAACAAGGCAGTAAAGATGTTTAACATATAATAACAAGCTCAAGTCATTGTGCAGTATCTTTTCCTTCCCTCTTACTTTTCCTGCCTTTAGTTTTCCTTTCTCTTTTTTTTTTTTTTTTTGTTGCCTAACTCTATCTACTTAAAGCACACACTATTTAGTATATATTTTTCTATTTTAAGGATTAAAGAGAATCTCAAATCTGAAACTGTGTAGGATAGCTTAGGAAAAAAGTGTTAGTGATAAAATCAAAGGATTAAAAAATAGATAGTCAACCATTCATAACCATAGTCAACCATTCATAACCATAACCAGTCTTTTTAGGAAGTGAACAAAGAGGAAGAGATAGTAAGTTGCGTAATAATAACTGTAGTAATATTTTACAGTGGTATAACGTATTATTATAAAAATGCACTGAAGTTACGTTACACATCAGACAAAACCATTTMTAGAATCCAGACTTAAAGTAATGATAGCATGCTTCATAAATATATTTTTTAAAAGTGTATAATCACATCGCAGAGGCGATCAGCCCCGGTGCAGGCGCGTCCMGCAGCGGGGCGGGGGATCGTGGCTGCAGGGGGGTTTCCCGAGCCGGGGAACCCCGGGGGAGCGCACAGACCTCCCGGGAACCRGCAGCTCTCACGAGGGCGGYKGACGAGGCGTGGGCGGGGCCAGGAGTAACGGCGGCCACGCCCCACTTCCACAAAAGGCATCCACAGGGAGTGCCGRCGACCGGGAGCGCTGCCAACAGGGCGGGAGAAGAGGGCGTGGCGCGGCAGTTCGCGCRGGAGGRCCTGGGGATGGATGAGGAGCCAACCAAGAGCTTATGGGTYATGATTAAAGGGAGGGCAGGGTCAGGTGACATCACAGTGGGGGTCTGCTACAGGCCACCCGACCAGGAAGACTGAGTGGATGAGGCCCTCTATAGACAGATAGGAGCAGCCTCACTTATCATAGAATCATAGAATCATAGAATCATTAAGGTTGGAAAAGACCTCTAAGATCATCGAGTCCAACCATCAACCCAGTACCCATGCCCACTCAACCATGTCCCGAAGCGCCACATCCACACGTTTTTTGTACACCTCCAGGGATGGTGACTCCACCACTTCCCTGGGCAGCCTCTTCCAATGCCTGACTACCCTCTCAGTGAAAAAATTTCACAAGCCCTGGTCCTCATGGGGGACTTCAACCACCCCRATATCTGTTGGAGGGACAACACAGCAGGGCATAAGCAATCCTTTGGAATGCGTYGATGATAACTTCCTTCWSCAAGTGRTAGAGGAGCCAACGAGGAGAGGKGCTATGCTGGACCTTGTTCTCACTAACAAGGAGGGGCTGGTGGGGAATGTGAAGCTCAAGGGCAGCCTTGGCTGCAGTGACCATGAAATGGTGGAGTTCAAGATCCTTAGGGCACTGAGGAAGGCGCACAGCAAGCTCACTACCCTGGACTTCAGGAGAGCAGACTTTGGCCTCTTCAGGGATCTTCTTGGTAGAGTGCCATGGGACAAAGCCCTGGAGGGAAGAGGGGCSCAAGAAAGCTGGTTAATATTCAAGGATCACCTCCTCCAAGCTCAGGAGCGATGTATCCCAAYMAAGAGGAAGTCAGGCAAAACCACTAGAAGGCCTGCATGGATGAACAAGGAGCTCCTGGACAAACTCCAGCACAAAAAGGAARCCTACAGAGGGTGGAAGCAAGGACAGGTAGTCTGGGAGGAATACAGAGAAATTGTCYGAGCAGCCAGGCATYGGGTTAGGAAAGCTAAAGCCCTGATAGAATTAAATCTGGTCAGGGACATCAAGGGCAACAAGAAAAGCTTCTATAGGTACACCGGGGACAAAAGGAAGACTAGGGAAAACATGGGCCCTCTCTGGAACGAAACAGGAGACCTGGTTACCTGGGATATGGAGAAGGCTGAGGTACTTAATGACTTTTTGCCTCAGCCTTCACYGACAAGTGCTCAAGCCTCACCCCCAAGCCGCAGAAGGCAAAGGCAGGGACTGGGAGAATGAAGAACCTCCCACTGTAGGAGAAGTTCAGGTTCGAGTCCATCTAAGGAACCTGAAGGTGCACAAGTCATGGGACCTGATGAGATGCGTCCACAGGTCCTGAGGGAACTAGCSGATGAAGTTGCTAAGCCACTATCCRTCATATTTGAGAAGTCATGGCAGTCCGGTGAAGTTCCYGCTGACTGGAAAAGGGGAAACATAACCCCCATTTTTAAAAAGGGAAAAAAGGAAGACTCGGGGAACTATAGGCCAGTCAGCCTCACCTCTGTGCCTGGGAAGATCATGGAGCAGATCCTCCTGGAAACTATGCTAAGGCACATGGAGAATAAGGAGGTGATTGATGACAGCCAACATGGCTTCACTAAGGGCAAATTGTGCCTGACAAATTTGGTGGCTTTCTACAGCGGGGTTACAACATTGGTGGATAAGGGAAGAGCAACTGGCATCATCTACCTGGACTTGTGCAAAGCTTTTGACACTGTCCCGCATGACATACTTGTCTCTAAATTGGAGAGACATGGATTTGACAGATGGACCACTTGGTGGATAAGGAATTGGCTGGATGGTCGCACTCAAAGAGTTGCGGTCAATGGCTCRATTTCYAAGTGGAGACCAGTGACGAGTGGCATTCCTCAGGGGTCAGTATTGGGACCGGCRCTGTTGAACATCTTYGTTGGCGACATGGACAGTGGGATTGAGTGCACCCTCAGCAAGTTTGCTGACGACACCAAGCTGTGTGGTGCGGTCGACATGCTGGAGGGACGGGATGCCATCCAGAGGGAYCTTGACAGGCTTGAGGAGTGGGCCTGTGTGAACATCGTGAAGTTCAACAAGGCCAAGTGCAAGGTCCTGCACCTGGGTCAGGGAAATCCCCAATACCAGTWMRGGYTGGGAGATGAACGGATTGAGAGCAACCCTGCAGAGAAGGATTTGGGGGTACTGCTGGATGAAAATTGGACATGAACCAGCAATGTGCACCTGCAGCCCAGAAAGCCCATCCTATCCTGGGCTGCATGAAAGGACACATGGCCAGCAGGTCAAGGGAGGTGATTCTCCCCCTCTACTCCACTCTCRTGAGGAAGCACCTGCAGTACTGCTTCCAGCTCTGGAGTCCTCAGCACAGGAAAGACATGGACCTGATGGAGGGGRTCCAGAGGAGCACCACAAAAATGATCAGARGGATGGAACACTTCTCCTGTGAGGAAAGGCTGMGAGAGTTGAGATTGTTCAGGCTGGAGAAGCAAAGGCTCTGGGGAGACCTTATAGCAGCCTTCCAGTACCTGAAGGGGGCCTACAAGAAAGCTGCAGAGGGACCTTTTACAAGGGCATGTAGTGATAGGACAAGGGGTAATGGCTTTAAACTGGAAGATGGGAGATTTAGATTAGATATAAGGAAGAAATTAGAAATTCTTCACTATGAGGGTGGTGAGGCACTGCAACAGGGTGCCCAGAGAAGTTGTGGATGCCCCCTCCCTGGAATTGTTCAAGGTCAGGTTGGATAGGTCTTTGAGCAATCTGGTCTGGTGGAAGGTGTCCCTGCCTATGGCAGGGGGGTTGGAACTAGATGATCCTTAAGGTCCCTTCCAACCCAAACCATTCTATTCTACATAGTGCATAACATTTGGCTGAAGGTAAGTCATAGTATTGGAATATTGTGCTACCTTCCCAAATGTGTTTGACCTTACACCGTAGTTTAAAAGGAGTTATCTTTAAAAATGCAAAAAAAAAAACCTTAGCATGTTATTATCTGTGCAGTGAATTTAAATGTTTTAGTCATAACATTACAGACTGTTTTAGGTGCAAACTGAGTGCTCGACTCAGAGTTTTCACGTTTTCCTCCTTTTCTTAATTACAATTGTAATTTAAGGTTGGATACTGAGATTGACTCTGAGGAGTCATTTATAAAGGCTTATAATTTTGTCAAACTTTTATAGTAGTAGATGAAAGTTAGCACAAATTTTTAATCACATCTAAACAAAAATTTGCATTTGAGAACCAGTTGTTACTTTATTTTTGAGAGTTAAAAAAAGGGCAAACACACACTTTGAAGTAAAAAAATAATGATTTRACCTTGGAAAAGTTTGTGTTAGCAGTGAACGAGACTGCAGTTCTGCAAAATATGTAGATGAGAGCATTCAATTAAAAATATATCACACTCCGTATGCATTGGGGAGGAGAATTAAACAAGTTACTAGCAAGTTACTACAAGTAACTTGCAAAATGATTTAATTTTGCATTTTTATCCTTAACTAAAGATATCTGCTGTTGTTTGTTTTTAGAACAAACTAAATCAAAACCTTTCTGAAAAATAGTATAAAGTTGTTACTTGCATATGAAAGGCATAATTCATATAAAAGGGCTAAACACACTATGTAGGGTTTTTTGTGCAAGAAAAACATTTATTATTTAAAAGTATATAAAGAAACAATGCCACAGCATTTTTAGAGCAAAAAGAGATTTTTCCCCCTCACATTGGTACATCCTGAATCAGCCTTGCTACCTAGTTTCACTGCCTTACTAGATGATTCAAGAGCCGAAGTACAATACTCTGAAGAGGCAAAATAGAAATGACTTTTTATGAGGSTGAGATTTGACCAACCACAGCAAGGCAACGCTGTTCAGTCCAGATACTTCTATTTATATTGACCAAAGAGTTATTAGAATCATCTGCTGTCTTCGTATATATTTTCTTGCATATAATACAGCTCCAACAAAGTGCACAGCAATTTATAAAACCATATGATGGTAAGGCACAAAACAGGCCATTCAAAACTGTTAATGAAATGCTGATCATCCACTAGCAGCGGATGAAGCCTACCCAAGACATGAGTTTTGAAAAAAATTAAAGATTAAATGGTTCAAATACATAAAGAAAGAAGGTGGGGGAGAAACCTTCCCATATTCTCAAGTCTTTCAAGTCTCTCATTACATCCAGTGTTAGCAGTCATCATTTGCATCAAAATGTGAGGTTCACTTGCCCCCAAGCACTGGGAAAAGGAGGCTGTATGGATAGGTATTTCTCATTAAAAACTTGTAGTTTGCAAAACATAGTCTAACCAGTGTTTTCATCTGGCACAAGAAAGACTAATGTAAAACAGTGTGACAGTTTCTAAAGAACAGTTTAAATTACAGTGGAAGTGGCTTACAGAAACTGAAGAAAATCACTGTATGAACAAACAAAAGAGCAAGAGGGTGATGTATTAAGAATATTTATTAGGAAACCGGCTGATTCTCTAGCATAATTATAGCTACTGAGCAGAAGGGCTGAGCACCCCGGACCCAGCTGACATTCATGAGGAACACTGGTACTCTGTATCCCTAATAAATCAGCTTATTGTTTATGGGGCTTAAAGGAAAACAAAGAATTTTCAACATGTCACTAGAAAAGTAGCACATGCAAATYTTGATATTAACTAGGACAAGCTGAAGAGTTTCCCAATTTGAGAGGTTCATATGAATAATTTAGAGMCGCTATCTGGCAAGTTTAGAGTGAAATGATGTAGCAGAAAAGCAAGGAAAAGAAATGGCAGACCACAAAAGTGAGATTGCTCTAGCACTAACAGGACTGCTGGGCCCAAAATCCAAGTTACTCCTTCCCCACAGGAAATAACTATTTAAATTACATATCATTGATACTATAGACYCTCATATTCTCCACTGCATTTTCTTTCTTTGCAATTAATACGGAAACAGAAGCAGACATGGCAGTGATTTTCTTTCTCAGACATAATTACAGGCGTATTTATTCCTGTGTGTAAATTAGGTTACAGATCTGCTGCATGTTCTACAAGAGCAGAGACTAATGGGAAACAGAATAATGTTGTGTAAAAATAAAATTACTGGGAACATTATAAATTACCAAAATGGTGTTGATGTGACAAAATTAAACAAGAAAGACATTGATTGATGGGTTTAAGTCTGATACTTATTAYAGGATATGATTAACAACCAAATGTACATTTTGACAAGAATGTCTCTAAAGATAATTTAAAAAATATAACTAGCTTTAATTTTATTTCTTTAATCACTTTTCAAAGAGTTTAGACTTTACAAGAAATAAGGAAAGATCCATATTTATACTTTCAATAATTATGATCATAGAGACTTCTCAGATTTGGTAATATGCTACATAAACATGCAGGTAGGACCAAAAAGTTTATTTGAGAAAGATCTTAAATGGATAACATGCTCTGCAGAAAAAGAAACAGAACAATTATTTTTTTTTCTAGGGTCTGGCATCTGGCAATACCATGAAATTATGTACTGCTCACAACAATGTAATATCATGCACTTGAARTTAGGAACTTGAAAATAACCTTGGAAATACCTCTTTTTTTCCTTTGGAATTTGGAAAAAGCAGCACAAAAGCACGCAAGTTTTTTATTGTTTTGAAATGCTGTGGATCAAACACATCATGCTCTGGATAAAAGCTTAATTTGTACTTGCTATAAAGAAAAACTGTCTTTCTCCTGTCTCTTCCTTTTATTGGGAGTGGGAAATGATTTTCMGATGTGAGAGATTGTCAGGGGAAAGGAGACTGGTGTTTAGCTTGGCTAAGTGTTGGTTTCAGATGAGCAAGTTGATTGAGCATTTTAGTTTATTCCTTGTTATTGACAGACTGAAATATACAATTATGATTCATGTCAAGTATTTCCAAACTTTCTCCAGAATTGATTCAAGCTATTTATATGGAGATCCCAAAATACCTCCTCTCCACCCCACTCACCATTTTTCTGTCTTTACTTAACARCTGTTGCAAACGACAAAAGTTCCATGGAGAAAAGGTTGCCATCAGATTTGGATTTTTTTTAAGTAGATAAGGCACAAGTATATTTATGCTTCTTTTCTTGGATATCATAACCCTTGCCTGTAGAAAACACTTCTGCTTTTTATTATTTTAATAGTTACTCCTATTGGTTGCTTTTTTACTAGTTCGTTGTACAACTCTGTGAGTCATTCCATAGTRTATATTTTGTAATGGAAAGCATCACTGTTTCTTATGTATGTCCAGTGGTGTATTCCAGTCATGATGTTTTAAAAATATATAAATATTGATGCCTATATTTTATTTTTCAGTGTCAATAAATACATTTCTTCCATACTAATCATAAGGATAATGACCTATTTCTGACACTGAAAAATGAAGCTCTGAGCTTTAACAGTGTTCATCCTTCAGGAAAAACTGTAGTTCTAGTTTCATAAATGGCATTATTGCAGCCAACATGTACTAAATTTAGTGCTATGCCACTTACATAGAGGAAGAAAATGACTTGCAAAAGGATATCTTTGGTGCCRGAAGAATCAAGAATATAATTCGGAATTCTGAATTCTAATTGCATTGAGTGAGATTCTTCTGTGCTTGTAGCATTGTTCTGGGTACCGCCTGCCCAAGCTCCTTGAAACCATTTCTGTCATGGGTATACAACCTGTTTTTCCAAGCAGTGGTTGCAAGTATCAGCAGGACTCCACTGTATTTCCTTCTTTTTGGTACTGCCACATCACACTTGAGGTAGTCACATCTTTTGACAAAACTGAGTCTTTGCCTACYAATTCCTATACAGTCTACACCTTCAGCATAATACCTTTCATGAACTAATACACGTTTAAAAAAATAGTTGAACTCAAGAGACAGGGTTGAACTGGAGCATAACTTCAGGAGTACTCCCCTGAAAGTATATCAAGCTAAACTTAATAATTAAAGGACAAGGTGAAGAGTCTTTATTTCYCGATTAGAGAGAAAAAAGATGAGTCAATCTGGGGATCTTGGCCAGCCGTCCCAGTCACAGTGCAAGTACCTGTGGCATACAGGRCTTCATGTGAGCACTGCTGAGTGCACACTGGAAGCACCATATGCTGACACAATTGTTACACCGCTCATACCTACCCAATTACTCTGTGATGCACTTTGGAGAATTAGATGCTCTGATTAGGATAGTCTATAAAAGCTATTCTATTTTATTCTAATAAGTTCYGTGGACATTAAATCCATTCTTATTCTGGCAAATACTCCAGCTTTTCTAAGACCCAGGATCTCCCTTAAGTCATTAAGAAAGATTTTAAATTAAAATGCATCACACCTGACGCCAAACTCAAGTCTTGACATGCAACTGACGGTTAAASCTATTGATGAATCTATGTTCTAGTGAGTATAAAAACATCCATGCTGAATCATACCCATGATACATGTAAAGATTCTATTTTTTACAACAGTAGCTAGTAGCAGATGCTTAACTACATGATGGGTATATGACTCCTTATCCTTTAAATTTCCCTCACACAGTTTCCAAAAGTCAGCCGTTTAAAGATATCCAGGTCAACGCTTGCATCTGGACTATATACCAGCGGACCTCACTAATTCCTTTTTTTAATCCATTTATATTTTTTTCTAATTGATTTATAATTTTGACCACAGTAACAGTCCATGAGAAGGAATTGAATTTSTGTTGTCTTGAAAAATTTTTCTACTGCTGTTACCTGGCAATTTCTTTGGGTGCCCTCTTGTTCTGTATAAGAAATGGTGAATTATTGTTTCGTCTTTCACTTCTGCACAGCGCTTACTGTAACGCATTTAGTAAACACTCTCCTCATCTTTATTCCAGAATAAAGAAATCTTGATAATTTATTCTCTCCTTCCATGGAAGTTGCTCAAGTAGTTTTGATCATCTTCCAGAATAATTTGTGAAAGTTCTCTATATCCTTTATATATRTGAGACCTGAGTTGCATTTCTGGTGTTCAAAATACCAGCATTCTTAGTAAGCATGTAAGCTTATAGGGTCATAGCATTTTCTGTTTTGTTCTTGATTCCTTTTCTAGCTATTCTTACCATTCTAACTTTATTCTTTCCTTGTTATCCAAGTATTGTCTTACTGTTTTCAGAGATCAAACTACAGCAACTATTTTCTGAGCAGTCATAGATAATGTAAAAACTGCAAGTGAGATCATTAGGAAAGTAATACAGTGTTCTGGGGTTTAAAAACAAATAAGTCAATGATATAATTTCCCATATACTTGAGGTGTCTCATCTTGTTCATGATGTGAATGCTCTAAAGAGACTGTTATAATTGATGCAAATGTTTCACTGTGGTAAGGTTTAATTAACTAACTTAGAAAAACTTTACACACAGACAGAACCAAGCATCCCAGTGAGATAGAAGAGAGTGAATAGTGGAGTCAGAGCAATATTGGAAGACATCTATAGGTGTTTGGAAAATCCTCAAGAGAAAACTGAGATAATTAAAATAATTGCTACCCCCTTAGCATTATGTTATGTTATCTTAAGCAAATTAAGTATTTAATTTAGTCTCAAAAAYGTTTTCATTTATTTCAACCTTTTTAATTTCCTATTTCTTCAACTTCTCTCTCATTTCATCCTCATGAAATACCCATMTCCCTGTATCTTCCCTTACTCAACTCACATTCCTTCTAACCTTTCCTTATGATTTTGCAAAACAGTAGTATAATAAATTAAATCTGCTGTGTATTTTTCTACCAAAGGAAGGAATTGTGTTCTAAAAAATGGGGAAATCAGGAGATTTAGTCTACAACTTATCTCTACCTCAACTTTTTTAAAAGCCCTTGATATGTGAGGAAATTTACAGATGGTAGCTAGAGTCTAYTTCCAAGACACTACGGAAATCTTGCTTGAAGAGTATGTCAGCAAAGAGAATAAGCTGAAAACCTCCAGTGCATGCTGTCCCAAAGGAATAGGAAGGAAAGGTGAACCTTTAACCCTGTTTCAYGCTGAGTATTGATGCCTCATTGTCMGCATCTCTGTATTTCTAGCACARTTTTCAGCACCTGAGTGCCATTTCCTAGAATTCACGTTTTGCTGTGAAATCCTTGTTCTTTTTATTTCATTTGTAATTCCCTTCTGTGCTGGTTTTGGCTGGGATAGAGTTAATTTTCTTGATAGTAGCTAGTATGGGGCTATGTTTTGGATTTCTGATGAAAACAGTCTTGATAACACAGGGATGTTTTCGTTATTGYTGAGCAGTGCTTACACAGAGTCAAGGCCTTTTCTTCTCACCCCACCCCACCAGTGAGTAGGCTGGGGGTGCACAAGAAGCTGGGAGAGGACACAGCTGGGACAGCTGACCCCAACWGACCAAAGGGATATTCCAYACCRTATAGTGTCATGCTCAGCATATAAGGCTGGGGGAAGAAGAAGGAAGGGGGGATGTTTGGAGTGATGGTGTTTGTCTTCCCAAGTMACCGTTASGCGTGATGGAGCCCTGCTTTCCTGGAGATGGCTGAACACCTGCCTGCCGGTGGGAAGCAGTGAATAAATTCCTTGTTTTGCTTTGCTTGCACACGTGGCTTTTGCTTTACTTATTAAACTGTCTGTATCTCAACTCACGAGTTTTTTCACTTTTACCCTTCTGATTCTCTCCCCCATCCCACCCGGGGGAGAGTGAGCGAGCGGCTGTGTGGTGCTTAGTTGCCRGCTGGGGTTAAACCACGACAGTCCTTTTTGGCGCCCAATGTGGGGCTCAAAGGATTTGAGATAACGACAGGTTTGATTGCAATGTCCTAGATCAAATTTATWGCTGTTATTGCTGTTTAGCTATTAATCTGCAGGCTTCTGAGCTTGCCATGGGGCTTGCTCRCCTCACAGTGTATTAGAGTCTAGTGCTCGTTAGTGGCTGCTTTTTGCTTTCGCTGCTTGCTGTRCTGCTGCACTGCTKATCGTCTCACTGTGCTGTGCCTGGGAACAKTTTGATAACAGCRRTGGSSATGCGCCTGGGCTGGCAGATGGCCAGGGCATCGCTGCTGTTCCTGTGCTGCTGTACTGGRCAGGCTGGGACTCCAGTGCGAACTGGAGTCAAAGGGACTGCGACCTGTGGAACAAGTCCAYGTGGGAGCAGGACATCCCTAAGCATCGGTGGCCTTGGATRAGCCCACGACAGAGCAGGTACATCTTGAAGCGTCTGTGGCCGTATGTCTGTGCTGCAGCAGGTATCATTCTGAAGGGACTGTGGCCCAAGGATAAGTCCACACTGGAGAAGGTACACCTCGAAGCATCAGTGAATGTGCATGAGGTCATGCTGGAGCACCTCAAAGCGTGTGGCCATGGATAAGCCCATAACAGAGCAGGTACACCCCTGGAGGGACTGCAGCCATGGGTAAGGCCATATTGGAGCAGGTTTACTTCTGAAGGGACTGTGGCTGTGGGTAAAGCCATGCTGGAGCAAGTATATCTCTGAAGGCATTGTGGCCCATGGATAAGGTCACGAGGGAACAGGTGCACCTCAAAGCAACTGTGGCTGTGGATAAGTTTATGCCGCAGCAGGTATATCACTGAAGAGACCGTGGCTCATAGATAAGGCTCCACTTGGAACAGGTACGCCCCTAAGGGACTGCAGTCTGTGGATAACTCCAAGCCAGAACAGGGGAAAGGGGAGCAGTTCATTGCAATGTTAAACCCAATGGTCTGGTCCAAAGGGACCAGGGCTGAAGATTGTAATGGAAATACCTTTAAATTGTTGTAACCCATCATTTGAGTTGCTTGTTATAGGAATTACTATAGTAGGAACCACCTGAGCCAAGGTAGGACAAGCCTTACAAGAAGTGGTGCAAGTGCAGCAGTGACCTGACCTGAGCTGGCTTTGGTGCCCATTAACTCCACACAACACACCACCTCTCCTGTCCTGAGTGACCACCATAAGAGATGGAGCCCAAAGTCATGGACTAAATGAACTCAATGGATGTTTTGTGGACATTTGTGGACATTTTACAGTCATTTCACAGGGGTGGTCCATAGACTGAGGGCATGATATCTGTGTGTTATATCAAAGGATGGGAAAGGGGCTGGTGAGTAATGAGAACGTATTAGATAGTGTGAGACCTGAGCATGACATAAATGGTATGGAATAAGGGGTGGATACTGTCCTGGTTTTGGCTGGGATAGAGTGAATTTTCTTCATAGTAGCTAGTATGGGGCTATGTTTTGGATTTCTGATGAAAACAGTATTGATAATACAGGAATGTTTTAGTTACTGCTGAGCAGTGCTTACATGGAGTCGAGGCCTTTTCTGCTTCTCACCCCACCCCACCAGCAAGTAGGCTGGGGATGCACAAGTAGTTGGGAGGGGACACAGCTGGGACAGCTGACCCAAACTGACCAAAGGGATATCCCACACCACATGACGTCATGCTCAGCATATAAACCTGGGGGAAGAAGAAAGAAGGGCATGACATTCGGAGTTATGGCGTTTTGTCTTCCCAAGTAACCATTACGYGTGATGGAGCCCTGCTCTCCTGGAGATGGCTGAACACCTGCCTGCCCATGGGAAGTAGTGAATGAATTCCTTGTTTTGCTTTGTTTGCGTGCGCAGCTTCTGCATTACCTATTAAACTGTCTTTATCTCAGCCCACGAGTTTTCTCACTTTTACTCTTCTGATTCTCTCCCCCGTCCCACCCGGGTGGAGTGAGCGAGCGGCTGTGTGGGGCTGAGTTGTCAGCTGGGGTTAAACCACGACTCCTTCATATCTAGGAATGGAAACATGCAGGAATGCTGTCTTTCATGTTCCTCTGTCAAACTGTGAAGGAGATTGGAAAACTGTTCACTTTCCCTTTAGATACAAAACATATTTTTCATCCTTAAAGACCACGTGTTTTATGAGGAACAAAGTCTATACCCCTGCAGTGACCTGTATTGCACAGAAAGTCATTGGATTTTTTCAATGATACTGGGAAAGACTTGTTCCATTTCCAAATTCCCTCACAATGATCACTTCTCACCAGAGAGGAAGCATACCATATGGTTATTTTTTCTGCATATAAAAAAGATAAATACTTCTTAGCAATATAGTTCCTTCACCTGTTTGCCAAGTAGCACTGTAATTTTTAAAAGAGAGAAAAAGTTTAATCAAGTCCCCCAGTCTCTCCTTTGTATTTTGAGGTTTATTGCAGACCAGAAGAAATTTAATGTGGGAACGTGTTTAAAAATACCAAAAGAACTGGCGAAACAGTCAAATGACCATTATTGTCGTACTTCTGACTCATTGGCACACAGTCTATCCAACACAATGATTCTGATGACCACAAATTCTCATAGATGTAAATGTCTTCATTAACGTTTCATCAGCATAGCAACCAGTTCACAAAAGTTCCATGCATGGCTTTATTATTCCTGATCCCACATTAACCAAAAGTTTCTTAGTGGAATGACATTATTAACTTCTGAAGACCCTGCTGCAATTAAAAATATGCAAAAGAAAGCAGGCTTAAGCAGTTTGAACTTACTCTTTCATTATGCTACTTTTGCAGCTTGAGAAAAACACAGAAGTTTGCCCTTGCATGAATCTTTTCTTCTGAAAAGCAAAATTTCCCCTAAAGCCGAAAGCTTCAGGACAATACTGTCAACCARTCTTTGCTCCAGAGGAAAACACGAACAAGTTAATTTATAAGCAGTATCCATTATTTCATAATTCTTTCCTATTTCTCAAATGTACCTCTGCATCTGGAAAGATGATCCAGCCCCCAACAAATGCAAATACTTAACTGGTGCTGTGGATAAGAAAACATGCTGAAGTTGCCTATTTTCAGGTGTGCAGGCATATATACAAATGGTATGAAGATATAAATAGGAATGATATGATACTCTTTGCACCTCTAAATCTGGTATTTGGCTTGTCTCAAACTTCCACCAAAATGAGGGAATAGATGAGCTGAAGATGTGATTATATTGATATAAATTCAGTCTTCTGCATATTGTGTTTGAATGTAAATGTCAGATAAGCTGCAGACCAAGTTGTGAAATATATGAATTTTAAGTATAATTTTCCCTCTTCCACTAGCAAATGCCCTACTTAACATCTTTTATTTATAACCCTTGTGACTGCATGGATTGCATCACTGGATTCCTTGTAAGCTCATCCTTTTCACTGCCAGTGACATTTGGAGATCAGCTGCAGAACTCSTCATCACTTGAGCTGTGCAGCCAATGGACAGCTAGTAGCAGTTAAACAGTTTTACCCCACAAGCCCCCTAGGCAGAAGATGAACTCTTAGGTGTATGACTCTGCCCTCTTCATTTGAAAGCCATGTTGTCAAATACAGTCAAACTAGTACAGCAGCTTCAGGACAAATTTTGTGCTCCCTCAATATGCCTGTTGTCTCGCTGTAATGTTAAAATAGGTGCTAAGCCAGAATACCAGAGAAATCAGCACAGGGAAAACAGAGCCTGAACCAAAATGTTGCAATACAGAGAGAAAGTGAAGCTGAAGGGTGAATTACACTATTTAGTGCTTACCAACGGCTCTTATTTTTAAAACTCTTGTCCTTGACCTGGAGAGCACATAATAGGAATTATTAAAAAAACCTTTTCTTTAATGTAGGCCAGTACAGAGTAATGTCTCTAAAGTAATTTCAAAGTAAAAAAGAAGAAAGCAATGAGAACAGTGGTTTGTAAGTAAGAGACTGTGGGAATAAGTGCGTTCAAAGCAAAGCCTTCTTATCCAAATGAAGAGAAAAGAGGAAGCAGCAGTACAGAGAGAAGTGCCAGGCTGTAGCCAGATCTACTTCAACTCGGCTTATTTTCCCCATCACTGAAAAGGGGCAGCTGCACCATCAATCACAGTCAGAATGTTTTTTTCCTGTTAAATAGACAACCTGTCAGGCAGGTAACTAAATGTACGATATGCTTCAGCAGTGTAGCTTAGGAAAAGAATCAGTGTGCTAGGCATSACTTTCACAATAAAACAATTTATTACTAGGACTGTTCGGCTTCAAATAAAGCTCTGAGGGCAATTTCCCGACAGCCATTCACTGAGCCAAAATARGCTGAATCTTAGTGGAAAAGTGTGAACTTTACAGGAAGTATGGATGGTTAAAACAATACCTCTCCAGTAACCTGAAACATCCCACACTAGAAAAAATTAATACATTTATTAATAAACTAAAACACTACAATTTAATTCTTCCACTGTGATGATGTTAATTTGTGTTATAACAAGGTAAACTTTTAAAAGGGCTAAGCTTCATCAGGTCTAAACAATGACATTTCAGTTCAAAGAACTCCATACAGTAAAACAGAAATAACCATATTAAAYACAGATCTTCTAATGAAATCTGAATATATAATAGTATTCTTTTTAAAGGGCACTAATTTGCCATTAGAAGAATCTGTTTCAGGCAAATTACTTTCAGTGCAGCTTGTCTGCAGCTATTGATGYGAATCCTTAGCRAAAGGAACACAAGTAACTATTATGYTTTTTCAAGGTATAAGGCATATATTCTCACAAGGATAATATATATTCTTAYGGTGACATATATTCTTACAGGATTTTTACCTTATAATTTTAACTCTCATTTCCCCCCAATATTGCCAATGTGAACTCAAAATAGTTGACAAACCCAGAAGTTTTGATAATGCAAAATTATCTACTCATGCTGCCACAGATCTTTATTCTGCATTTGCTATATGCAAAATACAATGCTTTTAACACTTTGATATTATTAAGAACACATCAAGATCTAAGTCCCTTGTAAACTTTATAGTCCTTTATAGTCATAAGAGTARTGTACTGTTACTGAGAGTTTCTAAACTTTCAAATTTATTCACGTTTGCCGGGGACATTATTTAAGAGAATGGCTACAGTATGCATGTATTTGTCCCTGCAGCATTCTGCATCCTGAACCTTTGAGTGTTGTTTTTGTAGTCCAGCCATCCTCACAACAAAAACAAGCACTTTGGCAYTCTCAGTGCCAAATACATTCGTTTATGAACTCGTCTGAGACGATAAATTTATTTGTTTAAATTGTTTTAACATAAAAGGTGTTCTCTCTTCAACTTCTCTTTCAAGGTTATGCATTTTATATCATTTAGACTACCCCCACTTTCAGATTTGCATATACCTGGTATTTAACACTTAAAGGGAGAACTTCAAAATTATATCCATTATTAATGCATTTCCTCTTCTGAACATCTGTCACATGCCTGGTGTTTTTCAGAGCCAAATCCATTATAGCGTGTGAACACCACATACAGTGAAAAAAAACCAAACCAAACCAAACCAAACCACCAAAACCCCAAAACTATAATAAGAAAATAATTTTGGCTGTTTTATATTACAGCAGGGAAAGAATCAGTGTCCTTTGTTTAGCCAGAAATTATACTAGATTTACAGAACAGTCCCTGAGCCAGTATTTGCTGACTAACTTCTATGCAAAACTTCATTCACATCCTGGAATAAAAAGTGTGTCATTTGTTAAAGGCAACAGGCATTRGCTGTTGTGAAAGTCCTTTTCTAAGTGGTTCATTTATGCAGTTAGGAACAGGACTTCTGCACTGATTAAAACTGAAGTGGTGAGCTCAGAGAAGTATGATTGTTCTGGGAGATCCCTCTGCAGGAAGTAGGAGGGAAAAAATGTGTTATAATGCAAATTTTCTTTAGACTCTTACAAATCCCTGCTACAGGGATTTTGTTTTTTAAGGGCTTCTGTTTCACTTGTAGCTCTATTGCTTAAATTGTATGTCTTCAAGCCAGGATTTTTCTGTGCAACAGCATTCAGGCTGATTCTTGAACAGGTTGTTTTTTTTTTTGTTTTTTTTTTTTTCTTCCAGCAAAGATACAGAACCAATACCATATGGCTATAGTTACATGTCCTGGGTTTGGCTGGGATAGAATTAATTTTCTTTCTAGTAGTTGGTATAGTGCTATGTTTTGGATTTAATATAAGAAGAATGTTGATGACACACTAGTGGTTTTAGTTGTTGCTAGGCAGTCTACTTTTCAAGGACTTTTCAGCTTCCCATGCTCTGCCAGGCACACAAGAGGCTGGGAGGGAGCATAGCCGGGACAGCCAGCCCAGCTGGCCAATGGGGTATTCCATACCATGTGATGTCATGCTCAGCATATAAGGCTGGGGGAAGAAGAAGGAAGTGGGGGACGTTTGGAGTGATGGCGCTTGTCTTCCCAAGTAACCGTTACACGTGCTGGAGCCCTGCTGTCCTGGGGATGGCTCAACACCTGCCTGCCCATGGGAAGTAGTGAAGGAATTCCTTGTTTTGCTTTGCTTGCGTGCGCGGCTTTTGCTTTCCCTATTAAACTGTCTTTATCTCAACCCACGAGTTTTCTCACTTTTACCCTTCCGATTCTCTCCCCCATCGCACCGGGGGAGAGTGAGCGAGCGGCTGKGTGGTGCTTAGTTGCTGGCTGGCGTTAAACCACGACATTACAAAAACATTTCTAATGTTTGCTGACCAGTATTGTTTTAGGAATAATTCCACAAAGTTGAATTGTCCTTCTTTGATGACATTTGCAAGAGTATATAGAATGTAGAAATGTTGCTATAGAACTTAGAACCTCTTCACAAAGACAAGAAACATTCCTGTGCAATCTGTTACCTTCAGGAGCAGATTCAAAGTACACAGGATTTTCAAAAACATTTTTTAATATTATAATATTATCACTGAGATAGTATTTTAGTAATTATTTTCCTCAGCACAGGGTACCTTCAAGTTCCCTTTATTTTGTATARAGGAGGTCCTCTATTCTGTACAATCAAATAGAGTATTTTGCCCTCCTAATAACAGTCAAAACAACATCTAGTATCTATTCAAAAGAATCTTGAGGTATTTCTTGTATACTAAAAATGCAAAGAAGAAATCATTTTTATTCCATTCCAGATGGTCTTTAGATGCACTGAAAAGCCGCTTTCATTTGAGAGATATTAAAAGCATCAGGACCATCATTCCTATAATATTTTTCTCTTAGTCTTTCAAGACATAACATCTCCTTATAAGCACAGGGATTTTCATTTCCACATACAAATGTAAACTTACACATTAAATAGATTTAATTTTGTAAAAACTGACTTTCCAGCCAGCTCACTTCCTGCTTAGTGACTGGAGGCAAGTGTTTAATGATTTCATTATTTTACTCTTACGGACTATAATATGTCACTTTAAAAATAAAATATAGAATATATATCATTAACAACTCTATCTTCATTTTCAGCAAAAGCACCAAATACGGTTTTCTGTAAGTAGCAAACACATTAGGAACAGGAGGCAATGCAACACTACTAGTCTTCATATTGTATTTGCATACATCTCAGRCTGTCCGTGGCACGTAGTCTACAACTGATGTGGCCACAGTCAATCTCACAGGCTGAATACCGTTCCAATACATATGCATCTGTCTTAATTTATGGAGTGTTAGGTTTTAAGGTGCAGGATGGCTATCAACAACTTGATCCTGCCTCCTCATTCTGGTGCCAGTATATTAATGAAACCTGAAAGTGAGAGAATACTTCTTAAGAATGAACATGGAAATTCATGACACAAGAACTTCTTCTCCCTCAAATGTTTGGGTTGAAAATGTAATTTTACTTGCTTGTTTATTTGCAGGTGTCATTGACGTAGTGGACTGAACTTCATAGCAAAAAGAAAAACACCCTAAAGATTTATTTTTGCTGTCACCAACAATTTTGAAACTAATGAAATACATACATTCACCTTCTTCCCACTCCATCACTATAAAATGAGGAAGAAAGCAAGCAAAAGAGAAAGAATAAATTAAAAAAACCCTCAACTCCATAAAATCTTAAAGAATCTACATGAGTTTAAAATAAATCTGTTTAAATTTGTGTCAATGTGTTCTTAAGACAGCAATGGTATAAAACAAGGCCTCAAATTTCATTTTACTTACCCACCTAAACTAACCTATGCAAAAAACTTTTATTAGATGAGTTTATATTAGTACCTGAACTTCAACATCCTTATTTGAGTCTACCTTCTGACATACTTTCTTCCCAATTTGTAACATTTTTATTACACACAATGTATATTTATAACATGTAATATCTGTGAAAATAAGATCTCCTGGAGCTAATGTCATACTGGAGATGAGAAATATGCAACAAAGACATGCTAGAATATG
Source organism: Oceanodroma leucorhoa (assembly GCA_030449065.1). Lineage (NCBI taxonomy): Eukaryota > Metazoa > Chordata > Aves > Procellariiformes > Oceanodroma > Oceanodroma leucorhoa. Next base: position 1,398,133 of record JASVER010000143.1, on the reverse strand, counting down.
TTTTTACCAAAGAGAAAGGATGAAATTTTGGCATACCAAAGGCAATGGCAGCTAATTATTSACATCAATGCCATCCCTTTTCTCCATATGTAGTTTGCCTGATTCTTTAAAAATGTCAAAAAAATCATGGCAATATGACATTAGAGGACATATTTACGGGTATTATTTTGTTTACATTTATTTCTTTTTCCATTCTTTTGACCATTGGAAGTGTTGTTTCCCTGCCTTTTTTCTTTTTTTCTTTTCTTCATCTAAAATATTTGAATATAAAAATCATAATGAAAATAGTGATTACAGTTTTCTCAAAAACTATGTTCATATATCTCTATTTGATGAGAAATTATATTGTAGATCATAAATCTAGAGAAACGAAAAAGGAATATTCAAAATTCCAAACCTGGATTTTAAAACTCAAGAATATTCACACTGTAGAAATAATCAACTCAGTCATTTAATTTAGGAAATCTGATATACTTTTACCGATTTCTGTATTTTCAAAAAGATATGCCAAAGATTAAACAATTGAAAAAGAAAAAAATCTCATTTAGAGGATAAGAGAAGAAAAGGGGAAAAGAACAAGGGAATTTGTGCAGGAATAATTAATAAGAATGCTAAATAGTCTCTATATCTATCCAGCACAGAATACTCATTTGGAGTGGCACAAGGTCAGAATTGTTTGTATCTGGCTTGCAGAAATGGGTGGAGAATTATCCACAGAAACAGAACTTGATGACATGAATATGATGTGAAGAATAATTGTCAGTTAAACTTTTGATTGTAAAAAAAATTTGCCGTTTTATTTCAAACTATCACACATCCTGACCATTATTCTCTGTGTCTTTGATTATAAAACATTTCCRCAGATAGCATTGTATTACCATTTTTAAATTTTTTGAAAGATTTTTCTGACTCATCTTGACACACAGCTTTTCTGACCACTCTGCTTGACTAGATTGTAATCAGGAAAAAATGAAGATTCCCTTGCAAGAAATGATAGTTGCATGCATCTTCCAAAGACAGTCCCTGTACAAGGTACACACGCAAAGGACAATGCCTTTTAAGAGAAATTAATAAGAATCAGGCATCATTTACCCTAGGAGGCTTTTAAAATCTCCACTTAGGACTGTCACATTGACAAATTATGTTCTAAGTTCAGAGATTTTTATGTAATCAGGTCTTCTATAATGAGACTTTCACAGCCATTTTGAAGAACTAAAGTAAATTACTCACCTCTTATGAAACATGGCTGAAAAATGCTAATGACTTTTTTGATATGGATTCAATTAACTGAATTCTTATTTTGGTAAAAGAAAAATCTAATTCTGATTGCTAATTATGCCTTTTGCAGCTTTGTTGTGGATATACTTATTGCACACATTTTACTTTGATTCTCCTATTGTAAATGTGAAAGTTAATGTTTTAGATTTACATTAAATGTCAGTGTTTCATGTTTACGTTACATGCATACCCTTATGCACAATTTACTGTGTCTTTTTTTGTTGTTGTTTTTTTGTTAGAACAATACATAACCCACTGGGGAACAGTTAGCTACTTCTTCCTGRTTGCTTTGTAATGATGCAGGTTTTTGAGAACTTGATAGTGGCCTATTAGGAAATTTCCTTAACTTTATTTTAATGGTAAACAAATATCTTAATTTTTTTTTTTCTCACTGTCTAAGGGTATTTCTTTTAATGTATTTAATCAATTTCAACAAAGATGGAAGATCTAATGTTTGAAGAACTTYAGGGTTTTTACAAAGATGAAAAACATAATATAGCTAACTGGCTTTTTTGGCCCTGGAAACCTAATTTAATAAAGCATTATGCGAGCTCTAGCTTCAGGTAAGCAGAAGACTTGCAGTTACATGGTCTATTTTTCCCATTCACAACTAGTTTCTGAGTGAAMGTGTGGAATTGTAAAATTTATTTATATGTGTAAGAAGCAGCTTCTATTGAATTTTCACAGACTTTGAAGGGCATGCTTGGCAGTGCTTGAGATAAGGATTAAGGTGGCRTAGGTCTTATTACACAGAATTGACTTTAGTTACAATAGCAGCTCCGTGGAAGCTGAAACACTCAACACAGTTGTTGTACAAGGAAACCACTGGTACCTGCGGATGAATAAAATGAGATCTGTGGTAACACAGTGGCTTTCTTCCCCTTGATTCAGTTCAAAGCCTGGCAATATCCTATTAAATGAAGCACTAGTACTGCACCTGCTTTGACACAGGGCATCAATATTGCTTCCTGCTTGTTACACAGGAGATAGAGGTGTGCTTATATATACTTCTTTACTTATCTATTATGTATTATTGTTATTATTTATATATATATATATACAATAAGATTGATTTTTTTTTTTCTTTTGAAATAACTGCTGGCTTCTGAAAAATAACAATTTTGAAATTTTCTGCCTGATGTGCTGCTTCAGAACAGGGAAGCAGATAGGTCATGACAYCATGCTATGTTTACCAGAAGGAAAAAACCACCAGCTACACAACAAAGGATGCAGCAGAAAAGAGAGTGTTAAGTCTGTGCTAATTTCTGTCAGGAAGATGAACTCTACTTCTAACTACAGGCCTCCTGGCCAGTTCCTCTGCTTCCTTTGCCTTCTCACTTCCCCAATTAGCACTTTATTAAATACTCACACTGTGCTTCCTTCCCTAAGCAGCTTCACTGTAGCTTTTAACTAATCACTGACACAAACATCGTCACTTCCTCCACTCCTGCTTCACATATCAAACAGGTCTTGAGAAAAATTACATTCAGACCCTCTTTAATCTTTTTTAAATGGTACCTTGGGGACAAGCATGGCATCACGTGAGTTACAGGAAGGAGGATACTACTAAACTTAAAAAATAAGTTAACACATTGAATGGACAGTTCAGTATGTTGCTTTCGTACAACTTACCTCATGTAGCTTTTCAGCAGACCTTATTCTATAGCCATMCACCATTACTTCAATGCTTTGTTTCCCAAATGCCATATCCTCAGCTTATGTAAACTGTTGTAATTTCAGTGGTTTCACTGAAGTGCTGTTAACATGCTCTGTCTTAGCAACCGGCCCGAAATATGAAAGTGGAGTCAGAAGATGTAACTTTCTGTGCCTTGATGGCACTTTAAAAGATAGCATGTTTTACAACTGAAGAAAATAAATACAACTCTGGAAAAACAGTAATTTTAGGGGACCATCCAAGGAAAGAACAATTTTCCTTTCGCCACAAAATTTCTGTGGTTGAATAATGTTCTTATAAAGATGAAAATAATGCTAGACATCAAGAAACAAGACAGAACTGGAGTTGCTGGTTGAGATCTTTTTTCTCCCACAGTGGTAAAATTCAAGGTTTATACAAACTTCAGTGAAAAACACGATTAAAAAATCACTATGATAAGTTATGAATATTTATGGACTCAGAAGACAAAATGCAAATCAAGCTTTTTTTTATAAATGAGCTGTATAATTATAATTCCTTCTAAAATAAATAACTGTCCTGTCTCTTTCTTAAAAAGAAAAAAAAAAAAAAGAGAGGGAAAAAACCATTGTTTTAATTTAAAGGAATAGCCACATATTAAAAGTAAGATCCCACAGTGCAGTCTACTCTAGAATGGTTTTAATAACCCAGCAAGACTTTAATAACCCAACAGAGGGGTACAGAATGAGTACCCCTGCTCTGTGAGAAACTTGTCCCAACGTGCTTCCAATTAACCAATTAATGCAGACTAGCCCCTAGGAAAAGCATTTGTTCTTTGGTGTAGTCCCAAGATCAGTGTTCTCCTCYATTTTCTTACAGAAGGGTAGCTAGGAAAATAACATTAAGGGCATGATGGGGCTTCCAAACCAAATCCCAAAGCACCATTTTSTGTGGGGAGTTCTCAGCATACCCCTCCTCTCCGTGGAGTACTCACGGAAATGCCGGCTCCGGCTGGCTCTGTAGGCTGCACGTCTAGCCAGCATTACCAAGAACCAGTGCTTCCGCATACTGGGCTGACATGAAAACTTTAYTCCTAATCTTGCCTGGAGTTAGCATTTTTTTACATCTCTTGACTTGCTAGAAAAACAAGATAATGCTGAACTTGTCATGGCAGAACTAACCTATGAATTAGGGTAAAAATTTAATTGATATAGGTAGGAATTGGCCAAAATACCCATAAATTTACAATTTCATCCATCTTCCTAGCCTGAGAGACAGCACGACATTTTGAAAGAAAACCAGCAAGAYAAACTGAAAAAGAAACCCCAAAATGTTATCTGCTTTTTGCAAATCAGTTTTCAACTAATTTGCCTCTGAAATTTTGTATTTATTACTAATAAATTATATCAATTGCAATAATAGACAGTATGCAATATAGCATTGACTCTCACAGGTAATCATTTTCCCTCAACTATATCAGAAGAAAAGTACTGCTGAAATTAAGTGCCCAAAGAATGTGGCAACTTCACTATAATATTAATTGCAGATGCAGATAAACCACAGATGAAATGCTGCCATAATAATTAGATAGCAAACACGATCTGTTTCTTTGAAAAGACTGCCAGCTATGGAAATATAAATCTGGGTTCAGAAATAACTGTGAAAAAACAATTTCACTCTTTTAAGATTATTTTCAATTCTCCACCTACTGTGGCCACATTTTGTAGTTTTGCCATCATTTGCACTGATTTTCATAATTTGTCACAGCTATTCTGCAGATTTGTCCATCACCCGATATGATATTTTTAGTGCACGCAGAACTATGGTAGCTAAGCAACAAAAAAATTGAGGCCTCAACAATTTTMTCAAAATGACCATATTCTGTGTTTAACAGGTATTTGAAATGGACCCTGCTCATGAAATTGAACCAGATTTCCATTGGGTGGCCAAGCTGCCTTCATTCAGCTGATGGGACTGGATTATAAATGTTGTGGCTTAATATTTTGGAAGTGGAGCAAAATGTTTATTCCACACCGTGGCTGCCCCTGCTGCACAGGGTCTCCAGTTCACCTTCAGTCTCTGTGGAAGATGAAGCTTCCACTGAGAGGGGCATGATGTCGTGCACCCTGGGCTTCAAGGCTTCCCTGATCAAGCCTTGCACACAACCTTGGGGTAGCTGAGCAATTTTGCAAGCTGCCTCAGGAGAAGAGACAGCATGATATAACACTGAGGTGTTTATACACCAATGCAAGTAGCACAGCAAGTAGATACGAAATATTAGGAAAGAGAAAACAGACATGTGAAAGACATTCCTATGATCAAACATATAGAAGACTGCTACAAAGAAAGCAAGTATCAGACAATACTTACACCCATTCAGGTTAGAAGAGAAAAGAACCAAAAAAATACCAAAAATATGCATTTTTGCCATCAGGAAAGATTAAGTTAAATATTAGAGAACTATTTCTAACTATGGTGATCATCAATCTCTAGTGATAAAGAAGGGGAGCTTGCAATATCTCAGTGGAACTTATAAAAACATATTATATAAATATATCAGGGATATACTAAATCCTACTTAAGAGCAAAAGAAAGGGTCAGATTTCCTTAAGTCTCTTCCAGCCTTAAATGTCTATGAATAGTATGCGAATCTAGATTGACTTTTTATATTCAGCTGAAAAACTYATCTGAGTCAAGTTCTGATATTGGTACTTAGACAGATGAAAGATTAAACAATTTTTTTTTTCCATGCCATAAAAATACCCATTTTTTCTTAAAACTAACCGACAGGCTGTTTTTGAGAGTTTATAAGAACTGTCTCTATAGATACACATTACAAATACTAATCATTCAAATGGTTTTGGGAGAAATCTGTATGAAATTAATTTACCACAGACTGAAAATCTTGGCTAAAGACAACCATGCTGCTTGTAGTCCATATGCCAACAGTACTGTCAGTTTATGCATTACACTTTCACCTTAAAATGCAAATAATCTCATTGCTGATCATGGAACTGCCTTAAAAGCATTTTCCATTTTCTTCAATGTTAGCTGCTTCTGATATCCACTAAAATCAATATTAATTTTGTTATTTACACAAATATTACCCATCATTAATTTGTTCTGAAAAATAATGAAAAAATCTTTTGATTCTTTATTCCATATATGTACTTTTAAAATGCTACAGTATTTATATATAGCCTGCCATGAAACAATCATTAGCAAAGTAGGTGTGGTTTACTAGGAAATATACAACAATATGAGCTTTTAGATGTGATAATATTTGTTGTCAGATGCTTTTCTACTTTGRTCACTCATAAAAAGTATATTTTAGACAACTGAGAATTACATGTAAATTCTTGAGCTGTGTATTATCTATTCCTGTGTTTTAAAACACAATCAAAACATCTCAAAAAATGTTGAAGGATCCACTTTCTACATGTGGATGCTGCTAGCATCATCACCAGGTGCCAGGTGGGAGGATTAGCTGGCTAACTTTACCCCGAGGCCAAGGAAATGTGCAGCACAGCACAGGTCAGCGCCTATTCAGATTTACTGTTATGCAGATTACTAACTCCTCAATGTACAGAGGTCTTCCGACCAGGACCATTACAATTGCAAACATCATGTCAAGGTGTAGCTATGACAACAGAGGCTGTATAAATTACCATCATAGAGCCCAAACTAAAAACATGCAGAGTCAGAATCTAATCGGAGTCAGAATCCCATCTGGTCGTGGGAACTCAACTTTGCAATTCAGAGATACTATGTCTTGATCTCGTGATGCAAAATCTGGTTGTCTTATACAAAATAACAAGAGTACACTGAAAACAAGATCGACTTAAAAAAAAACCCCAGACACAACAAAACAATACAAACCAAACAAAACCAAAACCCAAGCTTATGTTCATTCCCATCTTCTCATCCGAAGTTCCCTGGTCTAAGATCTTTGCAAACTTATTTTACTTCTTTTTTTTTTATTGTGCTAAGGTTTTGAAGTGCTAAGCTCAASATGGATACATGTATTTTTAGTAGAAGAAAGAAACAAAGCTACGGCTTATGATTAACTAGAAAATAAATTTATTTCAGTAAAATGTAATTACAAAATTTGCTATTAAAAACTCAGTATCTATGCAGGCAAATAGCTGCCATAGGCATTTGACCTCTCATGAACAGCAGATCCTGTCTGGCTTTGGGAGCACACRTGCTAAATACAGTCAGTCACTTCTAGTCAGGAGGCCATGTGTTGCAAAATCTGAACTCAGAAAGCATCCATTGAYAGTGCCACAATAACTTGGTAATAAACACAATAACTCACTGCAATACACCCACACCTCTTAATATGTGCCCGGTTAAATTGAAGGTTGTCTAGGACATTCCATATAAAATCTTCCCCTTCATCACAGAGCAGTATGATATTTTAATGACACCACTCTCTGTTAAAAGATAYCTCTTGTCGTCATGCTAGAACACACAACAAAGTGTCTTGCTTAAAGCAGCTAAGAAGTGCTCAAATCCTTAACAAACCTAATTCATACTAATTCTATTCTCAGAGTTAATCTATGAAGTTGCATGGGTGGAAACACAATGTTAGGTGATGTCAATTTACATTTGAGTGTTTTTAAAAAATCTTCAATTTAAAAGAAAGCAGACAACAAGGAATTATGGAGTTTATGTGATCTTAAACCACAAACAAACAGGAAATCACCAGCTAAAGAGTTTTGGGGAGACAAAAAAATCTCATCTCTCTAAGAACAACTTGGAAAGACACAGCAATTTTATTTGCAATACTGAAGCATTGCAGCAATCCATSTACTCTTGTCTTGTAATATACTTGTAAATAGCAAGTAAGCAAATACTTTCAAAATCCTTTTTGAGCTAGCAAAGCTGATYGCACATCCACCCATCTTTTAGACGTCATTGTTTCCTAGCTTCAGGGAGGTGTACAACRTGCAGTCCAGCCAGTTTAAAGATACATAAATACTGCTGCCATCTAAGAACCCCTTTCAATATGTTATGAGGATCACTCAAATACTATTAACTCTTAATGCAGTGGCTTTTACTTCCCCATCACTCTGACAGCAGAGCATTATGGTTGCAATGGGACAGACATGATGATGACAGCCCTCCGTAAGGCAGTATCACCTGCCTTTTCAGTATCATGTCACTGTTTGCAGAGTTTCATAGAGTTCACAAATATCTTTTGAAATCTCAGAAAGGTATTGCAAGATTGCCCAGATCTCATAGCAATTGCCATTTTCAAAGGCATCTATATTATAAATTTATACAAACCAAACCAGATATTAGAAGTCAAGGTTATAATTTCATATTACAGCATGTAACATAGAATATTCATGCACTAACTATAACTAATGCAATAGGTAACACCAGCCCTGTTTTAGTGATATGAAAATATTCAGACATAGGTATGTTTAGTAAGTAATATTAATTATAGCAACATATACAGYGATTTTAAAAACAACTTACTACATGCATTTCTGCAAGTTAAAAACCACATGCCACCAAAATAAATTATTTTCATGCCCACTGAATACAGTCAGCAAGAAGCAGTTGGCAAGAAGTATCCAGATGGATTGTTTGCCATAAGTAAACAGAAAGGAGATTAATTCTTCTGCAAGAACATTGACCATTTTGCAACTTTTATTCCTCGTTTTCTTTACAGGATAAATTGTGGGAAAATCAGCTTTATTCACTGGCTTTACTGAAAGCATTCAGCTGAAAATCTGCAATACTGTACCAGAAAATACATTGTTTATATAATTAAAAACAAATCACATTTCAGACAATGTAGTAACACCTAATAAACAGGAGGAAAAAAATTACTTAAACTGTGGGCTGCAATGGAGAATGATTTACATAAAAGAGTAGATAAAAATATCAAGTCATCAGATGCATGGATGGCCACTCAACAGCAAAAATTCAGGATATGAGTTTCATGCTAATTGATATATTTTTATTGGACAGCCTGTCAAAAAGTGACAGAGGTATGAACGCATCCATAAATGAAAAATCTAATTTTCRAAGAATGCTTAACAGCATTTAGGAATTAATTCAATACAGTAACAACCTAAATATCTAGGAAGATCTGGGAACAGATGGCATTGGGACCTTAGAGCATGTTTAATATTATTACCTTTAAGTAGGTATTACTATTCCTTATAAAGAGATCTCCAAGCACCACTACATTGCTTTTCTCTGCTTCACTGTGGGCACTCTGACTCATTTCAGAAGGGTGGACCAGGGAAGAGGAAGGCATTTCTCTCTCTCTTTTCCTCCTTCCCATATGGAGGGTATGAAAGGAAGGTGCACAGAGACAGAAAGGCTATGTACATGCTTACTGACAAAGCCAGAGGCTACATACATTGGTAAACATCCAAAGATTGTGTAAATTACACAATAATAAAGCCAGATAGAGACCTCACTTTACTCCAAGAGGCAAGGTAACAGAAGAGAAAGAGACGGTTTGAAGGACTCCTAAGAAGGATATGGAAATCACCCCTTCCAAACTGGAAATACTGAATTTCCAGGAAAAAAATTTTGTGTTTGCTAATAGGTGAGGGCCCTAAAAATATGAAAGATCCACAAGAGGTTGCGGGAAGTGCACTTAATTCATAAAGGTATAGCACCACAGAGGCAGTATTTCTTTGCCTTGTGCTCCCCCGACTTTCTACCTGCTGGCACCATTCCCTACAGGTATCGCCACTGGAACGGCACCTTTTGGTACTTACACAGTACAGGTATATGCATTAGGAAAGGCATCATTGAAAGAGAAAGGTCCATTTATCCCATTTCCAAGTACTGATTTACTGATCTGCATAAAGAAGGAAGCTTTCAACAGGAGCAAGTTTAAGGGAAGCTAGAGTGGAAAGTAATTTCCATACATTATTTTTCAAAGAAAGTGATTTTAGACAGCAGGAGGAAATGATGAATCTTGCATGCAATTTACCCTCCTGTGCCAGAAATAATGAAAACTAGGACATACTGTTCCACAAAAGGATTAGACACTTATCCAAGATTGGAAAACTGTCAGTATCTGTAAACATTTTCAAAAGTTTACACTACCCCTGGGAATCTGACTATTTTGAGACGTCTTGGCAGATATGCTCCTTTTCTTATGAATAATTTGAAAAGGTCTAGGAGATTCTATTTCCATAATTTGTTTTTTTACAAGAAAATTATTAAAATGTCAAAATGCATATCAGCAAATGTAATGTGGAGAACAGATGAGAAGATTTCTTTTTACCAACTATAGGGAATGTTAATTATGTCCTTGTAATATTTTCCACAGATCAAGAAAACAAATGTACTGGGTGTAGGTGGCAAGGTTTTGGCAGGAGGGGAGGTGTGTGKGGGGGGGTTCTGGGCAAAGATGCCAGGGGCTGCCTTATGCTGGACACAGCCAGTTCTTGCCACTTCCACCTGCTTCCAACTGGCTCCACAATGGCCCCACCACAGGCCACAGCTGATCCCATCAGAGAAGCTGGTGGCACCTCTGGGAAAGCATATGTAAGAAAGGGCAAAAGTCGGCTCAAGAATGAGGAGTCAAGAAAAGAAATAAGTGTAAAAATCAGCCCTGAGAGAAGAAGAAGGGAGGAGGTGCTCCAAGTGCTCGAGCAGACATTTCCCTGCAGCCCCTGGAGACACCACAGTGCAGCAGGTATTTCCCTGCAGACCATGGAAAAGACCATGCCAGAGCAGATATTTGCAAACTGCAGCCCATGGAGGACCCTACACCGGACCAGGTGGACATGCACTGAGGGAAGCTGCAGCCTGTGGAGAGCCTATGCTGGAGCAGGTTTATCATGAAGGGGCGCAGTCCATGGAGAGGACCTATGCTGGAGCAGGGGAAAAGTGTGAGGAGGAAAGAGCGGCAAAGAGGAACTGTTATGGACTGACTACGACCCCCATTCCCCTTCCACCCTGCTCTGCTTGGTTCAGGGGATGAGGCAGAGTAGTTAGGAATGAAGGAGTAAAGTTGAGCCTGGGAAGGGGGCAGTGGGATGGGGGGAACATGTTTCGGTTTTTGTCTTTGTTTCTCACCATCCCACTCTATTTTTAACCGGCAATAAATTAAACTTATTTTTCCCAAATCAAGTCTGTTTTGCCCATTATGCTAAATGGTAAGTGATCTCCCTGTCTTTATTTAGACCCACAAGCTTTTCTGTCTTATTTTGCCTGCCTGTCCTGTYGAAGGGAAGGAGTGGCAGAGCAGCTGGGTGGGCATCTGGCAGCCTGCCAAGGTCAATTCACCACAGCAAGAAATGTTCTTTGTGTCTTCTTTTCCTAGGGAGTCTTTTTCTTTTATGGTCCTTCTATATGTGTCACAAGTAACATTTTATTCCCTGGGTATCTTTACCAATAATTTGTTGCAAGGGCAGTAGGCACCATAGTGAGCCTAACCTGACCAGCTCATGTAGTAAAGGCGGTGAAGAAATGTCAGATTCAGATTTATGTGTATTGGCAGCCAGAATATTAGAGTTCTGGTCCTTAAGAATCTTAAATCTCATTGTAATATGACAAATTTTTCATAGTGTTGTTACTAATACTAGTTAATATTTGCAATTTGCTGTATAGCAACACTCAGCTAAAGCATACCTCACTCATGACTCACAGGCTAGCTTCACAGGTGACCATGTGCTATGTCTTTTGAAAAGAATGGTAGTTTTGCCAAAAAAACAAAGCAAGCATGGGTCTGACCAGCATTCAAAACATTCAGATCTCAGAGCAATTTGTGGCAGACAGATTGTGGCAAAAACAAACCCTCAAGTCAACTCTGCACCTTTTTTGCTGCTTTTCCAAATTAATGCAGACATAGTTACTCAAAAAGAATATGAAAATCACCATATGAAAGATCTGCAAACCTGCAAAGTTCCTTGCTAGCTGGATATCAAAAGCCATATAGCCACATTACTACAAAGCCCTGCATAGGGTAGTTTTACCTTTTATACTGCTTCTGATACAGATTTTAGGAGATATATCTCTATAGACAGCTGCATCTTACAATAAGAAAGTACTCCTCACTGGAAAAGTAAGGAGAATTATTTTGCTAACACATAGCTTCAAAATACAGCCATTTGTAAATTGCTATGATTTCTAAACCAACACTACAATAATTTGCAGATAGGYTTTTAGGCTTGGTGCATACGCTCATGGCAAAGCAACAGGTAAAARACCTACTTTATATGAGTAGAAAATATGGCTGCCTATGACTTTTTTTAAAACTTAAGTGTAGTAATTAAGCAATTAAGAKAATGTTCAAGATTGTTAATATAAATTTTTTCTTATTATTAAAATGGTTAACTAATGTAGCCACAGTAATGAAGAGAGTCAATGTTCTCACAATTTTCAGATGACCATTTTGTGAAGCCAGACTCGAACTGCAGAAGTTGTGGTAGTGAAAAGAAGCTGAGTTTGTAGAGATGCTGCCTTAATAATTCAAATCTCTATTGGAAATTCATTTTGCACCTCCTACCTGTGCACCGACCAGGCCTTTGAAATTTCCATCATAAAAATACAGCAACCGAGAAAAAAAGTTGAGACTGATTTTGCGGTTAAAGTATCAGAAAAAGATTTGGGAGTCAAAAGTATAATTCTTAAATGTTTTATTTTGGGCAAAACATTGAARGGCACATTTTCAAGAGTCCTTTGCAGGTCTCAGTCATCATCTTGTGAAAGAACCTAACGCAGTAGGCATCCATACACAGTTTAGCCTGGAGTCATACAACTGTGTCCAGTGTGTTCATCCATTCCCTTAGTCTAAGCTGCATTGGCTGAGTCAGTTCTTGGATGAGCAGTCTGCAAGGTTCACTCGTGAAAAGGTGGTGATGATTTGGCACACTAATGTCAGCTAGTATCCCAGCATATGAAGAAATTACTCTGTGATGTCTTCTGAATAAACTGTCCACTGAAGTACTGATCATTTGTGTCAGGGCTTCAAATTCTTTAGTTGTAGAATCCTGCTGTTATAGCTCAGAAGAAACAGTCAAATGAGTGGCAGAGCTAAATGTCAGTTCTGACAACTATATTCCACCTGTCAGATTTCTACTGCAGTCTGAAATTAATTTATTTGGTTCCTGTCTTCAAGTGCTAATTAACTTGCATCTCAGAAGTGACTGTATTTCAATGTAAGGAGAAGCAATCTTAAATAACTAATGCATTGGGTTTCCTTGTCATGTGTTTTTTGATAAACTGTTTTACATACAAATACATAGTAGCTTATGAAATGACTTGAATCTTCACACAGAACTGAGTCCTAGATAGAGTCAAACTGTGCTTCAAGTTGGGATCATTGCTGGGTTCTAGGAACATTTAATCACCCTTGAGACAGGCAGGTAGATATAAACATCTGTGTAACAACTAATCTGCTTGTCTTATTTTTCATCCAGTATTTCAGAAGCATTCAGAAGCATTAGTCATAAGCTCTGATCTTAATATCAGACTTGAAGRACTTGAACCAATGGTTTGAAAAACTATTCAGTATTATATAAATCTGCAAGTTCTTAAGTCAACATTTATGTCTGCTTTCTTTTAATGTGGTGCACTGGGTCTGGCTGAGATGGAATTAATTTTCTTCATAGCAGTCCATATGGTGCTCTTTTTTGGTTTTGTGACTAAAAGAGTGCTGATAACACACCAGTGTTTTGGGTATTGCTGAGCAGTACGTGCACAATGTCAAGGCTTTCTCTTTTTTCCACTCTGCCCCTGCAGCAAGTAGGCTGGGGATGGGCAAGAAACTGGGAGAGGACACAACCTGGACAGCTGACCCAGATTGACCAAAGGGCTATTCCATACCATATAATGTCATGCCCAGCAATTTTTATTGCTGAGGGGAGGGGGGGTGTTGGGGTAGGTARCCATTGCTCAGAGGCTGGGTGGACATCAATCCACTTCTAGGACATGGTAAGTGATTGCCTTTGCATCATTTTCATCACTTTTGTTTGGGTCCTTGTCCCCCCCCCCTTTCATTTTCTTATTAGACTATCCTTAACCCATGAGTTTTCTTGCTTTTGCTCTTCTTATTCTCTCTCCTATCCCACTAGGAGTGGTGGGAGTGAGCAAGTGGCTGAGTGGTGCTTAGCTGCTGACCAGGGACAACCCACTACATGTGAATATATGCAACATGATGAATATGATTAGTACCTTCTGATTCATTTGTTGTTTGAATTCTCTCAGTGTTGCAAAAGTAACTCCAATGAACACTGAAAAATGTCAAAGAATGTGAAGAACATTCCAATTTTCCTTTTGCTTTGAGAGCATTMTCTAATGTATGTAAGGGTTCATTGAACTGTTCATTGGGTTTTAAAGACTTATCATGTTCAGAGCATTACATGTTGCAAATGATTGTCATTTCTGAGTGACTCTACAAAAGCACTATGACGCTTTTTAATGTGTTGCATGCAGCTTTTCTTCAGRAAAAAAATAGAAAACCTAAAGAAAAGAAAAAACAAAAAACTCTATCAAACCCCAAACTTCAATAGAGGATCTGTCAGATATTTTCTGATGGATATCAACATTAATGATTTTAATACCTTTGCAAGCCATGAAAATCCAGTCCTAGAAGAACTATGCTGATTCAAATTTTCATTTAGAAACATTGTGCTRGAAAAAGAGCCACATTCTTCCTCAGTTTCTTTTATATGCAAGTCTGTTTGTGCTTTATTCATGTCAGGAACTCTTATTCCATTCCAACTTTATTGTCATTTCCTGGAAGTTCGAACTAGCCTTTTTCACTGGAGTTAGCTTTTATATGAACACAGTATGTTAAGAATCTAATCATAAGAAAAGCTTTGAATGAATACTTACTAAAGCCAAAAGATAGTATGTTGAAGAAATGACAGATTAGAGCCAATTATACAGTATGGCTGCTGTAAAGTGTTTCAAACACAGCATCAAATACATACTGTTCCATAAGTTTATCCTGTAAGTTTAAAACACAATTCACATACATTAGACAGATGAATTATGCTTTTCCCTTGATTGCCCCCCTAACATTTCTGGTAATTCCTACGTTAACATAAGGAGAACTATTAAGCTAAAGAAGTAGAGAAAACCAGACTCACAGCAACCTRATGAAATCTTCAGAGTGACAAAGGCATACAAGAATCAAAGATACTACCCACTTCCTTTGCAGGCACCAAACCTGCTCTAATTCTACTTACAYAAGTTGGAATCAAAGGACAAAAATGAATTTGGAGTTATCTGCTTAGCAGGTCAGCACTTTCTGTTACTTGGAAAGAGAAAATAGATCATTAAAAGGGACATATATCCCAGCGGGAGAATGGGTTGAAAGTGCTTTAGGAAAACCAAAAAGAAATAGAAGTGAAGTTGCACAGAAGAGGAACTCTTCCACCTCATGATCTCCTCAGCATACATTGGGGCATATCCTATTGGCAAGTGTGTAAAAATCTCTTGGTTGCCAGAAAATTGGGTAAAATTTGTGCACTGTTACCAACAAAGTTTGAGTAATATGACTTCCACGTTACCATCAATCTTTTATTTTCCCTTTTTTATTTATGGTGGGGAGAATGTCTCTTGTTTGTAAAAATGAGTAAGTCTTTGTTGAAGAGGTGGAGATGCTTCTCAGTCACATTATAAATTACAGCTTAAGCTGAAGACCTGACTGAACACATTTTTCTATTGACTTAAACCTAACCTTCATCTCCTGATTCTCTAGGTTCACATCTGTTGTGGTTTAGCCCCAGCCAGCAACTAAACCCCACGCAGCCGCTCGCTCACCCCCCCACTCCGGTAGGATGGGGGAGAGGATCGGGAGGGCACACGGAGGAAAACCCGCGGGTTGAGATAAAAACAGTTTAATAATGGAAATAAAACAAAGTAGAACAGTGATAATAACAACGATAACAACAATAACAGAATATACAAAACAGGCGATACACAACGCAACTGCTCACCCCCACGTGTTCCGAAACGAACCGCCTGAACCGTGCGCTCCCCCCAAAGGGACCACCCCCGGTTTTTAAGCTGGGCATGATGTCACATGGTATAGAATACCCCATTGGCCAGCTGGGTCAACCACCCCGGCTATGCTCCCCCCCAGGTCCCCCTGCACCTTGAAGGGCGGGGGAGGCTGTCGGTGCACCCGGCAACAACCAAAGCATCAGTGGGCCATCAACATTCCTTTCAGCGCCAAACCCAAAACACAGCACCCCCTCCAGCTACAGGAAAGAGAGTTAACTCTGTCCCAGCCGGAACCAKGACAGCATCAAAACAGAACTTGGGCAGAGCCAGCCCTTTTAGACAGAGAGCACACAGTGAGAGATGGCAATGTAATACTTTCTAGTGCTTTATTTCCTCCATCATGTTCCCAGCATATATATTTGCTTGGCATATCTTCATCAATATTACATACAGAATTCTCAGCAGCCTTCATGAACTTGAACAGAAAACACTAAGAGAGTTTCGAAGATGGGGCTGAAGACAAATTTGCAATGCCTTCTGCAGATCTGGAAAGGATTCATCATAATTTTGAATTAGTATAAAAAAATCTATGGAAATGTACAAGGTAATTTTATTTTTATCTTGGGGCAGGGAAGAAAGGAGGAGGCAGAAGCAGAATAATAGGGAAAAAAGACTGAGAGAAACATTAGCTTAGACTTTCTGCCAAGTCTTAAATCCCCTTTGTTTCAAATTACACCAGGACTATCATATGCTCTGGTTATGTGCTATGTATTTGTTGCCTTACTCAAATATTTTCTTCCAAATGCAGTTTTCAGTCATGAGTAGTTCTGTCATCTGGTAGTCAACTGGAATGTGGCATTAATTATACTGTCAATTGCTAATATTCTAGATTATTTCACAAATAACTAACAACTGACTTGTAAAAATTGAATGCATACAATGTTTACATATCTTTTTTCTACTTTTACCATTTGATGCCCATATATGAATGGGCAGTAAATGGTAAAATTTTCTTCCTTCCTTCTTTCTTACAGCTGGTGCCAATCTGGTGCAATACCTTACATCATGGTGTAAAATTAATAGAAGTGCATGCATCAGGTTAAACAATCTTTTAAACAGTGTTTTGATTCATATACATTTCCTGAAATGCACTTAAATCAGAATTCATCACATTAAGGTCGTGACACTCCTGCAATTTGGTTTTTACAGAAGTAGCTTTCATTAACAACAGGGTGATGACCTTAGCTTTGAGTTTTCTGATTTTGTCAGTTTGTACTACAATTTTAATGAGATTTTAAACTAGGCTTTTCAGCATTACATTCTTTAAAAAGTGTTCTTAACAGCTGTAATTTCCTCTGTGCAATCCATTTACAGTTCCTAACCCTTTCTTACTGAACCAGCGAAATACACTCTTTGAACTCTCTGATGTCCTTTATGAGGAGTAGTCATAAATGTTTCTGTCCCAGTAATGCCATTTAATTTGATTAATATGCAGTAATCACTGCAGACAGGTTTCGTAACGCTGCATAAAATGACATGCGTGAAGCAASCATACTAGCAGTAACCCTAAAATATCCACTAAGCAGCATAAGAGAGTATAATGCCACTATTTGTATTCATTTCACTCACTGTTTACTCTATGTTGTCTTAAAACACTTGGKTTTGTGTAAAGTCAAGCTTATGTTTAGGTATGAGAGCAGATGGAAGCTAAAGATTTAGTAACGGTGTCTTTTTAACATGCATACAGAATAAAAAACATTGTCTGATGTCAGAAACAGATGGAAACTATTACTGCCTATCACAATATAGATATTACTAATTTTCTGTATTAGAAATCTGGCAGGACTATACATAAGAATTTTAAGAAACATCCAGCTATCTAAAGCCTGTGGAACCATGAGACATTTATAATGAATAAAATATCAACCAAAATAATACAGAAAACTTACTGTAAACCTGAAAAATCTTTTACCAAGACTAAATATATATTTTCCTATGCATTYGACTCATCACTTACTTAGGAAAAAAAAGTGGATCAGGAAGACCCACTCTGATTGGGTAAGTCACAGCATATCTTTTACTAGTAGAAAAAAAAGCTGACAGAGTGCAGGACAAATGGAAGGATCAATAGTTATTTTCTAGCAATGCTGAGGTAGACTCCAAAAAATCACTATATTTTGGAGAAAGTTATTTTGGATAAAAGCATATAACCATCAAACCAAAAATCCAGCCTCTAAATGCATGCAAAAGGGTGCCCACACATTAATAGCAGTAAATTATTAAATAAATTTTGTTAAAACGAAAATGTCTTTTCTGTTCACTATTAGAAAAGAAACTGACAATGTGAATTAAATGGATAAGTGCCTCTTTCACTTTTCTGTTACACTCGATTCATGTATTTGAGATCTCTMAAGATATTTCTACACTGGTTTCACTTCTTCCTAAAGTACTCAATTAGCCTTCATTCTGGAAACCAGGTAATTTACTTCAAATTAATCTTCAACAAAACACAGTCCAACCTATTTCTGGGGTTGCGAGAGACCCTATATTTTCTTTCTTTCTCCTTTTATCTTCATCGCTTTTCTATGGTCCTTCTTGCATTATATATAGTGTAAACCTAATATAATCTTTACATAAAGTAAAACTAATAGCTTGCAACTCCTGCTTTTAATTGTGAAAGGTGACAGAAATATGGCTTGAAAGTAGAATCCAGTTAAACAGAGGCATCTTGTCCGTAAGATAAACTAAAAATATTGGGTTTTTTTTAAACTTTCCGTGAGTTATTTGTAGTACTGTTGCAGGTAAAGCAGACTTGACTTGGGGAATTTAACTTAAATTATTGCCAATTAACATAAACATTCAATTACTGMTTCGGGTTTTGGGAAGCAAAGAAGACAAGCATTTAAACAGAGGGGGAAAACAAATTTYCACCACCTTTCCCAGGCTCCACGTTACACTAGATGCGCCTCCTCCCCCCTCCCTGTCTCCACTCCCCTCGTTACAGCCGTAGGTCACACTCCATCCCCTTGTGAGGCGATGGCTGGGGTCAGGACACCATGGTTTCTCTCTGTCGCTCCCTGTTCCTCACTTTTCTTCTGCTACTCCTTCCTTCATAGYTGTTTCCTCCACTCTGGAGGGGCCCATCCATGGCCGCGGTCCCTTTGGGGTGGTATCAGCTCCGCGGTGGAGCCCCTCCTACTGCTCTGGCCTTGKTGGTGCCCTTTTTCTCTCAACATTTTGCCCCTCCTTAAATACATTTTCCCAGAGGTGCTGCCAGTGTCTCTGATGGGCTCAGCTGTGCCCTGCGGTGGGACCGTTGCAGAGCTACCTGGAACCAGCATGGTGCAGCCCCTGATCTCCTCTCACAGAGGCCACCACTGCAGACCCCCAGATGCTGAAATAATGCCACCGAGACCCAATACAATTTCTCGGGAACAAGGACAAAGCCCAGATTCTGCAAGAGAATTCAAAAGTAAACCAAACAAGTGATAAGTGAAACACTGTAAAAAGAATACAAATCAAAAYGCCTTAAAAGAGTAGGATTGTAATGTGAAACATTTCCAAGTTAGGAAATATTAAGCAACTTCAGACACACTCTCCAGGCATATTCATTATGAGGCTGTCAAATTATAGGATTTGACATATTACTGATACAGGAATTGTATGCATCTCCTTGGTCACACTAGACTGACCGTAGGCTTGTGATTCAGCATTTTATACAAATGTCTGTGCTCGTATAGCTGAGCCACTGGAAATGATGTAGCTAAAGAGTGGAAGGACTGCAGAAACCACATGGAAATGTTTTGGTTTTGCTGGAAATAGTTTGTATTTCTGTCAAATGGGAAGTCTCCAGGTCACAGAAGAGGCAAATTCTTGAGAAGCAACAGACAGTGTTCATCAATTCTTGAAAAAATACCGTCAGATTCACAAATCCTGCATAACTGAAAACTGCAGCAGATATCAATGGGAAAGGTATTCTGAAGTGCTAAAAATGCAGCTGCTCTTTAGAACACGTGATGAAGAAGGAATAAACATTGCAAACAGGCMCCCAGTGTTAATGTCTCCATTCATCCCCATGCAACAGAAAGAATCATAATATTATTATCTCACAAGGYTGTTCTATGAAAGAAACATTCATATTACTGCTTTAGAAAAGGCAGGGAAGACATTAATTTTACCACGTTCAGAGTAATGCTGTAAAGGACTGAAGTAAATAAGTCATGGTTCAGAGGCTGAGTAATTAAATTAAAGCAAAATATAAAATACCTGCTGCACTGGAACCCAGAGTTTTGAGGTTGTCGTGATAATCTCTGGGATAACCCATAACTGTCCCCGAAGCCACTTCACTTCTTGGCCCATGCGGCTTTGGCATTTTACACCTACAAAGCCCTTCAGAGCCTATCTGTATTTGCAAGCTAGTCCCTGAGCAATTTCTGCAAATGCAGTTAAAGATATGAATGGAAAAAAMCAGGTTGGTATGAATCCTGAGCCTAACAATCCCTCTTCATACCTGCAGAGAATCTTCCTACTGTCCATGGATCTGAAAAAAGAACACTTGAAGGAGTGGTTCTTTAATGTTTACACTGCAATCATACATGAAAAATACTTCTACTACAGTTCTTAGTATAATTTCAGTGATTTCTTTAGAAATGAAATCAGATGGAACCATTGCCTGTGAGGACTACTAAATTTTTGTTAGAACACATGTAAGCTGTTTCCAGTATTTATAAACATTACCGACTYTTCAGAAGATTTAGAAACTAAAGAAAAAAAATTAATCAATTTTGAAAAAAAAAAAAATCCTAATAGTCTCCTTGCCTTTTGGCCAATACAAACCCCTTTAATTTTCTGATTGTCATCATCTCTACAAAAAGGTTAATTCTATATTACCTCCCAAATTTTGATCTATACGTGTTTGTTCAGTATTTGGAGATCTGAGGAGAGGCATGCTTATAAATTTTTTGAACTTTATTTTTGGATCCAAAGAAAAATGTCACAACATGCCATTCCTTCCTTCCAGAATAAACTTCAGGAAAACCAAATCTTAAAATTCTTCTGGCTAAAGAGAAAAATCTCATCAGTATCAGGCAACCCCCACTCCCTTCCATTTTGGAAGAATTCTCAATTCTAAAGGAACKATGACATTTTTTGGTCACTCTTTTTCCCCTATTTTTGGGTAAACCAGTAATCTGGTTCTACGATTTAGTCTGTTTGACCACTATGTTCATGTGAATGGAGTCCTAATAAATCCAGAAGAAGTCACTACTATGGAAATCAAGAGGGGATAGTTACAACTCAAAATAACTTATTTTAACTGTGTGTACTTGATATGCGGCAAATCATCATCATCAGTGGAAGTATCATTGAYATTGCTGTCCAAAATACATATAACTTATCAAAGGAATCAAGCTTTTTCTAAATAGTCACAGAAGGACAGAGGGAATTTCTCATGGGCAAAACTATCCAAAGGGACAGATAGACAATTTTAGAGGCAAGTGAGTTAAGATATCAGGGTTTGCAGTTTATTGGGATAAGCATACAGAGAGAAGAAGCAGTATTTATCACAGTTTGACTTTCCTGCATAAGACTTCTCTGCAGAAGACCTACCTTCTAGGCAAAGAGGCACTAGGTCGTGAGGTCGGGCATTGAAGCACGTCAGTTCTAACCGTTCAGGATTGTAGACCATCCACACATGTCCCTGCATCTCCATGTTTAGATGTCTCTGGGCACTCTTGGAGTCTGCAGGTATGGGGGGGGGGTGTCCATTAGTAGTTCCTCCAGGGTCTCTCTCAGAGACTTGCTTCAGGTACGGTTTATATARTTGAGTGCTATAAATACTGGAGTCTATTCACACTTATTCATAAGACACTGGTTAACAGTTACCGACTGATGAAAAATTAGTTGCTGGGTTAATATAGCAGGTTACCTAATGTTCGCCTGCTTATGCTACTAGGCTTAAGGTCTACTATAGTTCATATAGTCTTAAGGGAATATAATAAACAAACATAACAATAATATGAGATTCATGATAAAATGATAATGCTGGAGCATTAAAGATGCGTAGTGCCAACCCAGCTGGTRCTTGGCACTCCTGTAGACTTCCGGGGTTAGCTGACTCAAGCTAACTCATAGTTATCTAGCCTATAGTTATCTAGCCTAATGRAGCACTGAACTGCCTATTGTAACATGGTCTGGGATAGATGTGTCTGCAGCTTCCTCACCATCAGAGTGGCACTGGGCATGGCTTCCCGCATAGCCTGAGTTCCTATTGAACTCAGTCCGAGGCAAGGTATTAGGAAGTGGTGGAAGATGCTGATGTTTTCAGGGCACTGACATGGTGATACCAAGATGTGTGAYCTGCCTGTCCAGGTATTAGCCAAGGAAAGCACACCATGCTCCCCAACCCTCCTGACAACAAAAGCAAATTTGAATCATGTAGTAAGCTCAGAACAACACCTATGGTTCATTGTCCTGATTTAGGCTGCAGTGATCAAGGGCAAGGCTGCCAGTAGGTATCCCCAAATAGCTCTGTGCATCATCCACATGCCTTATTATCCTTTTTTCAGTTTTTCTGTCCCTCTGTTTTGCTGCCCTTCTACCTCACTTTCTCTGTCCCAGTCTTCTCTCAGATAAACAACCTGAACCTAACTACTTTCACGCAGTTGTTCTGAATTTTGCTACATCTGTATCAAAATTTGGTACTTCTGCTACTTTTATCTAGATAAAAGCAGTAGTTTTGCTTAAAATATGGATATATATGTACATAAATATCTAAATAACTAAATAACTAAATAAAAAATTTTCCCTCTCTTCCCCCTCCCCCGAGACTTTTTTTTCCCAATGAAAAATAAGAGTCAGGCTGTCAAAATTGCATCATATGCCAACAGTATGTTGGCTGCATGCCCAGATGGAAGCTGTGTACTGCATGCATGGAGTATCAACACCATGGCTAAATAAATATAAGTACTTATATTTTGTCCTTTGAAAAGTCCCTTCTTCCACACTTGAACTTTTCTATAGATGACTCCAAATATAGTATAGATAGAGTATAACATTCTTGAACAAAGAACCATAATTACAAGAAAATGTTTAAAGTGCAAAACACCATTGATGAATAAACTCAGGTGTCTGATTTTCCTCTGAGAGAAAGATTATCTTAATAGAATTCATTTAGCGGGGTCCCCCGCATCATACTAGTGCATAGCTGTAACCATAAGACTGCTGAAGAGAGGATCTTAAATATTAATATAAATCAGAGATTATCTTTAAGCATCCATTTGATTTMATATCAAACATAGTCCTAGAAAATACTGAATATTTTTGCATTGAAAAGGTATTTTAAGTCACTCAAATCAATACAAGCTCTTTACTGAGATAATAGAGCTTGCAAAATAAATAATTGTCCTGCTTGATTGATTGTTCAGAATCTGCTTTTGTAATAAAAGGCTTTTAATTCYCACTACATCCAGGGCAGGTGTCAAAGCACTTCTTGAACAAATGGTATCCCAAGTGCTCTCAAGTATACAGGCAACAGTGAAAAAGTTACAAATTAAAGAAAAGATTAATTTAAAAAAAGAAAGAACATGTAATTAAATGTTTAAACTTTCCTAATGAATTTGGCTATGACTTTCAAATTTCTTTTGTTATTTGGAAGTAYCTTTCATTAACCAAGCTTACACAACATTATATGCCATGAAATCATAATGTATTTTACAATGACACTGGTATTCATTTATGGCTCAATGTAACATCTTTATGTCATTGGTAAGAAGTAAGACTTAGAGCAGTCTCCTCAAATGGACAGACAGGTGTTGACCAAACGAACAAGAATTACCAGTACTTTGTATGCTRCTTCCCTGTAGACAAAGGTGAAGAAACAGAGAGATGAAGTTCTGCTCAGTAAATGTCTTTCTCAAGCTATTTATGACTATTTTTMAAAAAATATATAATACAAATGAGAGGCCCTGACCATTCCATATTTCAGTTTAAAATCTTTTTTTACATAATGAGTCACTGTCTTTTCTCTAAGGCTATGTTTATACCGTTCCTTCCTTTGTTAGTTCCCGTAATCTAACCTAAGTGAGCTAGGCTGAAAAATACATGACTTTCTGTTTGCATAGGAGGAGAAAAAAAAAAAAAAAGAAAAAAGAAAACATTCAAACTGAATGCATTGAACTGTCACAGGCCACAAAAAAAGCAAGTGGATAGAGCTGCCTGCAGAATTCAAGCTACGCTATGCCTCACTAAGGTGAAACTGTTAGTTACTTCTTCTTGAGCTTACTCTCTGAGAAAAATCTTGTAATGTATCTAGATAGATAGGATTCTGTCAGGTTTTAGACTTACATGKGAGAGAAGTAATTCTGGCAGGTGTAATCTCTCACTTCCTATTCAAAATTAACGATAAACAGAAAATAATCTTTCATCATTTGGGTTGCTGAAGTCAGTTTGTTGCAGTTAAGAAACACTTATTTTGTCCACATCTCAAATATAAACCTTTAGTTACCCTTAGAGAAGGCTCCATTTTAAGTTTCTTCAGAAATTGAAGTACAATGGTTGCCATTTTGTCTAACAAATATAATAAGCCAGGGTGTYCTAGGATTACAAGTATGTCATTACAGTGTGAACTTGAAAGCCACGCTCTGTGAYGAGGGCTCTTGCATTTCACACCCTCTCTGAGCTACATATCAAGCTCCCTGGTGGAAAAGGACCTGGGGGTGTTGGTTGACAACCAGCTCAATATGAGCCGGCATGTGCCCAGGTGGCCAAGAAGGCCAGCAGCATCCTGGCYTSTATCAGAAATAGTGTGGCCAGCAGGACTAGGGAAGTGATCGTCCGTTTGTACTGGGCACTGGTGAGGCCGCACCTCAAATTCYGTGTTCAGTTTTGGGACCTTCACTACAAGAAAGACATTGAGGTGCTGGAGCACGTCCAAAGAAGGGCAACGAAGCTGATGAAGGGTCTGGAGAACAAGTCTTACGAGAAGCAGCTGAGGGAAATGGGGTTGTTTAGCCTG
The DNA here is from genome assembly GCA_030449065.1 of Oceanodroma leucorhoa. Classification (NCBI taxonomy): domain Eukaryota; kingdom Metazoa; phylum Chordata; class Aves; order Procellariiformes; genus Oceanodroma; species Oceanodroma leucorhoa. The sequence continues at coordinate 1,373,270 of JASVER010000143.1, read as the reverse complement.
GAGAAGAGGAGGCTGAGGGGASACCTTATCGCTCTCTACAACTACCTGAAAGGAGGTTGTACCGAGGTGGGTGTCGGTCTCTTTTCCCAAGTAACAAGCGATAGGGTGAGAGGAAAAGGCCTCAAGTTGTGCCAGGGAAGGTTTAGATTGGATATTAGGAAAAATTTCTTCAGTGAAAGGATAATGAATCTTTGGAACAGGCTGCCCAGGGAAGGGTTTGAGTCACCATCCCTGAAGGTATTTAAAAGACATGTAGATGTGGTGCATTAGGGACATGGCTTAATGGTGGACTTGTCAGTGTTAGGTTTACSGTTGGACTCGATCTTAAAGGTCTTTTCCAACATAAATGATTTTAAGAGTCTATGATTTTGTGTGTAGTTAGGACAGAAGGGGCACATGATAAACTTGGAGTGGAAAGCAACATAAGCTACAAGAGGAGCTCCAACAGAAGAAACAAATTCTGTAGCTGGAGCACTGCCTTTATACTTCCAATAGATTAGATGGACAGGRTGCAGGACCTCAGTGGTCCCTGTATGTCCCAGGATGTCCTTAAAGAAACAAATTGAGAGGATGCCTAGTTGTCCAGATTTTATCCTCTCCTCTTGATGGGCAGCCCCTGTTTTTTGCTCTTCCCAGAGGGTATTATCATAGACCCCACATATATAAGGTTTAAAAAACATCACTAAGCTGGAAGAAAAAATATACCTATATATTTTTCCAAGCCGACTGATATTACCACATGGATCYCCACACTTGCAAGAAATGATCAAATCATTAGTAAGAAGAGAGGAAAAGGGAAAGATGATACCATGATTGTGAGAAGAGGTGGCATAACAATTAGAAACACTTTTTTGTAGAGACCTTTATTGCCAAAACTGTGCAAAAGAATTGAGCTTCTGGGTTTTTTTGTTTCTTTAGTCAGCAGTTTAGTTGTGTGATCTTCCATTTGTTTTTTGACTGTGCAAGAATCGTCATAAATTTTCTCTAGTAAAGTTGGTGAYCAAATAGGGCTGCAAATCCTTCAAAGTCAAAGAGATCACATAATCAGTGTCCTGATTTGTGAGCCTATTTCTAATGATTAATTGGGAATCAACATTCATCCTTCATCTATAACAGCAATATTGCCCTACTCTTTACCACACGAGTTACTGTTTCCTTAGTAGTCTCAGGTAGGAAATATTCCTTATTAAAGATAATAGTCACATATGATAGTTACAAACTAATCACTTATATTCCCATGCTGCATTTGATACATATTTTCTTTAGGAATTCATAYGCTGCTGAAGAAGCTAGAACTTCTAAAATATAGTATTTGTTAGTCCCCTTTTGTTTTTACAGGATTTTTACAAAAGACTTCAAAGTCTACTTGATATATTTTATTCTAACTGAACAYCATCAGATTGTTAAAAATTCATGAAGTAATTTAAATGTATTTTGATGGGAATTCATGTCAAGTCTCTGTTCATAAATCATTATCACAGAATGAAACAGACCTATGTAGATGTCTAGTCCATCTCCTCCTGCTCAAAGCACAGACAACTTGGTCAGGTTGTTCAGGACTGTAGCCAGTGAAGTTTTGAATATCTCTGAGAACGAAGAATCCACGACCTCTCTGGAACACTTGTTCCAGGGTTCGATTCCTCTTCACAGTAAAACAAAATTTTCTTATGTTTAAGCAGATTTTCCCATATTTCAGTTTGTGCCCATTGCCTCTTGTCCTACTCAACCCCCACCAGTATTTAAACACATTGATAAAATCCCYCTGAGCCTTCTCTTATCTAGGATGAACAATCCCAGCTCTGTCAGCCCTCTGCATATGGAAGATGCTCCAGTCCCTTAATCACGTGTGGCCCTTCACTGGACTCTCTCAGTAGCTCCGTATCACTCTTGTACTAAGGAGTACAGACCTGGACACAGCATTCCAGATGTGCTCTCACCAGTAAGAAACAGAGAAGAATAAATGTCCTTCCTAGTGCAGCCCAGGATGCTGTTGGCCTTATTTGACACACGGGTACACTGATAGCTCATGTTCACCTTGCTGTCCACCCAGGTATTTCTCTGCCAAGCTGCTTTCCAAGCTGGTCAGACCCCAGTGTGTACTGGTGCATGGGAGTATTCCTCCCCTGATGCAGAACATTGTGTTTCCCTCTGTTGAACTTCATGAAATCMTGTCTGTCCATTTCTCTGGCTTGTTGAAGTTCCCTAGGCACAACCATCTGGTGTATCCACCATTCCTCACRGTTTTGTATCATCTGCAAACATGCTGAGGGTGAACTCTGCCCAGTCATTCAGGTGGTTAATGAAGATGCTACACAGTATTGGACCCATTATCAACTCCTGGGGTATACTGCTGTTGACTGGCCCCCACCTGGATTTTTTAGTACTGATCACAATTCCTTGAGACCACCTTACTGTCTGCTTATCTAGCCTGTAATTAATCAGGTCATCTATGAAAGTCTTACAGGAGCAGCATCAAAAGCCTTACTAATGTTAAAAATAATACAACAAAATAATTCCAGAGAAACCACCAAATAAAATCTATTGCTCTCCACTTGTTCACTGAGACAAAAATTTTGTTGTAGAAGGATATCAGGTTGTTCAGACGTGACTTTGGCTTCCTAAATCCATGCTAACTACTCCCAGTCACGTTCTTGTCTTTCATATGTTTGGAAATRGTTTGCAGGAGGATTTGCTCCATCAGCTTCCCAGGCATTGAGAAAAGACTGACGGGCCTGTAGTTGTCCGGATCTTTCCTGAAGATAGGAGTGACATTTTCTTTCTTTCGGTCCTCAGGAACCCCTCATCACTATAACATTTCAAGGATTATTGACAGTGGCCTTACAATGACATTGGCCAGCACTTGTGGGTACATTTCATCAGGTCCTATGGCCTTGTCAAATTTGTTTAAATGCTCCCCAACCTGATCTTTGTCCACTGAGGCTATCTTTCTGGCTCCATACTTTCCCTCTGGTCTCACAGGTCTGGGATTCCTGAAGGCTGCTCTCACCAGTTAATACAGAAACAAAAAAAGGCATTGAATACCTTGGTCTTTTCTATATTATTTGTCACCAGGTCCCCTGCCCCATTCAGCAGTGGGTCCAGATTTTCCCTTGTCTTCCTTTTGCTGCTGACATACTTGTAGAAGCCTTCCTTRTTGCCCTTCACAACCTTCATCACATTCAACTGCCGGTGAGCTTTGCCTTTCTTAACCCCATCCCTGTGTGCTCAGCCAGAGTCTCTATATTCCTCCTGGTTACCTGACACTGCTTCCGCTTCTTGTATGTTGCCTTTTTATGTTTGAGTTTTGTCAGGAGCTCCTTGCTTATCCATGCAGGCCTCCTGCCACCTTTGCTTGATKTCTTATTCATCAGATGGACCATTCTTGACCTTAGAGGTGCTGATTCTTGAAAATCAACCAATTCATTTGGGCCCCTTGTCTCTGGATGAACATAGCTTATGTGATTTTTCCAAGCAGACACCTTAGCAGGTCACAGTCTGATCCTTGAATTCCAGTAGCGTGGTTCTGCTTTTTGTTTTTTTTCACTCTTCTCAGGATGCTCATACTCACCGAAGACAGGTTTCCCCTTGGATGAACTTCACGTCCCTGACCAGTTCTTCATYTTCTGTAAGTATGAGTGTCTCCCCTCATCGGCTCCTTAATTATCTGTGTCAGGAAGTTATCATCAATAAACRTCCTGGATTGCTTGTGCTCTGACGTGTTGCCCCTTCAGCAGATTATCAGCGTGTTTGAAATCCTCTGTGAAGAACAGGGCCTACAAACATGAGGTTTCTTCCACATGTCTGAAGATGGCCTCATATACTTCTTTCTGATCAGGTAGTTTGTAGCAGACACCCACCACAGCATKGCTGAGGTTGGTCTGCACTCTTAYCCTAGCCCATAAGCTCTCAGCAGGCCCATCAACCRTACCAATGCAGAGCTCCATATGTTTCCACTGCTCTTTAACTTAAAGGGCAACCTCCCCCTGCCATTGTCKTCCAAGCCTGTCCTTCTAGAAAGCCTGTATCCATCAGTCATAGCACACTAGCCATATAAGCTATCCCACCACATCTCTGTGATCCCAAAGAGATCATAGCCCTGTAACTGCACACGAACCTCAAATGCCTCCTGTTTGTTCTCCATGCAGCGTGAATTAATGTACAGCAGTTCAGAGAAACACCCGACCGTTCTGATTTCCTCATAAWGCTGTCCTGTAAGCATTTCCTTACTTATGTGCCTGCACTCAGTGTGGTCTTTTTAGTCCTGTTTTGTTGCTTACAAGGTCYCTTTTGTTTACATCATGACACACACTTTGCTTGCCAACCCGTGTGGCCAAAACCTCATTCAATTGTGGGTCAACATGTAGCTCCTGCATGATTTCTTGTTTAAAGGTCTGCTCACCAGCTTGTCCAGCCTTTTGGCAGAGATGTTTTYGCCCCACTTGGTCATGTGGATTCCAACTCTTCCTAGCAATTCTCAATACTCTGAAGGAGTCCCATGGTCATAGAAACCAACACCATCTGTGCAAACAATCACTTACCTGCAGGATCTGTCCAATCCTCCTCAAGTCCTCCCACCCGCACCAGCACAATCAAGGAAAACACCACCTGGCTCTTGAACATTGYCCACAGAGTCAAGTAGTCACACTTGATATTTTCCAGGTCTCCTTTGGCAGTTTCATTGGTGCCCATGCAGAAGAGCAACAAGGGTWATAGTCAAAAGGCCAGACAAGTCTTGGCAGCCTTTCCACAAGGTCTTAGAATAGAATAGACTAGAACAGACTAGACTATACTAGACTAGACCAGAATAGAATAGAATAGACTATTTCAGTTGGAAGGGAGCTACAACGATCATCTAGTCCAACTGCCTGACCACTTCAGGAATGACCAAAAGTTAAGGCATGTTATTAAGGACATGGTCCAAATGTTTCTTAAACACTGGCAGGCATGGGGCATTGACCACCTCTCCAGGAAGCCTGTTCCAGTATTTGATCACCCTCTTGGTAAAGAAATGCTTCCTAATGTCCAGTCTAAACTTCCCCTGATGCAGCTTTGAGCTGTTCCCACACGTCCCATTACTGGATCCCAGGGAAAAGAAATCAGCACCTCCCTCTCCACTTCCTCTCCTCAGCAAGCTGTAGAGAGCAATGACGTTGTTCCTCAGCCTCCTTTTCTCCAAACTAGACAAAACTAGAGTCCCTAGCCGCTCCTCATAGAACGCTCCTTCCAGGCCTTTGACCARCTTTGTTGCCCTCCTCTGGATGCATTCAAGGACCTTCACATACCTCTAAAATGGTGGGGCCCARAACTGCACACAGTATTCAAGATGAGGCCACATCAACACTGAATACAGTGGGATAACTTTTTTGACCGTCTGGTTATACTGTGTTTGGTGCACCCCAGGATGCGGTTTGCCCTCTTGGCTGCCAGGGCTCACTCTTGACTCCTGTTGAGCCTGCTGCCAACCAGCACCCCCAGATCCCTTTGTGAAGGGCTTCTCTCCAGCGACTCCTCTCCCAATTTATACGTGTGCCTGACGTTACTCTCTCCTAGGTGAAGAATCCGGCATTTGGTCTTCTTAAACTTCATGCCATTGATGATTGATGCCAGATCCCTCTGCAAGTCATCTTGTCCCTTGAGAGAGTCAACAGCACCTCTGTCCTGGTTCCGRCTGGGACAGAGTTAACTCTCTTCCCTGTAGCTGGAGGGGGTGCTGTGTTTGGGTTTGGTAATGAAAGGAATGTTGATGGCCCATTGATGCTCTGGTTGTTGCTGGGTGGTGCTTGCACCGACAGCCTCCCCCGCCCTTCGAGGTGCAGGGGGACCTGGGGGGGAGCATAGCCGGGGTGGTTGACCCAGCTGGCCAATGGGGTATTCTATACCATGTGACATCATGCCCAGGTTAAAAAACGGGGGCGGTTCCTTCGGGG
>JASVER010000143.1:1312719-1361853 GCA_030449065.1 Oceanodroma leucorhoa | reverse complement strand
GAAAAGTGGTGATGATTAATTGGGATGTATCGGAAAATGTGAGACCCGGGCATGATGTAGATGGTGTAGAATAAGGGGTGGATATTGTCCTGGTTCCGGCTGGGACAGAGTTAACTCTCTTCCCTGTAGCTGGAGGGGGTGCTGTGTTTTGGGTTTGGTAATGAAAGGAATGTTGATGGCCCATTGATGCTTTGGTTGTTGCTGGGTGGTGYTTGCACCAACAGCCTCCCCTGCCCTTCGAGGTGCAGGGGGACCTGGGGGGAGCATAGCTGGGGTGGTTGACCCAGCTGGCCAATGGGGTATTCTATACCATGTGACATCATGCCCAGSTTAAAAAACGGGGCAGTTCCTTCGGGGGGAAGCGCAYGGTTTGGGCGGTTTGGGCGGTTGGTCCAGAACACGTGGGGGTGAGCAGTTGCGTTGTGCATCGCCTGTTTTGTATATTCTGTTATTGTTGTTATCATTGTTATTATCAGGGTTCTACTTTGTTTTACTTCCATTATTAAACTGTTTTTATCTCAACCCGCGGGTTTTCCTCCGTGTGCCCTCCCAATCCTCTCCCCCATCCTACCGGAGTGGGGGGGTGAGYGAGCGGCTGCGTGGTGTTTAGTTGCTGGCTGGGGCTAAACCACGACAACCTCCCAGTTTGGTATTCTCAGAAAACTTGTTAATAGTGCATTCAACTCCTGCATCCAGGTCGTTGATAAAGATATTGAAGAGAACTGGCCCTAGAGCTGAGCCCTGAGGAACACTGCTGCTGACCAGTCGCCAGCCAGGTGTAGCCCCATTCACTACAACCCTTTGAGCCATGTGCTTCAGCCAGTTCTTCACCCAGCACACCATGAACCCACTTATCCCACAGTTGGACAACTTGTCCAGAAAGATGCTGTGAGGGTCAGTATGAAAAGCCTTACTAAAATCCAGAAAAGCTACATCCAGTGCCTTCCCTTCATCCACTATGCGGGTGACCTCATCATAGAATGATATCAGATTGGTTAAACAGGACTTTCCCTTTGTGAACCCATGTTGATTGTGCCTGATGATTGCATTATTCTTTAAATGCCTTTCAATAGTACTCAGTATAATCTCCGTAATTTTTCCAGGAACTGAGGTTAAACTAACAGGTCTGTAGTTCCCTGGGTCTTCCCTCATGGGCTTTTTGTAAATAAGAATAATGTTGGCTAGCTTCCAGTCAACAGGGACCTCCCCAGACTCCCAAGATCTTTGGTAGATAATCAAGAGGGGTCCTGCCATAACATCTGCTGGCTCCTTCAGAACTCTGGGGTGACTCCCATCAGGCCCCATGGACTTATGAACATTCAGCTGATACAGCTGGTCCATTACAATTTCAGTGTCCACAAATGGAAAGTCACTGTTCCTGCACTTGTGGTCCTCTGACTCAGGGGACCAGGCAGCCCAAGGTCTATCAGTATTATTAAAGACTGAGGCAAGAAAAACATTGAATGCCTCTGCTTTTTCTTCATCCCTATTAGTCAGGTGACCATGTTCAACAAGTGTTGGTCCAATGTTTTCCTTAGACCTCCTCTTGCTACTAACGTACTTAAAAAAGCCCTTCTTGTTACCTGACACAACACTGGCCAGTTTCAACTCTAATTGAGCTTTGGCCTTTTTGTGTTTTCTCCCTGCATATATGAACCACAGCTCTGTGATCTTCCTGTGAAGTTTGACCTTGCTTCCAGAGATCATACAATTTCTTTTTCCTCTTGAGCTCCGCAAGAAGTTCCCTTTTCAGCCAAACTGGTCTTCTGCCCGGCTTGCTTGCCTACTCAATGGGATTGCCTGCTGCTGTGCTTCTAAATGGTGGTTCTTAAAGACTGACCAGCACTCATAGACTCCTAAGCCCTCAAAAGCAGATTCCCAGGGTACTCTGCTAAATAGCTCCCTGAATAGCTTAAAATTTGCTCTCCTGAATTCCAGGGTAGCGACTCCACCGTCCTTTTTTCCTGTTACACTCAAAATTTTAAACTTAACCATTTTGAGATCACTGTGGCTAAGACAGCCACCTACTATCACATCTCCCATGAGTCCTTCTCTTGGATCTAAGCTCCCAGCAAGCAGCAAATCTTCCTAGACAAGAGGTATCTGACAGGTCAGATCAACAGATGTGGACTTCTGATCCCTGTCAACAAGGAGTTGCCCACTACTATCACTCACTGGATCCTCATGGTGCTCCTGTATGGCTCAGGCTCACTGTGCACAGATGTTTCATTTGACAGAGCTGCCAGCCCCTCATCTGCCACAGGTGTACTGAATGTGCTCTGCAAGTAGAGAAGAAACCTTCTCACTTTGTCAGAAGTCATGAGCTTCAAGCCTTCACCATCATGGGAGTCTCAGTTTCCCATCCTGATTAGCACAGACTATGCTCGTCCTTACTCTGGTACAGTTGGGCTATTGAAGCTGCAGGGTCTTGGAGAAGTTCCAGTCAATCTCTTTTACATCATCCCTGATGCTGCATAGTGTGTTGACCACCTCCCACAACTCTTTCACTTGGCAACAGAGATCCTCTAYCAGCAGCCACCATCTCCTCTTGCTCCTGCTACCCCAAGAGACCCCAGATACAGTTCCTRCAGCCCCAGCCCTGGAAAGCTGTATCCTTCCTCAGGAGCACAGTCTAAAATGAGGTCTCTGCTATGCCAGGGATAATTGCCTCACTAGGTGCTGGSGATTGTTCCCTGTAGTGCATCACCACTATTGCTGGGTGCACAAACACTGTCCTCAGCAAAGTTTCTGGACCCCTCCTGTACATGTTTCTGGGAAAACTGCTCCACAAACTGCTAATATRTAGACACAATGTAACATATAAATAAAGTTCTTAGCATAAGAAAGATATTATTGCATTATGTTTTTTTCTTTGAAATGTTTTCTAGGGTCTTTTTAAATAAACAAACTGTTTATTATCAAAGACTAAATGACATTTTATTCGGAAGGGGTCTGAACATCACGACATTTCTTCCTTCTGTTAAGATTACATCTACAAGCATTTTCTGTAATCTGAGTTTTTATATGAATGGGCAAAGGTGATAGTCCTTAACGTCTTATTACTTCTAATATTAATTATCCACTGTGGGGCAAAATCAAATGAACAACAGTGAAACACAGGAAATAATGAACAAATTAACATATAGTTAAATTCATCCATTTAAGAAAAAAAAGTTACAGTGCCTGAATTTGCTGACCAGCTCCATTAGCATGAGCCAGAGAGAGTTTGAATAATGAAACATTGGAAATGAGTATGTTTGACTCAATTATGCAACCTAAAGGAATAATAGAAAATAGCATTAATATTGAATCCTTAAATTTTACTTGCAAACAACACCAGAACTTGCATGGAATAGATAAAAATTAAACAGTTACAAAGAAAGCAAAGATCCCATGCTTTGAAATCTTAGTTGATCTGGGTTCCCTAACATGTACATTAAACACTAACAGAGGATTTGGCATCCCCACTGGACGCCTTATGCACACAAAAAGAAGTTTTGAATTGTAGCCTGCTGTTTATTGGTAATGAAGCACTTGATTATACAAAATCTTAAAGAAGTAATGAAAATGAAGATAGGCATATGAAAGCTTCACAGAACACATGCAAATAATTCTATGTCATTTTACTTTAAAAAAGTTAAGGACACATGACCCAAAAGATTCACGATGATACGTTAGTTTGACATTTGGTAGAAGAATGCAGATCCTACCTTCTTTCCAATAACTCTAGTCATCACTCTTCTCACTTCCTGCATAGTTGTTTACCTTTGTAAGTTTATTGCTGTGGATAACAAATCAGAATGACTACATATATGTCAAATTAAAACTATGCCACAAGGTAGCAGATAATCTAAGCAAAGGGCAGGTTTGAGTGGGTTTTGSATAGAATTTATCCTCCCACCAAAATTCATGGTAAACATATATCCAAAAATAACAGTTTCTACCAGGCTAGACAGATCTGTTTGGATCTGATCCTGCTCCTGCTGAAGACARCAATAGTACTGTTAAATAACAGGGAACCAAATCAACTTAAACATTCACAAACAAGAAAATCATCAGGAGTAGACAGCATGGATTCATGAAGGTGAGGTCTTGCTTGAACAACTTGATAAACTTCTACGATGACTGGCCTGGTAGATRTGGGGAGAGCAGTGGACATTGTCTACCYGGATTTCAGTAAGGCTTTTAACACTCTCTCCTGTAAGATCCTCCTAGAGAAGCTGTTAAAGTCTGGGCAGGATGAGCAGACCATAGGTGGATGGAAARCTGACTGAATGACTGGGCCCAGAAGGTGGTGACCAGTAGCACAAAGTCTAGTTGGAGKCCAGTAACTAGCAGTGTACCCCAGAGGTCAATAGTGGGGCCAGTCCTGTTTAACATCTTCACTAATGATCTGGATGATGGGGCAGATGCTGTACCCTCAGCAAGTTTGCAGATGACACAAAGCTGTGAGGARTGGCCACAAAGATGATGAAGGGACTGGAGYCTGTCTCCTGTGAGGAAAGGCTGAGAGAYCTGGGACTGCTCAGCCTGGAGAAGAGAAGGCTTAGGGGTAGCTAATCAGTGTAGATAAATGCCTGAAGGGAAAGTGCAAAAAGGATGGAGCCAGGATCTTTTCAGCGGTGCCCAGTGACAGGACAAGAGGCAAYGGGCACAAACTGTAACACAGGAGGTTCCATCTGAACATCTGGAAACACTTTTTTACTGTGAGGTTGACTGAGCACTGGCACAGGTTGCCCAGGGAGGTTGTGGAGTTTTCCTCCTTGGACATATTCAAAAGCTGTCTGCACACAGTCCTAGGCAAGCAGGTCTAAGGGGCCCTGCTTGAGCAGGGTGGTTGGACCAGATGATCTCTTGAGATCCCTTCCAATCTCAGTCTTTCTGTAATTCTGTGAGTCTGTGAATTTCACATGCACAAACCAGGAGATTTTAATGGGAAAACCACTTTGCTGTCAAAGTGGTAAGAAACCAAGCTAACTGTTTGTTAAGCCCATATTTTCTGCTATTTCACAGAATTCCATCTTTATCTGGAGGGCTGACACTCCTGAAAACTATTCTGATCTTAAATAGGGCAACAATAACAAAAATTCACCATTTGAAACTGCTTTGGCAGTGGCGAATCTAATAATTAACGATAGCATTGTATATGGCTAAACATAAYCCACAGAGAGCCTGTGTTTTTTAGATACATTTATTTTCAGAGCCCTTAAAACCTCTTTACCTTTTGTTTAGATTGAAACAGAGACTGATTAATCAAAGGCATCCAGAAATGGCAAACTGAACACCAAGCTGTGCTAGAATCTTTATGACTGATCTTGTCATCTATCCCTACACTGTTGTATTCAAAATCTTACTATGGAAGAAAAATACCATATAGGTAGACTTAAAATTTTTTCATCAAGACTATTAATATATTACAATCTAATAGTCAGAATTATTTAACTAAGACAGAAAAGACTCAGTAATAATATTAACATTATTATACAAATCAACCTAAAATTTCTTTCTTCTTTATGGTGTTATGTCCATGATTCCAACATCCCACGGCATCATAAGGTTGAGTTTGACTATTCCTCAAGCAAAATGGAGGTCAAGGTTTTATGAGAAGTCATCAGTACTCTGAGTTTTTTTCAGGAAGAAGCATGGTGTACATGTTTCTTCCTCAGTCTTGGGCTCCACTTGGGGAAAAGAGATTGACACCCACCTCGCTACAGCCTCCTTTCAGGTAGTTTTAAAGAGCGATAAGGTCTCCTCTCAGCGTCCTTTTCTCCAGACTAAACAACCCCAGTTCCCTCAGCTGCTTCTCATAAGACTTGTTCTCTAGATCCTTCACCAGCCYCGTCACCCTTCTCTGGACACACTCCAGCACCTCAATGTCCTTCTTGTAGTGAGGGGCCCAAAACTGAACGCAGTATTCGAGGTGCGGCCTCACCAGTGCCGAGTACAGGGGCACGATCACCTCCCTATTCCTGCTGGCCACACTATTCCTGACACAGGCCAGGATGCCGTTGGCCTTCTTGGCCACCTGGGCACACTGCCGGCTCATGTTCAGCTGGAATACCACAATTCCATCTCTTTTTTTTTTTTTTTTTGCTTTCCTATTTCCTCACCCCAGTGTACATGCTACTCTCATGTATTTGTTATTGTAAACCAGCCTTCTAGAAGAGTACCCATTAGTATTTCATCAAATTCTAAGTCATATGCATTTATAGTATTGCTTCTGGAACAATTACAATATAAAATATGCATGAATAACACGACACATCACACAAATACGGATTTGCATTACAGCTCACAATTAGCCAAGTTTTGYTTATTTTTCTTAGTATACCTTTAAAGTATATTGTATATCATAGCAGATCCTATGAAGCTTTTAGAAAGTATGCTGTGAATYAATATTGAATAACAGCATAATTTTCATATTGCTTATCTGTACCATGTATCTAAAATATGATGGGTCAGAATATCAATCTTGTGGTGAAAATTTTAAGAAGTGTTTATTGCAGCTACCTTTTAAATCTCAGTACCTTAACCATCTTGCTTCATTACCTTTGAAGGGCTACTCACATTTCAAACTATCAACCCAAGCAACTGCAATTAAAACTGACTAGGAAGTTTCCAACTGAACTGTTTTAGAATGAAAATGAACTGTATTAAAAAAATCTTCATTATAGAAATTTTTCAAATCTCCACACCCAAGRCTAGTGTGAGAATATAGGATATGCACTTCAGAAGGTCTGAAGTGGTAGAAAATTCTAAACATACAGTCACAGAGTCCAAAGAGATAAAATGCAACTTGTCGGATGAGCAACAGAAAACTATTATGTATGCAAAACAAAACATTAGTTTTAACCTTCATCATGGGTYAAAACTATTCTGGAATGCAGCTGACGAGCTAATTTACTAAGCTTTGGTATCTGGTAACATAACATCARATTTCATTTTCAAAGATACCTGGTGTTTATATGCCAGATTTGCTTTTGGTTAAAAGTAAAGTGCTTCAGTRAAGCACATAAGCCCATGTCATATACTTGTTCTTTTGCAACTGTTATCACTACTACATGTTGTTTTCCCTGCRTATTCCATGTTTCTTAAGCTGGCTTTCTACTATACCTTCACATTCTGTTTTCTAATATAAATGATGTGCATATATGTTATCTGAGAAGAATACCTAGTAAGCGAAGAGAAAACATTACCTTGACTTTCAGCAAGATATTGGCATCCAGTGACAACTGAGTTAAACCCCTCTATTGTATGGTGAGATTATTTCAAAACTTATGGCACTTAAAATCCCATCCATTAATATTATTGTAATTCTCCTTCAAGGAGGATTTTGGCCCCTACTGTCCTCCCCCCGTATGTTAAGGGTGAAATAGTGATATTTTAAGGCAGGAATTTATGAATTTAGGATGATAATTCTAATATGAGAGGCAAAGAATAATTCAAAAGCTTCAAATCCATTTGTGAAAACAGCTCACATTCAAAACAAATATCAAAGGAAGCAGCTTTTATTACAAAAAAAAAATAAATATATTCCTCAGGGATAACATGGTTCAGTAGCTGAGATATTGTTTCAGGAAAAATTATTCCCATTAAGACATCCCTGTGAACRTAAGCATTATGCAGTGCAGAATATCGAACAGGAGAGATGCTCCAGACTCTATTTTTCCGAGCTGAACACCAGCAGCAGTATTTTCAAGAGTTACTCTAAAATGCTCCTYGTTTTCATCCTTTAAATGGCTATGAATCAGGCTTGATCTTCAGAAGAGCTGCAGTATACTTGATGTCAGAGGTAGCCGTACATGCTCAATACTTGTTCAGTCCAACCATGAAACTAGAAATCAGAAAAATCCCTAAATTACTAAGTCATACATTTAGCCTAAATATACTGGTCTTCCATTCTATCAAGTGTAGAAATTATTCTGCAATGTTTTTTTCTACATCTTGTCTTGCCCGTCCATCAAGAGTTTTTAATTTGGCATAAAGGGAAAAAATCAGCCTTTGCAGTTGTAATTCCATGGCGTTGAATATACGTTTATATACAAACTTCTTTATTACCCAGAGAAACTCTAATAATCTTGTTTCTTCTTAAAAAAGGAAAAAAGACATTTTAAAATTAAAGTGTTTATGCTGGTTGTGACGACTGTTTTTGATTAGCAAATAAATGTGATATGATAATATAACTGTTAATAATTGTTAATGTGACAGATGAAAGTGACATGTGTAGCCACTACATTTTATATATTAGCCATTAGCCATTGTGGTTAGGAAGTGTTTGAACAATGTATGATAGGTTAAGTATATAAAATAAATTCATTATATAAAAGACATATTTGGCACTGTTGTTCATTAGCAATTCCCTTAAATATTTGGATTTTTTCACCCTGCTCCTGCCATGCTGTGCAACTGTATTTGAAAAGGAAAGGACTGGACAAGGTATTTAGAATTTGTAGTTAATTGTGATGATACAGTTATATTCTTCGCAATTGCTACCTGCAGTTCTTTTGTGGTCCTCTCTGTACTAAATAAGGTATACACTGAATATAATATCAGTGTTATTTTTCCTGTTTTTTTTCCAGGGTTTCACTGGATGACATAGTTATGATTTTTAAGTGACATTTCTATTTCATGCTGTAATTACAGAAGTCAAACATACCTGACCTCAAGTCTTTTGATCAAGGCTGGTGTGATAATGTATAGCACGTTCAAAAGGCCATTAAGTCATTACAGAAAATGAGTAGAATTATCTGCAGACCCAGTGCTCAGGAGTGTCTCATATCCTTGATACCTTTAATATGTTCAGAATTACCAGTTTTATCACATCACAGTCTCGCTTGTAGCTGCACTGAACTTGTTTGATGTCCTTTCYTATTAGAGACAAGCAGAGCAATATTAATTCGCCAAGACAGGCTGGCCCCTATATAGATGTTCTTATCATTAATATAGTACAATGAAACAAATAATAATGACTATTTGGATTCATAAAATGGCTTTCAGTCAAGAGACTCCCAAAATATCTCACTCCATTGTACAGAATGACATTTAAACAAAAAAAAATATTGATGGCGATTATAAAAAATGAGTCATATATAGGGTAAAATTAAAGCTCTATTAAGTTGCAGGTGTTATGTGCAGAGGATTTGTCCAAAACTTTTCTTTTTATGACCTTCTATCACTTTAATAATGTTGTACTTCTGAATTTCAAGTTTGAGTAGACTGAAAATCACTACAGACAGCTCAGAAGCAGCAACTACTAGATTTCGCCTGTGTTTCAGAACAAAGCTTTCAATTCACCTTACTTTAAAGATTGTGATGAGAAGTGGTAAGTACATCACAGGACCCTTTGTACTGAAAAGTACTAAAGCACTCAGCCAACAAAAATTATGGAAGTAGGAAAAAAGAAGTGACAAAAAATGATTCTCAGTGAGATGTTCTGGACCGAAGTAAACTGTATGATAAATCCCATACACTTTTACCTTTTTTAAACAAAATTATGATTCCTTAAGACATGAAGGTTACTTAAACACTTTGTATTTTTTCATAAAAATTGGTATAATTAGGCATTTGCAGATGAGTGTTTTTCCTTTGATCAGCTGTTGACTGCCACATCTAGCTAAGATTTAACTGTACTGGCTATATTGTCACAAATAGTTAGCTAATGATCCATAATATAACAGGATGTATTTGTCACACGGGCAATATTATACATAGTGTTCACAGATGTCTGTTTGCGTTAGGTCCTCTGATATCACCTGCTAAGTCAGACCATAACATGGTTCAACATAACCCRGAACAAAAGGTTTCAGACCTATTATTTTCTGGTAAGGGGATGTTGCTTGTGGGTGAAGGTGTCAAGCTCAGCAGTTCTCCTGCCCCATGAATTAAAAATAACATTGATAYTTCAAAAACATTAATGATCAACTTTGATTTTTACTAGTCAGGAAAACCCTAGTAACGCTTAGATAAGTAGAAAACCATCTGTTGTACCTATATCAGGTAGAACTACTGTTGTAAACAGTACTATAACTACTGTAATCCATAGATTATTCCATACACTGTAGAAAAGACTTAAGCAAATTTTGTCCTTTTATAAAGCAATATGATAGGTAATTGTGGTTAGGAGCTCTTTAGTTTATAAAATTGACTGTAAAATACTTTAAAAATAATAAWTATTTTGAAAAGTCAAGATTAATTATGTGTTACACTTCTATTAGAATAGCATTTTATAATCTATTTGTAAAAGATAAGAAGGACACTATCTCTAAATGTTTGTCCCTTTTCCTTTCCTACTCCCAAACACTGCAAAGGAACAGGTTACAGAGCTTTTTTACAGTTTATAAAACTATGTAACCTATTCACAGTAACTATATGACCTATTCATAGTAACACCTGCCACGGGAATTGCCCATATCAATGCCAGGGAAAAGTATTAACAGATAAGGCGATGTAACAGAGTAAATATGAAGCAGTACTTCGCCATGTATCCTTCACCACAGATGAAGGCTTCTTAAACAGTAATAACTTTCACTGGTAGAAATTTTCTTCTGATTTCAGATTTTTTTCATCTTTGATCTATCATATCTAGTTAAATCCATAATTTTTTCTGTTCTTTTATTAGCCTTTTATTACTAGGTCTATCTCTATCTGTATGGAGATATATATACTGTAGCCTGTAATTAGGTCATCTCCTTATCTTTTAAGACAAGTAGATGGAGTTCCGTAGGTATGTCTCTGAAACCTGCTAAAGACAAATATGAAGTTGCCTGTAAGCGCACGTCACCTAATTGAGACAGCCAGTATAATAAAACAAAGAATCRAATTATTCTGTCTTTCTGACCATCATAGAGTCCATTTGCAAAACAGAACAGACATTCAATAACCTAACTGCTTATATTTAACCACTAGGTCAAGTGAGAGAGAAAGATACAGTTGGAGAAAGGAACACAATTTGAATTCAGTAGTACTCCACCACTTAGCCATTAACTATGTGCTGCGGCCAGTTTTATTACTGGTAGAGGCATAAGGAGAAGAATAAAACATRAGTCATTTTCATGACTGTATGAGGACTGGCATTTCTACTGCATTTCAAAAATAAAGATCAAACAAAAATTAAGTTTTAAGCTTAAAACATAAGAYTAAGACATGAAGACTAAGGCATTAAGACATTAGGTTAAGATAGTAAAATGTTATATTAAGACATAAAGCTACCCTAAAATTTCAAGGAGATGTGATAGGCAGGATTGAGCTGCAGACTGAGTCAGGGTAGGAGTTACACACGTCATTTTTTGCAGAGTTTTCCCATGAATAGTCCTTTATTACAGTATATAAAAAAAAAAAAAATCATGAGTTCTCATTACAATCTGGGATTAAATTATGAAGAGATAATTAAATAACTTTGTGCTTTTCTGTGACATACAGAAAGGAAAGTGTTTTTGAAGTGTATTTTCAAATGGGATCATTGTTCTTTTCTTTAAAATAAAACCTACATTTCATGAGGGACAGGCCTGTGTTTAGCTTTTGTTGCATTCTGATATCAGAAAATAYAACAGTCAGCACCCACTGAATCAAGGATAAAACCCCTGGTTTCTCTCCCTAGACAAAATACCTAGATTCAAACCTTTATATTTACCCTATAAAAACTTAAACAAAGACTTGAAAACAGTACAGACAGTAACTCCCCCACACAAATTAACACAATGAAATTGAATTCCAAGTAATTGCCCTCAGTCTGTATTTAGCTTTAAGGTTGTTGCTTCTGTTGCAGTTGGAGCAAACTGGCACAATGATGTTAAAGATGCATATTCTAAATTATATCAGCTGAAGACCTGGCTTTTACATATGCAGAAATCTAATAGAAGCAGTTACTAACATATTGGGGCATGATGAGGTGCAGCCACAATAATGGGTACATATAATGCAACTGGTGACAGCGCTATAAACATGAACATAAAAGTTACAGTTAGAAATTTATTCATCACATATCTCCAAAACCAAAAAGCAAGGATGATATTTAATCATTTGATAAATGTTGAGAATCTGGGTACTAAGAAAAGGACACATTGGTCAAATTGACCAAATCAAAAAGAAAGACTAAAAAATTAGGAAAGCTGGTTAGTGAAATTAAATGTTTTGAACAGCTGAAGGACTTATTTAAGAAGTTGACAGGGAATCTATTACAATATAAATGCACCAAAATATCTAGAATCCACATCTGCAGTAATGATTAAAGATGGGTGGAAATGGGAAGCGGTGAAGTGACACCTCATAAGAAGGTACAGGAGAAAGCAAAAAGGTTGATGTGAAAACCAAAAGGACTGAATATTAAGGACAGCTGTACCCTTGAAGTCACAGAATGTGCTGATGAATGGAGGGTGGCCTAAAATTTACCTGAGTTAGCCTAGTAAAGAAAATAAAAACCTCTCAACTCATAGATGGTGATTTAGAACTATAAATAAATAGAGGAGGAAAAGACGATAATGTGAAAAATTTGAGCTTGGTAGTATGCCAGCACAGTGTACAAATGACATTCTGAGCCTGAGGCTTCACAGTGCTTGTTAAATAGCTAATCCCATGTGCCTGTCCCCAGCAATCCAGTCTTCAATGAGACCCTAAGCTCTTTTTCCAGTTCACGATGAGAATCACAAGTTGCATAAGTACACATACTGAGCTATCTTCATGAACACTTGTTGCCTTGAATCTTGACTCTGACATCATATCCTAATTTCTTGCCTGGCAGAAGCTTTTTCCTYACTTTAAAAATATAACCAGAGACAAGTAGTTTTGTCCCCAGTAACTTGAGCACCCATCTACATTATGGGCATCCGATCCCAAAGTGACCTCAGTTTTCCACCATCTCGTGCTTTCTCAGGATGCCATAATCACCAGATTATAGGCTGCTCTGGGGTGACACTTTCTTCATTTCAGCCAGGAAGGTATGCAAATTTACAAAAGAAAAAACAAGGATCATTGAGCCAGAGWAAGGCAGCACTGTAGATGTACAGTATTGATGAGGACACTACCTGTGAGGAGGAGACCTGGGTCCTTCCTCTGAAGATTGTTTACAAGCACAAGGACAAAAGTAAAGCYTTCTAGCAGGAGGAGAAAAGGAAATTAACCTATAAATGCATTATCTCAAATTAGTCAATCACCAAAGGAATGAAGAGTTTTGCCTGTACATATTTCTATTCTGAAATGTGCAAATACCTCTATCAAAAATATATATCCTTCACTTTCCCCACCCTACCAAGGTAAAACAYTGTTAAGAGCAAAGTGCACGTATAGCATTTTAGGTGGTAGTGGAATCTCCGTGCCATGTCCTCCGTTTACATAACTGCAGTTTAAACTTATTTTTCCCGTTAGCTTGGGATTTAATAAGAATCTAAGATGTAGTGATAAACATGCTATTAAAATACAAAAAATGGTATAGAGAGAGAGASAGAGACTGTCATTAGTACGAGCATGCAGATGTTTTCTGTTTATATTATAGTGTGAGCTGCCATCAGACACTCCTAATTATAGCTTGTACGCTGGCGTTCCTGCAATGCTAGCCATTAACCTTCAACTGAATCACCAGTTTTTGCATAAGGTGCATTGTCATTGCAGTGCTCTATATTTATTTGAAAGTATCAATACATACAGCAGGAAAGGTCTTTTTGAATGTGGCATACAGCACTTAGTCTTCAAAAAGAAAACAAAAGAAAAACAGCCCTGAACCGAGCATTAGGTATTTAGCCATTTACAAGTAGAAACAAAACAAAACAAAACAAAGCAAAACAAAACAAAGATTGTAATTGTAGCATCAGTAATAATGAGCTTTTCAAGAATGCATTTTCTCAAAATGGAGAGMTACACAAAGGAATTTGCAGGAGCAATTTAGCTATTTCAAAGGATGGGAAATTATAATATATAATTAAGTTCAAGGCTAAGCTTGACAAAAGGAAAGGGAAAACTGTACTCCTGGTGCTGTCCAGGAGTTCATTATTTAACAAGCAAGTACCACTAGTTTGACTAATTATTGATTAAAATTCACATTTTCTCCTCCTGACTGAAAGGCAAAGTGGCATTAAGACAGAATTTACTCAGTTGTGAGTAAAAGCATTTTTGAAAATGCTTTGTTCTTTTTCATCCTATGATTCATATCACAAGAAATTGATTTAAGAAATGAGTGTAGGATTGAGTGCACTCTCAGCAAGTTTGCAGATGACAGCAAGCTGAGTGGTGCAGTTGATTCGCTTGAGGGAMGGGATGCCATCCAGAGGGACCTTGACAGGCTTGAGGAGTGGGCCCATGTGTACTCATCAAGTTCYACAAGGCCAAGTGCAAGGTCCTGCACCTGGGTCAGGGCAATCCCCAATACCAGTACAGGCTGGGAGATGAAYRGATTGAGAGCAGCCCTGCAGAGAAGGATTTGGGGGTACTGGTGGATGAAAAATTGGACATGAACCARCAATGTGTTCTTGTAGCCCAAAAAGCTCATCCTATCCTGGGCTGCATGAAAGGATGCATGGCCAGCAGGTCAAGGGAGGTGATTCTCCCCTTTTCCTCYGCTCTTCTGAGWCCCCACCTGGRGTGCTGCATCCARKTCTGGGGGTCCCAGTACRAGAAAGACAKGGACCTGTTAKAGTGGTTCCAGAGGAGGGCCAAAGAAATGGTCAGAGGGCTGGAACACTTCTCCTCTGAAGAAAGGCTGAGAGAGTTGGGATTGTTCATCCTGGAGAAGAGAAGRCTCTGGGGASWCCTTATWGCAGYCTTTCAACACTTAAAGGGTGCCTATAAGAAAGATGGAGAGAGACTTTTTACTAGGGCCTGTAGTGACAGCACAAGGAGCAACAGTTTTAAATGGAAAGAGGGTAGATTTAGATTGTATATAAGAAAGAATTTTTTTACAMTGAGGGTGGTGAGACACTGGACSAGGTTGCCCACCCACGGCAGGGTGCTTGAAACTAGATGATATTTAAAGGTCCATTCCAACCCAAACCATTTTATGATTCTATGAAATACATTAAAATTAACAGAACTATTCAATTAAAAAAAAAATCCCAGAACTAAACTACAAGTCATGCAAATGAACCTGCTTTAAACTTTAAAATGTTTCTGTCRTTACAAGCAAAAAGTGCTGCAATAGTCAAAAAATACATATGCAATTTTTAAAGAACATCTTTAAAAAGGTCTAAAAGCACTTTAAATATTGGTATAAAAAGATCAAATTATCACCCACAATAGAACTGTTTTTAAAGTAACATTCTTACAGCATTCTTTTTTATGTTTCTTCTTTAGTCTCTTTAAGCTATTGAACTAGTTTAAGTTTTTCAACAGCATTTATTAGATGTCTTCAGACCTTTGAAAAACAGTGGTGAGAATTTCAAAGTTGTTTGTGGAGAAGAGGCCTATTTAGCAGCTGAAATTAATAGGGAGCATCTAAATTCCCTGGGCTATTTTCAACACATCAACATGCATGTCTTACTGAACTAGGAATGGTCTGTGCAATTTAATTCTGTAAGGTCTGAGGAGCATAAACTTTTATGTCTGCAATTGTGGGAGAAGTCATCTTCATATTTCTGGCTTTTAAATGACTTTCCTAAGTGTCATGGAATTAACCATTGAAAGATAGTCCTGAAAATCCCATTCTGATAAAATTCTGRTTCTCTAATGTTACAGATATACCTGTGCTATATTTCTGCATGTTTTGGTAGTTAGGCACCATACAGATAAACTATTGCCTTTACTGCCATAAGATTTTAACTTGCTTCTTGTATTCCCTATCATCTCATATCTAAAATTACTTCTAGAGGATCTCAGCGGCTCTGAAACTACTTCTTTAAAGAGGGGGAAATACAAATGCCTTTCTGAAGGCATTTCATGWATGTATTCATTAATAAGTTCAGCAGTATAACACCAAAAATTACTGATGCCTCTTAGATGAGAAATGCATAGACAACTTCCACTCTCTCCATTTTAGACAGGAATGCAATGTTCACTCAGCACTATTCTTGTTCTGTAATTATTTCAACAAAGTTTTTGGATAAAATTAATGTACTAAGTATCCAGCAATATAAAGTCTTCATATTGTGAAATGAGTGAATACAAAATTTGCAAGCAACATTTTTTTTAAATGTCAAATGCATTAAACTTACTGCTATTAGTTGCTCCATATACTCCAAAATTCCATAGCAAAGATTTTCATGTCCATTGCCTGGTGCTCTCCACTAAACTATGCTATCAKCAGAGAAAGAGGAAAGTAGAACAGATGAGGAAAATTTCTGAAYATGTTTTTAAGAGTGATTTAACTATTAAGAAAAGATGTCAAAGAACTGTGAACAATCAAGAAGCACAAGTAAGAGAAAAAAGAATAGAGGAAGGAATAGAGAAATAAAACCTGAAGAACCCRTACACAAAAAGAATGAGGTGGAAACATCACTAAGGAAATGGAAAATCATCAGAAGCGTGAGAACAATACAGAGAGCTCAATTCCACAAAGCAGTTACATATTTCAGCAATGTGTTGAGCAATGATCTAATTYAACCAGCTCTTAGGCACATTTTGCCATATATCCTGATGAACTTATTCAAGCCAGGAGAAAGAGGAATAAATGATCATGTCCTTTCATGTGARTAACTAGAGGTCACTGCTAACGTTGGTTAAAGTCATGAAAGAAGGGTTGGCRTAATGGATCTCACATGGGAGAAAACCACCAAGTGAGTAAAAAGAGTAGGATCATGAGGAAAAGCAAGTCAGTATGAAGAAACAAAGGATCAGAAGTTTAGCTGGAGGACAGATAAAAAGAAATTGAGAGTCAAAGGGATAAAATCTAAGGGKTTKTTTGTTTGTTYGTTTRTTTGTTTGTTTGTTTARAGTAGGTCTTAAAGCTGTCGTTATATGCCAATTCAACCTCTTCTTTCTCACCAAACCTTCTCTCATTGACACTTCCAGGATACCTGTTGCTGACCACTGGCATCTCATTAAATGAGATGTAATAGGATTATGAACAAGTGTTTGGGAAGAAGAAAATATTTCAGGAAGATGATCTGGGACTAAACACAGAAGTCAATGGCTACAAGCATGGTGGCTAGGAAATGTAGTTTTTTACAAAATATTTTCCCCTTAATTGCACGTCTATTCTGATTGAACACTTCCACATAAATTTAGCTCAATTACTACATATATTATAGTTAGTTTATGTTTAATGAGATTTTTTTTTTTTCTTAACAGCCATGCTCAAATATAAATAGGAGCCTATAAGCTGTGCTAGGTTCCTTCCAGCTCACCCATCACCCTAAAATAGTTTCAGCAAGTTTCAGACTATTGCTTCAGTTGCATTAATTTGATCCCAAAACTTTGGAACAAATTCTGCAGTTTCAAATGTATTAGGGAGAAGTAAATAATTTTCATTAATGTTATATGTATCACTATCTTGAAGACATTCCTATCAAAGGTGAGGGGGTAAAAAGAAGTGCATAACAGGTACTACTATGTTGTTGAATTTAAAAGACATTTCTGAGCTTCAAAGTTATCCACTTTGTTCATTCTTGTACTTCCAGCTGCCTTAAGGGGTTTTAAGAAAGATGGGGACAGACTTTTTAGTAGGGCCTGCAGCAATAGGACAAGGAGTAATGTCTTTAAACTAAAGGAGGGTAGATTCAGGCTAGCTATAAGGAACACATTTTTTTACTATAAGGGTGGTGAAACMCTGGCACAGGTTGCCCAAAGARRTGGTGGATGCCCCATCCCTGGGAACATTCAAGGCCAGGTTGGACGGGGCTCTGAGCAACCTGATCTAGTTGAAGATGTCCCTGCCCATGGCAGGGGGGTTGGACTAGATGACCTTTAAAGGTCCCTTCCAACCCAAACCATTCTATGATTCTATGATTCATTCTATAAAGTTTATTATGAATGCTATAATCAGGGAAGACAATGCTCTACAAATAAAATTTATGTTCATGTTACTGAAATGCTYTGCAGTGCCAGTCTTTGTTCAACTATTCACTTACTGAACCCCAAAATACAGATTTTGGATTTTTTTTATTGCCATTGATAGTGTATGAGACATGAATGTCTTATAGAGAAGTCATATTTGAAATAACTTTCCTGTATGTTTCACAATACGTCTAAAAATTGCCTAACCCTTTGAAATCGGTCATCAGATTTAGATTTTATCTGTGTTAATTCATATGTGCACCTGTGTTGCCTGCCAAGAATTGAAGCCAAACAGAAAAGTTTGATAATTACTCACGTTCTTAGCCTTAGCCAAAATGATAAAGAATCTTTATTTCACAAACAAAATGTGGAAGTAAAAACAATTGCGGCACAGAAACCCATACACTGCAAAATCTGTTTTCAGTCAAGTGAAAATCAGCATCTCCTAAAGCTAYCTCCCATTTATTCTAAAGAACTAAACCTACTACTGAAAATTGTGAAAAGCACAAAAAGATAATCTTCTGAAACTCTCATCAGGCAAAAAGGTAAAATTTAGCTTCTTGAGTGTTATGGAGCAGCAAGAGTAGGGCTGCCAGGATTTAAGGGTGACACCAGTAAGGGGCAGCATCGTCTCCAAAAAGGGTGCAGTCCTGCTGTGCCCTACTGAGGCAAGCAGAGCAGGGCTTGGTGAGAGTAACAGGTTCCCTTGACAGTCAACTCATGATCCAAMAAATGCAAGATGATGAGTCGGGTCTGAGGGGAGCCCAGCCAAGAAGTGAGGATCAGCAATGTGCAGGGCTCGCCACAGGCTTTCGTGAAAATGTCACTCAGATGAGGGCARAAGTTGGGAGTCTGAGCTGAAATGGAGCCCCTGGGACACAGGCTGGTGGTGGCAATTATGATCTATTGGTACGCTGTGGGTCCTGACCCTGAAAGAAAATCCTTTGAGCAGAAATCAAACTAGATGACATAAAGAGGTTCCTTACAGCTTAAGCTGCATGTTTTCAAACTAAGCATTCCCCAAAGCCGAATGAAATGAAATGGTAAGTTTTGTGCAAGAAGGGTATGACCTTTAAACACCCAAAATACTGTAAATTTTCTTTAAAAAACAAACAAACAACCCCACCCCCATAGATTTCAAACTGTGCTTTTGCTGTTATTTGTTTCAGCTTCTGTGTTGTTTCTAGAAACTGGTACATTCTAATGAATATGGAAGTTTTTTTTTTCATATATGGCATCTTCACTGTTTTGCTCACAGAACAAGAATTTAAGAATTCCATTGGCACTGTAATTCAGACTTAGAATGATGTTTGCTTTATTTCTTTGTTAACTCAGCTGGTTTTGACATCTTATGTTAGTTATATGCCAATATAAAACATTGGGAGTACTATTTATATTAATCTGCTTGATGAACTGTGTAGTTATTTCATAGATCTTCCTCTAAATAATACTGAAGGTCACTTAAGTGCTCAATCTTGCCACATGTTGTGYGTGTTTCCTTGGCAATAAGATTGAAAGAATATAAATAAAATAATATATTTTTTATGGTGRAAAGTCCTCCTAAATTGCTGTTATCACTTCCAGTTAATGAGCACTTCTCCTATTGGCAGAAGAAGACATTGAGGGCARCATTAAAGATGGTTGTAATGAAATGAATTAACTACCTGGCTTCTGTGAATATCTTTACAGGAGCAAACCCAAAGCACAGCATGGACTCAGGGACTGAAGGGGCACAAATCCTTTSCTCTGCTTTTTGGCACTTCTAATTCTGTAAGAACCGTCTTTCAGGAACCCCAAGCCTCTTATTTGTTTGTTTGTTTGTCTGTTTGTTTGTTTTTGAGGTGCTACTGGCAGCAGACAAGAGATTTCTTATTTTGGACTCCATCATCATAGATCTAAAACAAATGGGATAAATATTCARTGACATATTCTAATTCATGTCTGTAGCTTGAGGAAGGGATCATTCTCAAAAAAATCATGGCATCTTGCAGAAGAGGAGCAGGAAGGTCCCGCTGTAGAAAATATAGATTATGTATCCAGGATAACTGCACCAAAACAAGCTATTACAAAAACATTTGGTATTACCATTATCARCCACATCATTAAAAAGAACTTTATTATTGTAACCAAGTTTCCWGTACTTTCTCGGAATTGAAGTTTCTACAATTTTGTTTTCAATGTTTCTGTACTAGTTTACTGTGTTACTGAAGCAATGTCTGAAACAGCAAGTCAGGAGTTTAGCATAATAGCAACTCACGCTACACAGTAATCAGTTCGTRTTTCACAGTTTCTAAATTTTGGTAGTTTGAGGTGCTAAACATGTTACATCTATTTTCAAACGGAATTAATGGGGGTTGTACCCTCATAGGTTTTTAACTTTCTCAGCAGCAGAATTTTATTTTGTTAATTGCATTAKTATGGAATTGGGTATTTTAGCTTGTTTGCCTGTACTTTAGAAGGTTAGATTGTCCTTAGGGTTATTTTTTTGCCTTTTGTTTTGTTTTGTTTTGGTTTGTTTGTTTGTGTGCCATTTTTTTTTTTTTTTTAGAATAAGTAGATGTCCTACAAATAACGAGACATTGCACAGTATTCCATGAGGTGAGTAAAATGTCATAGCAAAATACCAACACAGGCTCCTTTACACATTTTAGTCTTATTTTCAGAAAGTAAGTGGTGCACTGATTTTGCATTAGCTTTCTATATAGGTTGAACTCCAGTCAGCACAGAAAGAAAACTCAGTTGATGCATAGGGTCTTGCATCAAGGTCAGTCATCTAATCTCCAGCTTGGTTAATTTCTTCATTTGCATTGTYAATTAATCATACCAGAAAAAATTATCCTCAATTAGCAGTTTATGTAGCATTGCTGATAAAAATCTATTGTATTTTCCATTTAACARATTCCCTTCTCTATTTATTGGCAAAACAAATTTAGAAAATGGATGCTTGGCATAACAAAGTACCACACAACTTCTCCAACATCCTTAGAGCACACACACGGAAGAAAGTCCCCCAGACTTCTGGATGAGAAAGTTTTGAGCCATGAAAGTTRTCAACAAGGACTCTTAAATGTGAACACATTGCAACAGGACTCCAAGTCAGTGTTGAGTTTCATATCAAAATAAAAAATAGCTAGTTAGGAAATAGCTGCAAGGTAACCTAATTTGTGTGATGGAACTTTTCCTAGTTTATCCTCAGTCTTTCATGCAGGGATGAAACTTTTTCTCTGTTTTGCTGAACCTGGTTTCTTTCTCACCCCAGGTCTCCGCTTTAAGAAAAAGRCCTGTGTTCCTCTCTACTATTGCTCAGAAGGAATAATCAAGGGACGATTCACTCCCCCACAGTGAGGCTCCTGTCTGATGCCTCTGCAGCGATTCCATGAACACCAGCTTCTAAGGCTGCAGAGTTTTTAAAGGAACAGGAAAAAAGAAACAGTGCTCCGTAGGTCCATGTGAGACGTGGTACTAACGAGCAGGAGACTTCACTGATTACATTCTTGCTGTAAAAATCTGTGAACTAGGGCAAGCCAATGTACAAGAGAAAAGTGGAAAGGCATTCTGGACTTCCTTTGTTGACCACGTTGTTGAAAAATTGGCCAAGATGGATAAAATGCTGGTCTTGAAACCTCAGGARAATACTGTGACCCTAAATCCACATCAAGTTCCATGCAAGCTGTGAAAACTTGCTGCTGTAACGAAGGCTACATTTGTTTAAAATGGTTGATTTTTTGTGATGCGTCATTATTTTGACAATTTAAGCACTATTCTGAGGTGCCCAAAGCTATTTTGCTGTTAACCAGATTGGGCACAAATGCAGATGCTGGAGTCAATAACATTTCTGTTTCTATGAGGAAGTGGAAGTCACTATACAATGTGTTCATATGGTCCTGTGATGTTTGTACATGTTTGATGATACTTACCAGTGCTGGTTTCCTGACTCACAAAGGGCTGAGCTGAGTCAAAACATGTAACTGATAATASACTTGTATCAGACATCTTGCTATTAAGATAGCAAATATACGATCAATATTAGTCTGAGTCTTTAATGTTGTTTTGCCACTTTATATAGGTAGAAATAAGGATCATATTAGTTAATGAACTTGTGCAGAAATCTTAAGCCCACATGTCCAGTGGTCTTTGACTAGTGGGTTGTCCAAAGGAGAAAAACTTCCTGTTTGAAGAAACAAAGTAGGTTGAAAAGGAAGCTTCAGACTAATTGTCGTTTTCTTTATCATGGTTGTTCCTTCCTGGGTGGGTAAAGGTTACAACATTTGCACAACATTAATATTTCCAGTACTAATATTTACAGTTTGAACTCCAATATATTTGGAAGGAAGAATTTTAACCAATTCGTACTGCTCCTTGGCCTGGATCCCCTGCTGAACCTGACTTCTGCTGCTTTCCTTTAAATGAAGATTTAATTCTCTGTGAATAAACTTWGTCTTGCTAAAGTCTAGTGCTAAATACAGTGATTGCAAATTGTACCACTCAAAAGTTTTATAAATTGGAAGACAGACAGGAACATTTAGGTTAATAACAATGTACTAAAGATTGAAAACTAATCTTCTGTCACTAACMCATTCATCCCAACACACTTGCTGTCTTGAGGCAGAGTCCTAGAGTCAAAAGGCGATTCTTCTGTTCCTGGAAGAGATTCTCATACTAGCGAATAAAACTCTCCCCATCAAGATCTCAGAGCCGCATCTGTTCCTGACCTATCACCAAAAATTAYCTCACCTTTTAAAGTAACTACTGATCATAACAGCTGGAAGTTTAGTTAAAATTTACATTTTGGCATTAAAGAGCATTGCGAGGAAGACAGAAGAACAACTGTCTAGAGTGTGATAGTGACAGAGGACAAAGATACRCAGCACTGGTCAGTTTCCTCCCTATTTCTATGTACCATGCAGGCAAAAGTGGAAATCCTCTGAGTGTTGCTGTTTTTGGGAAGTTCTGAATTTAAGTATTTTTTAATCATTTCTGTATAATCTAACAAAAGCTCCCTCACACCGACCCTGGCTTTTCTTGTACTGTCTTATTTTTTTCAAGGCTTTAAATTTTAGTGCAGGAACACGTAATTGTGTATAATAATTTACTACTAAGAACTCCCAGAAGTGTAAAATGAGTTCAGGTTCATGGTGCAAACAGTAAAATTTGCTGAACTTATTTGCCCACATTCAGTGTGTTCATGATCTATGTACACTGTCTGCTAAACAGCCAGAGCAACTATAATTGCTAGGAAAAAAAAAAAAAAAGGGAAATTTATAGAATGAAAAGAGTTAGAATGCATTTCCAGTATGAAAAATAWACTGCAGACTATAAATGGTCTTACTGATACACATTCTATGTATCTCAATATTTATCCACAAGGAACTGAAAAAACCTGTCATTCTTCAAACTTAATTAARCATATTGAAGGGCAAATAAATCTACATGAATGTAAACTTTAACATTTCCTCTAATAACTCAGTAAAACCTAAGCCTAAGGGGATGTAATAAGAATTAATTAAAGTAATTCTTTACAAATGCTTTACTGAGAGAATCTTTTGAAAATTGGAGAGTTTGCAGTAATTTATTGCTGGGAAGAGAATGAAATATTTTTTCCAGGGAAGTTCCCATTAATTTTAATAGTCTGATAATTTTACCATTATTATATCAATACTTTTCCCTCTGGATTCTTGTTTTTCCTCCTTAGTACTGAACAAATGAAAAGAAAGATCAGATTTTCTTGAATCACAAAAGAGATTCTCAGCACACAAGTAAATCTTAAATTAAATATTCACTACYGGTGTTGCAAAGTCAAAAGTTACACTCCCAGATTAAAGCATTTCTGCCCTTTATACTCCACATGCCAGAATCCCAAATCCTAGCTACCTTTTCCTTTTGGATCTTCATCGTAAAACATTTTTTCTTGTCCTCAGACAAATGGACGAGCTTTTCCCTCCTATTAGGTTCCTTGACCCAATCTCATCTTTCTATTTCTGCACTTTGCTTTGCCTGTCCCCTTTCCTCCTYCTTTCCCCGTTATTGTTACCTTTGGATTCACGTCAGGCAACTTCTGTAATCATATTGTCCATGTTAAAATGAAGTAAGGTACATTGCAAAAGAGGTAATCTTTCAGTTTTCGTCTGCGTTACTCAGACCATGCTCATAGCAGTTGAGCTGCAGTTGCTGGGTGCAGCCTGTTCAGTCCTTGACTGAAATATATGTGTGTRTGGGGTGTGAAGTTACCACCCATTTCTTAAAAACTAAAATTTTTTTGTGATGGCATGCAGATCATATTTTTTTAAGGATTAAACCATGTCAAATTTGGGCAGGGTTTACACAGATGACAAGAGGCACAGAGGCATCACAGGTGCTACTCCACCATGAAGTTTTAACCCTGTGCTCCAAAGCCTGGTGAAGTTAAAGTTTTTCAAAAATGAGATCAACAGAATTTTAAATAATAGAGAATAGTTTATTTTTCAGTAGCCTTGGTTTTGGTAACATTGGGAAAGGAACCCATGAAAAGATCACCCTGAGACAGCTGCAGTCTAAAAAATTAAAATATGATCAAGTGACAAGYAATTGAAAAAAGGGTAGAAGTTGTTACTGAAACACATGAAGTCTGCTCCACTAACAAGAGTGCAAGGTCCAAGTTAGTAATTTGCTTTTCCAGTTCTTGAAATATTGTTAGAAATCAAACAASGAGAAATCTCCTCCTTTCTAGTACTAGCTGGGAATTCAGGGAGCCAAGCAAGGCTACCTTACCTAGGTATGAAATATATCTTGCTTCTAGATCTATTTTTACTGACCTGACACTTTATTTTCTGATAGTTGGGAAGTAGAAATCCTATAATTCAGTGGATTTAGGTTTTTTTGGTTTACAGTTATTTAAAAGGATGTATGAAATTATGAGGCCAAATCAAGGAGATAGTCTGTTTCATCTTCATTTAGGAAGAGTGGATATTTTTAAATTTAGGCACATAGCAGCTTGCTCACATCATTGATAGAACCGACCTGTTGGACACCTGCTGGTGCCTTTCTGTGAGAAGCCAGACAGACAGCAAAATGATCTATTAAAGAGAGACCCACTCAATTTTTGCTGGAAGAAGAGAGTAAGACGTTGGCAAACTTCTGTAAGTCAAACTTGCAATTATCACTCCACAAAAGGCAAATTTATTGCATTTAGAGCTAGTAAGGGATTTTAAAATTTAATATATGATTTTTGTGCTCTGATATTGGACACTATAGCAAAATACATGTTTAAAAAATACCCTGAATAACTTGACACTGGACGTGTTACCTCAGCGCTACATCTTGATTGAACAAGGTCTCACTAACTGGAATTTGAAGTGTTTCATCAGACAAAGACAGTACCAACAAGTGAGCTCAATAGACCCACCTGTGCACTAGTAATATTAAAGCAGAATTACACATAGACACTGTGATCAGCTTACTAATCTATCCCCTAAAATCTCACTTTCTTACAAGAATCAGAATTTCATTGCAGGGAGTAAGGATTTTCTAGACATTTTATACCTTAARCTACACAGGAAGTAGTCACACAGCAGCCCTGCCAACACAGCATAACTCTATTTAAAGAGAAGCTGCGATGGACTTTTATGTGGTATGGAGAACAGTCACACATGATGCTACTAAAATAAGACCTAAAATGTAGCCTCTTACTAAGCACTCACATTTTCATTTCTTTATTCATCAGAATACGTATTTCTTAGAGATAATATACCATCACCACATAGGAATAATTGCAAAATAGATTGGAAAGATATAACATGCCAAGAACATGAAGGAAGACTGCTGAATGTAAAGAGATTGTTTCAGCCTTCAGGCTACAGGATTGTATGCAACTAAACAACAAGAAATGAAGGTTTGGGATCCTCAGGCACCTGCTACCACCATTYTCCTCTTACCCTGACTCCTTGCAGCCAGCTCATGCTTTTAAAGTCAGTTGCACCAGCCCTGTACCCTGACAGCAGTCATCACAGCTGCAGCAGCTGACCCATATAGTCACCTCTCTCCTCTTCCTTAGTGGAAAGTAAAACTTTTCTCTCATCACACTCATCTGCAGATGATCAGGTTGTTCCTATTCCCACCTTCAAGCAGCTACCCCACCACACACTTTCCAAAAACTGCTGTTGGAGTCATTCTTCCAAGCTCTCCAGACTACRGCTAGAACAATGAATCCAATGAATGGAGGGATATTAATTTAAGGATTTCAGAATTATTTTATTGTACATCAGTGTGAAGGGAACCACTATAAAGAGACCAAGATGATTGCACTGAATTGTGTATCCTATGTTTGCAATGAACATAAATTGTTTATCACCCTACAGAACACAACTTGTTAAGCCGACTGTACATGTCGTGCTTTCTATGAATGGCGCATAATAGTCTCTTCTTTCATTATGAACAAAGAAAAAGATGTACAGCACCCTGCTGAATTATTCAGCAAAATATCTCTAAAGTTTGCCTTCAGTACAAGTTGTGAAATGTATCATCTGACCTTTTCTTGTTGGAAATGTAAACAGGTATACAACTATTTTAAAGAAGTACACAGCTTTAGGTACACATTTTATGTTGTTCAACTTTGCTGTCAACCAGCTCCAGGACTACAAACATTTTAGCAGTTGCTGCATCTGGTAGCCTGATAGAAGTAAGGCTGCCACAACCCCTTGCCCCTAAGGTGAAACCAGTAGCAAGGCTGAGCATGGATTCCAAATAGGCACACACACAAACACACTTATACRATTGATGTCAGGAGCCAGAAAGGTGGCCTGGTTAGAAGGGGAAAATTACTGAACAGAAGAAAATGCCTGCCAGCCTGGGAACTAGGCTTGGGAACCAGAAACACCCTTGAAAAGTGCACCTGGCCTCTTTGAAGTACAGSTGGGGTACYTGGAAACTATAGAWGTCCCGAGATACCACTGAAAAATGCAAAACCAAGAAACTGTAACAGCAACTTATTGTCTGAAAGAGTGGAAACAGTCTGGRAAAATAAAATTGGTCTGAAAGAACGGAAAATGTCATCATCTATTGGMTGTTACAAGTTAAAAATAAAAATTAACAGCRTCTACTGGCTGCTTGAAGTGGTGGTGTCCTATGCCCTCTTATGTCTCCRTGATATAAAAGGACTTAATTTTTACCTAAAAGGGAGCCTCTCTCTCTGAGAAACTCTTTAGGTTGTGAAAACAATACATGTGTACACACAGCCACACAGACCGAGATAGATAGAAATGCTAAACACTCATACAAAGACAAGCAACATCAATGGCCTCATCCTGTTCCCCTCTCTAGCTGATCAGGATAAAGGTCTATCAATGGGACACGTATACATATATATGCAATTCACATGCCTCTAGTAACTGGGCTTAGACACRCAGTCCATCCAATAAGGGGCGCTGGATCTTCAGTTTCTCCAGCTGCTGGCACCTGGCCACGTGAGCTGCAGAGGCCCACAGCCCCAGTCCCTCTGCTGGTACAGACCCCTTTACTCATGGGCACACACACCACCTTCCTCCACAGACACATACGAGAGGGCCTTTCATGTGATTCCCTGACCACACAGCCTCTCTAGCAGTTGGCCTAGATCTACTGATTCCTCTGGTAGCCAACTCTTCCAGTTGTGTGTCCTCCCAAACCACCTTCTGCCCACTAGCACGTCTGACCATAATCACACATTGACATACATACCCACACTCACTACCATTGCTGGCACCACAGACAGGTAGGTCATATGACATATGGTCCCCTCTTCAGTTGCTGGCACATAAATTTTAACTTACTCTAGTCTCTCTGGGTGCTGGCATCGCAGACATATGGGCGCCTGTGACCCTTGACTCCTCCCCTAGTTGCTGGCACTTAGCTCTCCATACACAGGAAAATAGTTAGAAATGGGGTTTAATGACAAGGCAGAACAGTCTGCAAAGAACAGGTGCAGGGCATGGCCAGACAAGCATACTGAACAGCAAATTGTTTACATACGACCAGACTTTTTATCCCCTTTTGTCTCCCCAGACCRCTTGATATGATTCCTCCCTTTCCCCACCTTTGGTTCCTCCTCTAAACATCCTACAGGAAGTCTTCCCAAAACACGCTTTACCTGCATTCCATAGTGTGTCCCATACCCCTTATGCAGTAACCTTCCATCACTTTTCAAGTGCTCTGGAGAGCCTTTCCCATTGACTAGTCTGGATGGGTTTCCGACACAAAGAGATGGAATTTCAGATGCTAGAGGTGGACACTGCCTGCTCCTCTATTCCAGGTGCGGTCCAGGAATCTTCAAGCTATTGAGTCTCAAAGAAGATCCTGTCTCTCTCTTTCATCTTCTATGATGCAGTCTGCTCTCAGCTCCTGTGACTCCTCCACTTGGTGGCACAGCTTCTCCAAGACTGCACATCCCCTGCAGGACAGAGGGACATCTCTGTCAGAGAGAGGCTGCAGGCACTCCCTGGGGCTTGGAGGGCTGCATCCACCACCTGAAGCTCAGTCTGTGTCAAAGCCTCTACCCTGGCAAGGAARCTGCTCCAACACCTGCTGGGGAAACTGCTCCCTACTGTGTTACCACCGTGTCTCAGACTGTTACTGTGGTTCAAATTTTTCACTCTACAATAATCTGTATTAATAGATCTGAAAAATCACTTCTGCTGCCAAAGAATATTCTAGTCATTGAGGAAGACATGTATCACTGTGCGAAGGAGACAGAGTAACTTGCASGCCCATACGTGGGCAGTCCATCACAAGTGCTAGGCAAAAGTGTAGTTGTTGAAAGGCTAGCACAGGTTCTGTTACCAAGAAGCAATAAAGTGCATGATCCTGTGTCCCAGTGCTTCTGACAGTGATGACTATTTCAGCCTCTACTTACAGCTGAAACAAGCASGTATTTTCAGGAACCATATTTCTTTAAACAGACATTTTAATATCATATCAAATTCATTGTTTTCATTTGCTGTTACAAATCYATTTACTGTTACAAAACCTCAGCTGTAAAGATTTTAGGTATGGTTGTTATAGATAGGAAGTAAATGTGCTGTGAGGCATATTCTTTTAAAATAAATTCTTATTAAGACAGCCTATTTTGTAAAAATTACTTCAAGGTATACACAAAGTATGCAAAATATTTGTATTTCAAACAAAATGCACACAGAGTCTCAAAAATACTAAACAGCATTTTGAAACTATATTTAATTTAAGCCCATGTATGAATTTCTGTAGTGCACATACTATGATTTCCTGCTTTGATCAGAAACAAGGAACTTTTTCTACATATTTTGTTTTCATTTCTAGAAAAACTTTATGAGGAAGAAGAAATTAAATAAAATAAAAGCAACTTTAGGTTTTTTACAAAAGTGAAGCAGAGTTTTAGGACTTTATTTTTTTAATCATTACTTTTTAATCTCGAAAACAATTTACCTTACTCTTCCRTTCTATAATTTTTCATTTTCAGATGTTTCTGCAGTTCTGAGTTCCAGCAAGAGCATCTAAGGGTCGAAGGATAATTCCTTTTTTTTCCTGCAAATTTTCTAAGCCATAAGAAGCTGAAAAAATATTACTTACATTCACTTCTATACAGCCAGAACATGTTAGAGGTATGATTCTGCCTCCCATTACATTATAGTAAGTGGGGAGCAGCTCTGTTGGCTTAACAGTAATACGCTGCAGCAAGTGGGTTTAAGAAGCCACACATGACTTACACCTTTTCAGTAACCATAGGGAAGCAAAACAAATTGATATTATTACACTGTCATTTGTGGTTTATCTCTCAGAAAACAATTCAAACTGGAGACAGAGAACTGCTTTAGTTGCCGTTTTATTTCTAAAGGCARTTCAAGGAATTTAGCATTTTGTAGATAATGATAATAAATTTGAGAATGAAGCAGTCAATTCAGAAAGAGTGTTTTAAAATATCCTCTTCRATGCTTACATGATGAAGGAGTAAGGTATTTGTTTTCAAATTTGTCTTAAAGTGGTTTTAGAAGCATAACAATATTAAATGAATAAACAAAACGGAAAGGGCTGCTTCTATCATTTTTTTAACTTTAGACCCTGTGAAACCATAAAATTCTCCCAACTATATGCAAGTTTTCTCTACAGAGGTGATGGAACATATTTGTATTGTATCTGAGAGTGGCAACTACACATGTTTCTGAGGTCTTATTAAAAGTGTCCTTATTTTTTTGGATTGTAATGTAAACACACAAATTAGAAACAATATGAATTTAACGCGTACTTTGGAACTATTTCCAGTAAATAAACGTAGAGTCAGAAATGCTATATGGACATATCTAAGCAATACTGTGGAAGWCTCACAATGTTAATAAAAATAATTTTACTAAGAGAAAACTAAATTCCTGCTAATTCTGTGGCATTAGTCTCTGCTGGGCAGTTTGTCAGATGAGAATTGGCAAGGCTGAGTTTGAAATATTGAGCCCCCTTGTGGAAGACTTGCCTCAAACTCATCTGTTTCTGAAACTTTCTACAAGGATAGAAATCCTTCTGCTGTATACGTGAAATATTATAAAACAAWCCAGGTCACATCATCATTTATAACTGACTGCAAATAGCTTGTTTTATTTAAAGCAACAGGTAACTTYTGGAGAAAATTATTACCAAATTTTTAAGGACTTATCTCTATCCTGGCAAGTAGACTGTTTTTAAGCATTAGCACTGTTATCTCATCAAACAGAATGATATAGAATCAAGACAAAAACAAAATAAGCATTTTCATTAACTAAATTACTCTTTCTTTTTTAGCTTTGAAATAAAAAATAGATGATACTTATTTCTATGAGACACTATCTTTATAAGTCTGAAAAAAGAAAATTGCTAAACCCAAAMACTAACAAAAAAGAAGATCCAGTATTTCCAGCACATTCAAGTTCTTATTCAACTGGGAGAGAAATTAAATTTATATCAAGGTTATGTTTGGTTTTTACAGACCTGCAGTGTCGTATATGGCTGTTAAAAAAATCAGGTATGGTAAAGGATTATGAATACAAACTAATATGAGAAACATACAAGTGGTATACTTCTGTAAAGTACAGAATACTGTTTAAARTCGAATTTGACAGCCTTATCTCCACTGCACTCAGTAATATACATCTCTGAATGTAGCAGTACAAAATCCTTCAGCAGCATGAAGAAACAGCCATAGAAAAAAAATTAAACTTTTGATAACACAAAACTGGGAGGAATGGCTGACATGCCAGGGGGTCATGCTGCCATCCAGAGGGATCTCAACAGGCTGTAGAAACAGGCTGACAGGAACCTCAGGATGTTCAACAAGGGGAAGMCCAAAGCCCTGCRCCTGGGGAGGAACAACCCCAGGCACCAGGACATGCTGGRGACCTGGAAAACAGTTTGGYGGAAAAGGACCTGGGGGTCCTSGTGGACACCAGGTTGACCGTGAGCCAGCCATGTGCCCTTGCAGCAGMGAAGGCTGATGGTAYCCTGGGTTGCATTAGGAGCAGTGTTGCCAGCAGGTTGGGGGAGGGGATCCTTCTGTTCTAATCAGCACTGGTGAGGTCRCACCTGGAGTGYTGGGTCCAGTTCGGGGCTCCCCAGTACAAGAGAGACATGGGCATACTGGAGAGAGCTCAACAAAGGGCCACAAAGATGACAAAGGGACTGGAGCATGTCTCCTATGAGGAAAGACTGAGAGGGCTGGGACTGTTTAGACTGGCAAAGAGAAGGCTCAGGGGAAGATATTGTCAATGTAGATAAATTCCTGAAGGGAGGGTGCAAAAAAGATAGAGCCAGGATCTTTTCAGCGGTGCCCAGTGACAGGACTAGGGGCAATGGGCACAAACCGAAACACAGGAGGCTCCATCTGAACATCAGAAACCAYTTTTTTACTGTGAGGKTGACYGAGCACTGGCACAGGTTGCCCAGGGAGGTTGCGGAGTTTCCATCCTTGGAGATATTCAAAAGCTGTCTGGATGTGGTCCTGGTMAACTGGGTCTAGTGGGCCCTGTTTCAGCAGGGGGATTGGACCAAATAACTTCTTAAGGTCCCTTCCAACCTCTACCATTCTGTGATTTTATGATTGGATGTTGTTTACCTGGACTTTAGTAAAGCCTTWGACACCATTTYCCACAGCATTCTCCTGGAGAAACCAGGTGCTCATGGCTTGGACAGCCATACTTTCTCTAGGTAAAAAGCTGGCTGGCTGGCTGGRCCCAAGGAGTTGTGGTGAATGGAGTTAAATCCAGTTAGCAGCCAGTCACAAGTGGTGTTCCCCAAGACTCAGTATTGGGGCTGGTTCTGTTTGATATCTTTATCAATGATCTGGACGAGGAGATTGAGTAAGTTTACAGGCGACACCAAGCTGGGCGGCAGCGTTGATCTGCTTGAGGGTAGGAAGGCTCTGCAGAGGGATCTGGACAGGCTGGATCCATGGGCTGAGGCCAACTGCATGAGGTTCAACAAGACTCAGTGCTGGGTCCTGCATTTGGGTCACAACAACCCCAGGCAACGCTACAGGCTTGGGGAAGAGTGGCTGGAAAGCTGCCCGGCAGAAAAGGACCTGGGGGTGCTGGTCGACGGCCGGCTGAACATGAGCCGGCATGTGCCCAGGTGGCCAAGAAGGCCAACGGCATCCTGGCCTGTGTCAGGAATAGTGTGGCCAGCAGGAGCAGGGAGGTGATCGTGCCCCTGTACTYGGCACTGGTGAGGCCGCACCTCGAATACCGTGTTCAGTTTTGGGCCCCTCACTACAAGAAGGACATTGAGGGGCTGGAGTGTGTCCAAAGAAGAGCAATGAAGCTG
Source organism: Oceanodroma leucorhoa (assembly GCA_030449065.1). NCBI lineage: Eukaryota > Metazoa > Chordata > Aves > Procellariiformes > Oceanodroma > Oceanodroma leucorhoa. The sequence continues at coordinate 1,329,177 of JASVER010000143.1, read as the reverse complement.
GTGAAGGGCCTGGAGAACAGGTCTGATGAGGAGCGGCTGAGGGAGCTGGGGTTGTTCAGCCTGGAGAAAAGGAGGCTGAGGGGAGACCTTATCACTCTCTACCTGAAAGGCGGTTGTACCGAGGTGGGTGTCAGTCTCTTTTCCGAAGTAACAAGTGATAGGATGAGAGGAAACAGCCTCAAGTTATGCCAGGGGAGATTTAGATTGGATATTAGAAAAAACTTTTTCACTGAAAGGATAGTGAAGCATTGKAACAGGCTGCCCAGGGAAGTGTTTGAGTCACCATCCCTGGAGGTATTTTAAAGACATGTAGATGTGGCGCTTAGGGACATGGTTTAATGGTGGACTTGTCAGTGTTAGGTTAACAGTTGGACTCAATGATCTTAAAGGTCTTTTCCAACACAAATGATTCTATGATTCTATGATTCATTTTAAGCCACCAACATCCTGATTGAGTGCCAGCTTTTGACCAACTGAATGAGAAGTTTGTAGGGGACTCGTAGACTTTTCTACCAAACCAAGAATCTTCTAAGTTATATGCAGATAAGCACTAATTTACTTTGAAAGATTGACTTAAAGTTRTTATTGTTTGCAACACTCACAGCTGACCTATCTTCTCTCCCTTTCTCAGGTATTTTATTCTCTTTTCCCTATACTACTCTCTGTCATATTCAACCTCCTCCTCTTTTTAAGTGGTAAAACCAGAAGTTTCATCMACTTACAGAATGGTTTGGGTTTGAAGGGATCTTTAAACATCATCTAGTCCAACTCCCTGCCATGGGCAGAGACATCTTTCACTAGAACAGGTTGCTCAAAGCCCCATGCAACTTGACCTTGAACACTTCCAGGGATGGGGGATCCACAACTTCTCTGGGTGACCTGTCCCAGTGTCTCACCACCCTCATTGTAAAACAAATTCTTCCTTTTATACAATCTAAATCTTGTATACAATCTAAATCTACCCTCTTTCCATTTAAAACTGTTGCTCCTTGTGCTGTCACTACAGGCCCTAGTAAAAAGTCTCTCTCCATCTTTCTTATAGGCACCCTTTAAGTGTTGAAAGRCTGCWATAAGGWSTCCCCAGAGYCTTCTCTTCTCCAGGATGAACAATCCCAACTCTCTCAGCCTTTCTTCAGAGGAGAAGTGTTCCAGCCCTCTGACCATTTCTTTGGCCCTCCTCTGGAACCACTMTAACAGGTCCMTGTCTTTCTYGTACTGGGACCCCCAGAMYTGGATGCAGCACYCCAGGTGGGGWCTCAGAAGAGCRGAGGAAAAGGGGAGAATCACCTCCCTTGACCTGCTGGCCATGCATCCTTTCATGCAGCCCAGGATAGGATGAGCTTTTTGGGCTACAAGAACACATTGCTGGTTCATGTCTAATTTTTCATCCACCAGTACCCCCAAATCCTTCTCTGCAGGGCTGCTCTCAATCTGTTCATCTCCCAGCCTGTACTGGTATTGGGGATTGCCCTGACCCAGGTGCAGGACCTTGCACTTGGCCTTGTAGAACTTGATGAGTACACATGGGCCCACTCCTCAAGCCTGTCAAGGTYCCTCTGGATGGCATCCCKTCCCTCAAGCGAATCAACTGCACCACTCAGCTTGCTGTCATCTGCAAACTTGCTGAGGGTACACTCCCATTGTTTATAKCATTAATGAATACGCTGAACACTGTTGGACCCCTGAGGGACACCACTTGTTACTGGTTTCCATTTGGACATTGAGCCATTGACYGTAACTCTTTGGATGCAGCGATTCAGCCAATTCCTTATCTATCTAACAGTCCATCCATCACATCCATGTCTCTCCAATTTAACAACAAGGATGTTGTGTGGGACCGTACCGAAGGCCTTACAGAAGTCAGGATAGATGACTTCAGTTGCTCTTCCCTTATCCACCAATGCAGTGACTCCATCGTAGAAGGCCACCAGATATTCAGGTATGATTTGCCCTTSATGAAGCCATGTTGGCTGTCTCGAATCAACTCCCTGTCTTCCATATGCCTTGCCATAACTTCCAGGAGGATCTGTTCCATGATCTTATCAAATACAGAGGTGAGGCTGACTTATCAGTAGTTCCCAAGGTCCTCCTTTTCACCCTTTTTAAAAATGGGTGTGAAGTTTCCCTTTTTCCAGTCACTAGKGATTTCATCTAACTGCCATGACTTCAAATATGATGGAGAGACTGGCTTAGCAACTAGATCTGCCAGTTCCSTCAGGACCCTGGGATGCATCTTTTTGGGTCCAATGGASYTGTGTGTGTTCAGGTTCCTCAGGTGGTCTCAAACCTGATCTTCCTACAATGAGTGGGACTTYAATCCCTCAGTCTATTGACTTGAGGTTCAGAGACTCGAGAGATGTGGCAAGAGCAATTGCCAGTAAAAAGTGAGGCAAAAAAGATGTTGAGTACCTCAGCTTTCTCCTTGTTGGTTGTCACCACATCCCCTGTCTCATTTATTGGGGAGATACAATATCTTTTGTCTCCTTTTCTGACTAATGTACCTGTAGAAGCCCTTCTTATCATTTTTCACATCCCTTGACAAATTTAGCTCCAAATGGRCCTTAGCTTTCCTGATCCCATCCCTAGACTTCTGGGCAGGCAGTAACCCTATATCCTTCCCAGGATGTATGTCCCTGCTTCCACTGCCTCTGCATTCCCTTCTTGTGATTCAGTTTGAGCAGGTGGTCCTTACTTAGCCATCTTGGTCTCCTGCCTTCCTGCCTGATTTCTTGCACATGGGAATCGAGAGTTCTTGYGCTCTAAGAAAAATGTTTTAAATRCCTGTCAGCTCTTTTCTGCTTCTTTATCCCYGAGGAGAGCTTCCCAGGAGGTCCCATCGACCAGTTCCTCAACTGAAAGTTCACTTGTCTAGGGTTTCGGATCTTGACTATGCATTTCTGCTGAGGGATATATCCCTCAAGATCATGAATTCCACCAGGACATGATCACTGCAGCCCAGGCTACCACCAATCTTGACCTCTCCAACAAGTTCCTCTGTGTTGGTGTGCAACAGTTCCAGCAAGACATCTCCTCTAGTTGGGTTTTTGAATCACATGGATTAAGAAGTTATCCTCAATGAACTTCAAGAATCTCTTAGACTGCTTGCAGCTGGCTGTGCCACATTTCCAGTAGATGTTTGAAATCCCCTATCAGGATCAGGGCCTGCGAGGGTGATGCTTCCTGTAGTTGATGAAAGAACACTTCGTCAACAGGCTCCCTTTGATCAGACGGCCTGTAGTAAGCATCAGCTGCGAGGTTTCCTGTGTTGGCTTGGTCTCTAATTTTCACCCATAAACTCTCAACTTCTGCACTGCTGTTTTTCAAAGACAGCTCTGTGCAATCAATCCATTTTTTTATGTAGAGAGCAACCTCCCTCCCCCCGCCCCCCCATTGCTTCCTTGCCTGTCTCTCCTGAACAATTTATAGCCATCAATTGCAGGATTCCAGTCATGTGATTCATCCCACCAAGTTTCAGTGAYAGTGATCAGATCATAGTTTGCCACATGTACAGTGGCTTCCAGCTTCTTCTGTTTGTTACCTGTGCTGTGTGTASTGGTATAGAGACACTTCAGTTGGACTGTCCACAGTCTCAGTTTTTTGGTGGAACCGTTTTGGAGGGTTGGTGGGCATTACTTACTATTCTGGTAGGTGCGCTCATCCACTTTGTTGCTTGTGAATACAGAAGTGTCATGACTTTGGTCCCCATGCCCCAGGTTTGTTAGTTTAAAGCACGATTCACTAAGTCAACCAATCTGCCAGCAAAGATTCTCYTGCCTCTTCTAGATAGATGGATCTCATCTCTCCCCATTAATCTGTATTCATCGAAGAACACCTCATGATCATAGAAGCCAAAGCCCTCGTGACAGCATCAGCCACAAAGCCAGGTGTTGACCTGCATGATGCACTGCTCCCCTCAGGCAYCACTCCCTGTTTGCATCCCCTGGTTGCCGCACTCCTAGTAGCTGGTGCTCCCTAGGAGCCAGTTATATGCGTCTTCTGGCAGTTTGAACTGGCCATGGGGACCGCCAGCACCACTCAACGCTTGCCCGCCTCTCTCAGGAGACCTGACGCCTGCTGGCTGGTCCCTCYATACACAGAACCCAAGGGTACCGGACCCCCAGAAACTCCTTCAGACACCCCTTGGGGACCTCGCAGGCCTTGCACTGTTCTTAGCATGTAGCAACAACTGCTGCCGCCCTGCTGCTGTTAGTGTCAGCTTCCCGTGGTTTGAGTGGTTCACATTGCCCTTTAACAGAGCCATCACGCTTTTGCAGATAATGGCTTTATTAATGACTTCATCCAGAACTTCCAGAAAACGAGGAGTGGGATTAGCTTTTCTTGTCTCCCCATAAATCCAAAGTACGTATGTATGCAGGAGAGACACATACACGGAGTTGCAATTCTAATGTGAAGTCTTTGCCCTAGGACGATGTTAAAACCACATCTATTATTGGTTACACAGAGCTTGTCCTTGTGTAGACTGAGAAGGCTACAGAACTCYACATAGGAAAATCATTGCTCTAGAAATTCGAGTTGGCATTCACATCTGCCTATGTACAGCCTTCATTTGAAAACGGATTCTTCGTTCTTTTCACATTTATATTTTTAAAAACTCTGACAGCTTTGAATTTGTTATGGCTGGAAATAACCCTAGCTGATTCTGGCACACCAAAAGAAAGGGAAGCTGATCATGTCCAGTGCCCACAATGCTGCCSCACCTGTGACAGGATACTCTAGGAAGCAGCCAGGGCTCTACTCCTGGTGTGTGAAAGAAAACCTTACAGTWTCTTTAAAAAAAAAAAATTAAGACTACACACAACATCTTGTCATGGGCAAAAGGGAACGCACCATATTTACACAGCCAACAATTTAGTGTTAATCCTATTAATATTTTCATTGTCTAACAAATTGTAGCTTTATAGTGATTGGTTTTACCAGAAAAGGTAACTAACTGTTGACTTGTAAAGTAACTGATCAAAGGTAAGAGTAAAAGAGCATTGTTTGCTGAAGACTTAGAACAATTGGATAAAACAATGGCAAGATAAGTAAGAAAATACCTGACTGGTATCAATGTGACACCTAGATCAGAGATTACCAGCCCAGGCTGGCACAAACCATATATGGGAAGTTCCTCTGAAGACCRGGGAGGTGATCCATCGGAGGATTGGATCACTGGTCAGAGAGACCCACYGGTGTGCCCAGCCATCAACTGGAGAAAAAAAATGAAGAGGGCCATACCTTCACTGTGTACCTGAGGCAGACATGTTATGTGTGGACCCTGGTCTACTTCAGGGAGAGATGCCCATCATCATCAGTGCAGAGATRTGGTCTTTTACTAGTAGGGTAAAAGTCACATTTATTGGGCTACAAGTGTCAGTTATCCTGATTTAATCTATAGGATCTACAAGAATACAAAAATGACTGCACTAGGTCTGAATAAAGGTCCATATAGCTAATATCCTACCTCAGACACTGGCCAAAACAGGATATTGTGAGAGAGTATCAGAGTAAGGGTAGAACAGTTTTCCAGGACACCCAATTTAGGAATGAAATTTACACAAACTGATACAAACCAACACTTTTCCTGCAAGGATTAAAAAAGCTGCATAACACTGTCGTGGTTTAAGCCCAGCCAGCAACTAAGCACCACCCAGCCGCTCGCTCACTCTCCCCGGGGTGGGATGGGGGAGAGAATCGGAAGGGTAAAAGTGAGAAAACTCACTTTTGTGGGTTGAGATAAAGACAGTTTAATAGGGAAAGCAAAAGTCGCGCACGCAAGCAAAGCAAAACAAGGAATTCCTTTACTACCTCCCATGGGCAGGCAGGTGTTCAGCCATCTCCAGGAAAGCAGGGCTCCATCACGCGTAACAGTGACTTGGGAAGACAAACGCCATCACCCCGAACGTCCCCCCCTTCCTTCTTCTTCCCCCAGCCTTATATGCTGAGCATGACATCATATGGTACGGAATACCCCATTGGCCAGCTGGCCTAGCTGTCCCGGCTATGCTCCSTCCCAGCTTCTTGTGCACCTCACAGAGCATGTGAGCTGAAAAGTCCTTGAGAAGTAGACTACCTAGCAACAACTAAAAACATTAGTGTGTTATCAACATTCTTCTTATACTAAATCCAAAACATAGCACTATACCAACTACTAGAAAGAAAATTAATTCTATCCCAGCCAAAACCAGGACAAACACCCAGCAGCTCTAGGCAAAATGAAGGAGCACCAGAAATCCAATTATTGCTGGAGCAGTATTGTAGCACTGTACATTAAGACATTGTTACAAAAAAGGTGAATAATTATCATTCTATTACTCTTTCTCTTGACCTTATCGATTGGTCCCATCCCCCAGACCTTAAGACATTTAAAATATGTATTTAATCAAATACTACTAAAAATATGAAACATTGGAAAGTGGTGATTGAAGTTCAATGAATATAGCACTCGGATATGTTTTATACATGCAGAGATCTTCAGGAACTAAATATATTGGGGAAAGTGCTGACAATTTGAGGTTGCTTCTCATATAGATGGATCCATGTATTTTAATAACAATTTTCATGCAGCAACTTAGCACCCAGAATGAATAAGCTTCTTTTTCCACCAAGGGACAGTAAGAGGTATTTCATTTCTAAAATAGTAACTAAGATAACACCTACTAATTCAGCTGTCRATTTTAGAAATGTTGCAGATTTTGCATACTTGTTTTGTAATGCTCAAAATCCTGCTCTGGGGAGCAATCCTTTTATGTGAATCAAAAAAAATATTTTTAATCTAAATAAAAGTTTTAACAGTGTCACCAAAATGCAACAAACAGTTGTTCTTACCATCATTTTGGTTGGACGACTACTAACACACAAGGTATTGCATCGGCTCTGAAGTTTAGATACATTTAAAAAGGTTAAAGAAGAAAACCTCCAAGTATATATGTTTTTCTCTTCTCTTTTGGTTAGAATTCCATTGTCAGCTTGGATGTTTAGACTGACTGCCTCAATCTTCCCAAAAAAAGAAYGGGGGGGCTATGACAAGTTGTCAGCATCCTGAGGCCTTCCTGGGAAAAATTAACGTTCATGGTGGAAGTTTCTTCCTTCCTTTTGCTGGGAGGACCGAAATGATAATGTTGATGCTTTCTTATTCCTGAGTCTCAGATCCACTTGAGTTTTCTAAACACAGTCTGCCTACATGCTTTTTCTTTTCATCAGTTCTCACTTATTCACTTTCTGTTCTGCAAAATCAGTTCACCTGACTCRTAAGATTGCACTCCTGTAGTGGCTTGTGATTTATTATTTCAGTCTGGGCTTCTGGTATCATCCAGTGTCTGCACTCTTTCTGGAACACATCTTATTCTAAAGATACAGTGTAATCCACAGAAAACTAAAACAAAATTAGGTAATTGTTATCTGACTGCTAGACAACTGTTATCCCAGATAAAAAAGATAAATTATCTCAGGCCCATTCAGCTCAAGCTAAAATCAGCCAACACAATTCCAAATAAGTTCTGAGTCACCATGGCCATTTAGCAGCAGTGGCAAAAATTATACCTATTTATATTATTTTGTTTATATAGTRCTTATATAAAATTTATACTTACACAGAATTTATAATAATTTATATAATTATTATACATAATTATATAATCAATACATTATTTATATAATARTTATACCATCCTTTAACCCTGCTATAAAAAATAATCCTATTAAAAATAATCCATAACTATGAAATAAAAGAAAGTACTATGAGTTGTATTATAAGGCATCTCTTGCCAATTCAGACAAAGCATCTTTAAAGGAAGGTGTGTGCRGGAGGAAAAAAATATGTTATTCACAGTAAACAAAAAGGATACCAGTGACAGGTTTCTGAAAATTTGTATATCCCTGGCAAAATCACACCAGCTGCTGCATTGGTAAATACAGGTAAGACACCCCTTAAGATTAGAACTACACTTGTAAGGGAAAGAAGCGCTTCTCTGAGTTTGAAYGCTTTTAATAACTGTTCCTGTTTCAATTCCTACAGGAGATCGTAAACCTTAACTGCAAACCTATAAAAATAAAATCATTTTTTCTTTAACAAACAGAAGAATTCTATACATTAGGAGGCTCTGTATTGCTTGTAATGAGAACATTTGTTGTAAATTGCTGAATAATAAACATTAACTACAGTAAAAAATGTCTTTTAGAACAAAACAAGTACTTTTCTTGCTATGAAAGTCTCGTGGTTGTAAAACAATTGACGTTCTTGGCCTTCTGTTAAGCTATTGATTTGTTAAAGTGATCACAACAATCTATGGCACAATGTCATTACTTGTGAAGGAAATGTATAATGGGTATCATTATAAAYAATAAATGTGTATGAAAAAGACTTATTGTCTCTTAGTTTTTGTAATATTTTTTATTAGAATCACAGAAACAGAATTGTTGAGGTTGGAAAGGACCTCAAGAGGTCATCTYRTCCAACCTCCYTGCTGAAGCAGGGCCATCTAGCCCTAGTTGACCAGGACCACATCCAGACAGCTTTTGAATATCTCCAAGGATGGAGACTCCGCAACCTCCCTGGGCAACCTGTGCCAGTGCTCGGTCACCCTCACAGTAAAAAAGTGTTTTCTGATGTTCAGATGGAGCYTCCTGTGTTTCGGTTTCTGCCTGTTGCCCCTAGTCCTGTCACTGGGCASCRCTGAAAAGAGACTGGCTMTGTCCTCTTTGCACCCTCSCTTCAGGAATTTATCTACATTTATCTACATTTAATTAATCAGCCTTTCCTCATRGGAGACATGCTCCAGTCCCTTYRTCATCTTTGTGGCCCTTTGTTGAGCTCTCTCCAGTATGTCYATGTCTCTCTTGTACTGGGGAGCCCCGAACTGGACCCAGCACTCCAGGTGYGACCTCACCAGTGCTGATTAGAACAGAAGGATCCCCTCCCYCAACCTGCTGGCAACACTGCTYCTAATGCGACCCAGGGTACCATCAGCCTTCTCTGCTGCAAGGGCACATGGCTGGCTCACGGTCAACCTGGTGTCCASSAGGACCCCCAGGTCCTTTTCCRCCAAACTGTTTTCCAGGTCYCCAGCATGTCCTGGTGCCTGGGGTTGTTCCTCCCCAGGTGCAGGGCTTTGGKCTTCCCCTTGTTGAACATCCTGAGGTTCCTGTCAGCCTGTTTCTACAGCCTGYTGAGATCCCTCTGGATGGCAGCATGACCCCCTGGCATGTCAGCCATTCCTCCCAGTTTTGTGTCGTTGTAAACTTGCTGAGGGTACAGCATCTGCCCCATCATCCAGATCATTAGTGAAGATGTTAAACAGGACTGGGCCCACTATTGACCTCTGGGGTACACTAGTTACTGACCTCCAACTAGATCTTCGTGCCACTGGTCACCAGCCTCTGAGCCCAGCAGTTCACCTGATTGCATAAGCTAACAACCATGTAAAGGACTCTCTAGAATCAATCTTGCATGTGTCCCATATACTGCAGTTGTTGAAACATCAGCTGAAGGTAAGAAATGAAAATTGGCTGGAKTCACCAAATGCTATACATTTTCAGCATGCTACTAATAACGCAGGTGGCTGCTATGTTCATTGTTTGAATGAACAGGATTGCYCTCCTAATTATCTGTTTCATTGAGGCCATTCCTTTCTGTGTGAAAAGAAARCGTTTATAGGAGGAAAGATTTTTGCAAGACTTTTTTTGAGTTATTAGTTCTGTCACACTAATTCATACCTCATAAGTGAAAGAGTGAATAAGCACTACAGACAAAAACACATTCACAACAGAATTTAGTTTTATTGATCACAATTTAATATAATCATACAGGTAGACAAAAATCAAGGTTTATTCTCCTGAGGATATTTCTTGTTAATGCCTTTCATTTCTTCCTTTGTAATTTTAAGTGCAAAATTAGCAATATTTTAAAAAAATGGAAGGATACTGTTGAACTGAGATTAGAGAAAAGCAGGTTTTGGAACTAAAATGGAGTTAAAAGAATAAGGTACTGTAAACAGTTACTGTATCTCTTTTCCATAAGATATTTWAATTCTAAATGACATTCTTTCATACTGGATATAAACAGTCTCCTTTCCATCAACTGGAGAGTGCTCTGAGAATCCCAAATTACATTTTTGGGGGGCTGGGGAAGAATGTGCTCTTAGAAAAATGTCCTTTGCTCATTGTGTGCTCATTGTGTGCTACTACTCAGCATCTTCCCATCTCAAAACTTGCTACAGAACCTAATGCCTATAGTCGTCCTGGCTCTTAGCTTCCTATCACGGATATCTGACTTTTGTACAATTGTATCTAATCATTGTACACCCCCAAGTCACCTTAGAGGGTCTGTCCCTCCTGGCACAATTAACTTTCAAAAATTAATGATGTGGATTAAACAGCATAATTTTTAGGTTTACAGATTGTTTGCACAACCTCCCCACCCCATTCGTGCATGTCCTATAATGCCACCTTTAACCAYACAGTCACATGCTATATTTCCCATCAGCCTCTGAAGTGCTGTGGTACAGGCTGCTCACTGACTGTGCACTACCCAGTATTTTACTTTTTTCCCTTGCATAATGAGAACTCCAAGAATTTTTCACCTGCCCTGGTTAGATTAAAATTTATTACATACCAAGTGTCCTAATTAATTATCAAAGTTAATTATGAAAATTCATTTGTATCTAATGACATAATAATTTCTTAAGTGTCTGTATTTAAGTAGTTATCAGCTGGCTCTTCTCAGTTAGACACTATTTGTTTTCAATTGTTTCGAACATTTTGAGCACAACCACAATAAGATGATTATGGGACTGTTTTAGAAACTGCTTGCCAGTATCAATCTTAGGATTTAAGAATCATTACATGAAACATGAACGATATTATATAAATTTGACAAACAATTCTGTGCAACCCAGCCACAATAATTTTAGTGAGAGCATTTAAAATCATTAGTCAAGCTGGACCGTTATTAAGGTTAATACAACTATTAAAATCCAGTGGGAGAAGCAGAAAGATGCTACTAACTTATTTTGCAAAATCCATCCAAAACTGTGTTTATAATGTTAACTCTGATGAGCCTTTAAAGAATTATATGTCTCAGAAGTATGAGTTCCACTACTGCTTGAAAACAATATGCACCAAAGGCAAAATAATTATGAGAATAGGTATTCAAATAATTACATGTAGATCTATTTGCCAAACTTTGGACATTCTATAATAAAAACAAGACATTTATAAGATYATAGAATTAAGTCTCTGACATGCTSAGATGCTTTCCTATGCACTTTAATTTTASTAGTGGGAGTTTTCTGATGAATTTCCTTTATGCTATCAATGCTAGCAAAGCTGTTAACGTATCTTGGTAGATTTATGGTTAACTAGGTGAAAGATTATAGACTTGCATTAAGAAGGTCTAACTAACATCAAATAGTTGCTTTTGAATTCTGCTGGTGTAAAATAAGGTGTTACAACGAGATAGGCCAAGACATAATTTTAAATAGGGTGACTTTCAGATTAACTCAGCATCAGCCTAATATTTCTCCGCTTGATACTGATAGTAAAACTCTCATTGGTTTCAGTGGTTGAAGGATCAAGATGGAGCACATCTGGGGAAAAAGAAAGTGAGTACACAGACAGTGACAGACTTCCAAAATAAAAGAAGCGATTTCCAAAGTATTAGAAAAAATTGAACAACGTGAACAACATACCTTGAGATTAAAATGAAATAGCAAGGCAGAATGTCATTCTGTCAAATTGGATGTAATTATTTATATTTTAGTAGTAGCAACTACAAAAATAGTTTTCATGCAGTTTTCCAGTTRTTTTTTATTACAAAATAAAAATACAGTTGTTGCTGAACCTTTCCAGTTCTCCTATATAGCAATATCTATAGAAGGACAACTATGTTAATTCATTACTAGGGACTGAATGCTTCTATTCTATTCTAGCCTAGCCTAGCCTATCATATCCTGTTTCATTCTACAGAATGCTCCGATCTTCAACTGTCTGAACTATAAAGGAATATTAAGCAGTAGGAACGGGACACAGCTTGCACATTGTACAAATTGGTGTACAAACTAATTCTGTTCCTAACAATTTATAACTTTTGGATAAAACAAGACTAAAAAACAATGGGAGAACTTCTTTAAAAGTTCCATGCAAATGGATTGGCCAGTATCATCAGAATAAGAAGTATGGAAAATTGTTTAGTTCCATATTAAGTCTAAATTAATAACTGATACTTTCATCTGCATGTTCTTAGGAAAATAACAGCTGCTATCCAAAACCACCAAAAGAAGAAGCATAGTTCATYTGCTTTTCATAAAAGATCAATTTAAGTTTCAAGGAAAGCTAAATAGTATCTCAGGCAAGGGACAGAAAATTGCAAGCAATCACATTACCATATGTTAGTGAGACAGTTAACTCAGTTCACTAGATGAAATCTTAGCTGGAAGCAACTCTGGTATAAAATACGTTGATATAAAGTACCTTAAATCTTGGCAATAATGGCAAACACCTTAAATTTTCATTGTGGCAACTGGGCTGACAAGCAATTATTTAAAGTCATGTAACGTGATCACTTGTTGTAATCCACTTATATCTTCAAACGTGCATACAAAGGATTTGGATCAGAGTTTTTCTTGGGTTTGCTTTTTTTTTTTTTTTTCCTTAAGTGGTGCAGAAACAAACAAAGTGGTTTTCAAGAAGACTCCTAATCTGCTCAGATTAAGAATTTCAAGTAGTGTAAATTGGTATAGTGCTGCAGAAATCAAAAAACCTACAACCAGATATATCTGCCTAATAACTGCCCTATCTTATTCTCCTTTCATATTAATTGTAATCAGGGCAATTCCATGGAAGTTATAACGAAGCAATGGAGTTCAAATTTGCCTTATTCTTTTAATTCATTTATTCATGTAATACAAAAAGTCCAACTGTGAGAAAAGTCAGATCTTCTACAAGTACATAAATTTTTTCCACTTGAAAATGTCACAGGAGCTTTAGATGGATTGTCTTTAGGTGGAAATACMGTCAGAAGTACTGAGAAATGTAAGCTCTCCATTCTGTAATTTGTCAATAGAGTTTCACTGTATCACTGTTTACTAGAATGAGTCTCTATGGCTTTTTTGCAACTAAGTTTCTCTGTTRCCTGTGTCTGAAATAATAGTAGGTAACTAGTGAAGGACAAATCTCACTTTTCAGTTTGGATAAATCTCATGAATAGTTAAAGTTATTGAGTTATACTTCCAGCCCAAAGCTGAAAGCTGAAGAAAAAACAGTCATTGAAACTGATTATATTCTATTATTCTATACTATTCTATTCCATTCCATTCCATGCTATGCTATGTTATGCTATGCTATGCTATGCTATATGTAAATTATTATATTTATAGCTATACACCACTTAGGGATATATTATGAAACACTGTTATTAGTGTTACAAAGTTACAAAATGCTTATAYACTGCCARCGGTTATGTTATTCTAGTGTAAGCACCCCGGGTATGCCTGAGATTAAGGTGTGTCTTAATTGCATCTTGCTTAGTGCACTTTTACTTCTCTGGCTCCAACAGGCTTCTGCTTTACCTTCACAACACAGATGGATACTTGATGACACGAAGGCAGGAGTATATGAAATTAAAAGTGAGTTGAAACCCTTTAAATTCTAATAAAAGTTTTTTTGTTTCGTTGTTTTTTTAATAGGTTTGATTGAAAAGGAAACCGTGACAAGAAAATTGGAAAATCTTACAAGTTCTCAATAACCTAGCCAACAAATAAAAACCTGGGCTTTTGGTGTGTGGGGGGTTAATCTTAGGCTGTATTTATTCGAGAYATTAGAAGACTGGAATGATAGAGATTGGTACTTSATGATTCATGTGAAGAATGAAACACAGAGACAAATTTATRCTGGAGGAACATCTGTTAATATTACAGACCATGAAATAAAAAAGAACATCTGCCCCACATCAGGTCTCACATTCCAGACAAAAAATACTTTTGTCTTCATCTGAGTCCTTTCACACAATCTAAAATCTGGCAGTTTACAGACATTAAAAAAGACTTCTCGGCTGAGAGGAAGAAAGCATCACTTACCAGAGAAGGTGGTGGTTATCTAATATAATAAAAACTCCCCAGCATTTGAAAAAAGAAAGAAAAAGCAAACTGAATGTTCTGTTTGCAATGAAGGATATAGAGAAGTTGGAAAAAAAAAATATTTTTTCTTAAGGAATATGTCAAATGTGTGATCAAAATGCAGTTTTYCTGAAGCTTGAGAAAAAAATATCTCTGACAGGAACGTTAGGGCATGTCCACAGTGAAATTCAGGTTGAACCTGAGTTTGATTATCRCTTGCTGATACACAACTGAAGTCAGAAAAAATACATCATAGATAAAATATGTGATACCTTTACCTATTATCTACTATGACCTGTTTAATCCTTTCATTAGAATTAGTCAAGTACAACCCACAGAAATTAGGTGAGCAATGACAGTACATACTGAATTACTTCATACTTCCAACACACGTTATACGATAAAATAAGAATACTAATGTTATGTAAACTATGCATCTTGTCATCATTAAGGTAATTTTAGATAAAGTTATGTGTATTACTTACTAGCAGAATTATTTTACCTACAGATCTTCTTTTCCTCCCAATTTAAACTGTTGTTATTTTCTTTCCTGTCTCTTAAGTTTTATGACCACTATCGTTCACGCTGGACCTACCAGCTGAGAAATTTTAATTAGGTGCTACCTTAATGGGAATATACACTAAATGTTAATCTTATGTTCTAAACCTTATTCATCTATGTTCTCCCAGGAAAAATGAGATAATTAACTTCCTCCAATAGTCTGATGGAGAATGGACTTTAACATTATAAACGTTGTTCCAGACAGAACATTTTTTGCTTTTAGCTATCCTGAAAATAGATGCTTTGCAACATACGCTAGCATAATCCAAAGGGAAATGTCTATGGGRTCGGATGGGATCCACCCAAGGGTACTGAGRGAGCTGATGGAAGTGCTCACCAAGCCACTTTCCATCATTTATCAGCAGCCCTGGCTATCTAGGGAGGGCCAAGTTAACTGGAAGATAGCAAATGTGACCCCCATCTACAAGAAGGGCAGGAAGAAGGATCCAGGAACTACAGGCCTGYCAGCCTCACCTTGGTGCCAGGGAAGGTTATGGAGCAGATCATCCTGAGCGCCAACACACAGCACGTACAGGACAACCAGGTGATCAGGCCCAGTCAGCATGGCTTTATGAAAGGCAGTTCCTATTTGACTAACCTGATCTCCTTCTATGACAAGGTGACGCGCTTAGTAGATGAGGGAAAGGCTGTGGATGTTGTTTACCTGGACTTTAGTAAASCCTTTGGCACCATTTCCCACGGCATTCTCCTGGARAAACAGACGGCTCATGGCCTGGACAGACACACTCTTCGCTGGGTGAAAAATTGGCTGGATGACCAGGCCCAAAGAGATGTGGTGAATGGAGTTAAATCAAGTTAGTGGCCAGTCACAAGTGGTGTTCCCCAGGGCTCAGTATTGGAGCCAGTTCTGTCTGATATSTTTAGCAATGATCTRGACAAGGGGATAGATGATCTGCTTGAGGATAGAAAGGGTCTACAGWGGGATCTGCACAGGCTGTATCGATGGGCCRAGGCCAAKYGYATGAGGTTCAACAAGGCTCAGTGCCAAGTCTTGSTCTTGGGTCACAACAACCCCAGGCAATGCTACAGGCTTGGGGAAGAGTGGCTGGAAAGCTGCCCGGCGGAAAAGGTCCCTGGGGGTCTTCATCAACAGTCATCTGAATATGAGCCAGCAGTGTGCCTGGGTGGCCAAAAAAGCCAATAGCATCCTGGCCTGTATCAGAAATGGTGCAGCCAGCAGGACTAGGGAAGTGATCGTMCATTTGTACTGGGCACTGGTGAGGCCCCACCTCRAATACCGTGTTCAGTTTTGGGCCCCTCACTGCAAGAAAGACATTGAGGTGCTGGAGTGTGTCCAAAGAAGAGCAACGAAGCTGGTGAAGGGTCTRGAGCACAAATYGTATGAGGAGCAGCTGAGGGAACTGGGGTTGTTCAGCCTGTAGAAAAGGAGTCTGAGGGGAGACCTTATCRCTCTCTACAACTRCCTGAAAGGAGGTTGTAGCGAGGTGGGTGTCRGTCTCTTTTCCCAAATAACAAGTGATAGGACGAGAGGAAACAGCAGGCTACTCCAAAGCASGGCCATCGCAAGAAGAGGAAGAGGCAGAACCCATAAAGAAGACAGTAGCCACCCGATCCCTATCCCTGAGYGARCTGTGAGATATGCGAAAGGATTTCAGTTGTCGTTCAGGTGACCACATTGTCAACTGGCTGCTCCGGTGATGGGGTAACGGGGCCAGTAGCCTGGAATTAGAGGGGAGGGAAGCCAAGCAGCTGGGATTCCTTTCTAAGCAAGGGGGCATTGACAAAGCGATTGGACCTGGGGGTG
>JASVER010000143.1:1230256-1311818 GCA_030449065.1 Oceanodroma leucorhoa | reverse complement strand
ATGGAGCGCACCAGCGTCATATGCCAACTCATTCTGGTAGTCTRGAAAGACTACCACAACGGTGCACCAGCGGCAATATTGCACCAACCGAGACTCCCTGCTTCCAACCCATAAGCTGATTCATCAACTGGAGAGCCAAGGAGTGACCAGCCAGACTCRCTCACYCTTTAACAGTCCCATATGGCCAGTGTGAAAGGCTAATGGAGAGTGGAGGGGCATCCAGGAGTTTGCTTTCATAGACACCTGGGCCAGAGAGCACGGCAATGAGTGGGTATATCACATCCCCTATCATGCACCAGCCTCTGGGAAAATTGAGCGATACAATGGACTGCTAAAGACCACGCTGAGAGTACTGACTGGTGGGGCATTCAAACATTGGGACACACATTTAGCAAAGGCCACCTGGTTAGTCAACATTAGGGAATTTGTCACCCGAGCTGGCCCTGCCCAAGCAAAACCTTTAAGTACTGTAGAAGGGGATAAAGTCCCTGTMRTGCACGTAAGGAATATGCTGGGGAAGACAGTCTGGGTTATTCCTGCCTTGGGCAAAGGCAAACCCATCCGTAGGATTTCTTTTGCTCAAGGACCTGGGTRYACTTGGTGGATAATGCGGAAGGATGGGGAAGTCGGATGTGTACCTCAAGGGAATTTGATTTTGGGTGAGAATAGGCCATGATTTGAATTGTATGATGTTAATTGCTATATAATACTGTATGTCATCACTTCTATGGTGGCTATGTGCCATATCAATGGTATTACAGTAAGAATCACCCAAATTAAAGAAGAATGAATTTTGATGAAACCGAGCAAAGTGCAGTGATGATAGAACCAGATAAGTGCAGCAGTGATGGAACCACACTGGCTTCAGCATGCAACAATACACCACCACACACCATCTCTCCTGCCCTGAGGGACTGTTATGACAGATGGAGCCGAAAGGACTAAAYGAACTCAATGRACATTTTAGAAGGATAGCCCATCGACTAAGGGAATGATAYCTGTGTGTATATATCAAAAGAGAGGAAAAGTGGTGGTGATTAATTGGGATGTATTGGAAAGTGTGGGACCCGGGCATGACGTAGATAGTATAGAATAAGGGGGTGGATATTGTCCTGGTTTCAGCTGGGATAGAGTTAATTTTCTTCCTAGTAGCTGGTATAGTGCTATGTTTTGGATTTAGTATGAGAAGACTGTTGATACACTCATGTTTTAGTTGTTGCTGAGCAGTGCTTACACTAAGTCAAAGACATTTCTCATACTGCCCTGCCTGCGAGGAGGCTGGAAGTGCACAAGAAGCTGGGGGGGAACACAACCAGGACAGCTGACCCAAACTGGCCAAAGGGATATTCCATACCATATGATGTCACGCTGAACAAAAAACTGGGGGTAGTTGGCTGGGGGGGGGGGCGGGGCCTCTGCTCGGGAACTGGCTGGGTATTGGTCAGTGGGTGGTGAGCAATTGCATTGTGCATTGTTTTGTATATTCTTTTATCATTATTATTATTTTCCCTTCCTTTTCTGTCCTATTAAATTGTCTTTATCTCAACCCACGAGTTTTACCTTTTTTCCGATTCTCTTCCCCATCCCAGTGTGGGGGAGTGAGCATGTGGCTGTGTGGTGTTTAGCTGCCTGCCAGGTTAAACCGCAACACAACTAAAACAGGTTGCCCAGAGAGACTGTGAAGTCTCCATTCTTGGAGATGTCTAAACCCTGACTGGACAAAATCCTGGACGACAGAATCAAGCTGACTCTGCTTTGGGAAGGAGTGCTGGTATAGGCTATCTCYAGATGCCCCTTCCAACTTCAACTACTCTGTGATTCTGTTATTATGCTGACAACATGAATAGTGAYTTTTTTGTTGTTGTTATTGTTCTATCATTTTATTCTTTTCCTACTTCTTTTTCATTCCAGGTTGACCTGAAGGTGCCTTTTAGGAGATRTCTTAGGCAGGAAAACAGCCCCAGAGATTCATTTCAGAATTATCCAAATTACTGTTTGTCCAGAAGTGAAAGGCTTCATAATATTTTTCTATTAACTTTTCACTGACCTTCTTTTAGTGGTTTAGATCACATTCAAATTAGAAGTATTATCCCAAAATGAAATCAAAGCATTTGTGCCAGATACTGATATCAGTATTATTGTTTTTTTCAAAACTTTCTCCTTTTTGGAATAAATGGTTTGTTGAGTGTTACCTAAATCCACAGAGTATAGGCACCTGCCAGATTGTTTTTTTTTTTTTTAGGAAAACATATTGTATACATTAAAAATTGGAAGTTTGAGTTATARAAACAGAGCCCAGCATTTAGTGAGAATATTTCTAAAGACTGGATGAGATGATGACTTTATTCTCGCAAACCATCTCCTTATGATTTTGACATTCTGTTGTATCATAAAGTATTATGGTCTTTTACAGCAAGAGACTTGAARATAGACCTGCTTAGGCTGAAATTATTTGGACACTGATAATAATGCATATTCAGGACCTGAATCATTATCTTTCCCTTCTGTCAATGTATTAAAATTTCCATTGACATTTGTCTTTTAGTGATTTTCTTCACATATTGCATACTTTTTAAAAAATTGGAAAGAATTTAGTAAAGCAAAATGCTTCCATTACATAATAATATAGTTGGCAGTGTTGAGTCAAGCAATTAGTAATATATAACCCTGGCTAAGTAAAGAATATGCATTAAAGTAATAGAAAAAGTAAATTAAATGCATCTGATATTAAAATGGTTCACTTAGTGAACAAAGTGGTTGTAATCTGTGTGAGGACATTGCACCATCAATTGATAGCAAGGGTCAAATTTAACTGAAATTTCCTTCAATTGAGAGAGTCAGATTTCAACTTAAATAACCTGCATGTCATCATATCAAATGGTAGAAATCTAAAGCTGGTGTTTTGAGCCAGAACTGAAAGAACATCTGGAAAACAGAATATAGTTAATCTTTGGATSTGTAATTTATTAATATGAGGTATCTCCAAAACTTTTAAACCTGTCAAGACACCTAGTTATATTGGTATTTGGAGACACAACTGAAAATTTTCCAAGGATATTCATAGAAGCAGAGCCCAASAGTTTCTTAAACCACTCCACAAAGGACTGTGCATTTTTGTAAGCATACCTGTTTAGGTGCTAAACTTATGTCTTCTGGATTTTTTCTGTCTATAAACATCAATTCTACTTTTTCACTCTGTATATTCGGAATATTTCTGTCAAGGAAAATGGGCTAAAACAGGAAGGGCCATTAACAAAAATGTCTTATTATTTCTGGATATGTTTTTTGTATTATATTACATTGACTTTTGGTAGGGTCTTTCATTAGATTCAATACAAGTCAGTTTTAAGATATAGCAATCTGCACAAGTCTAACATTTGAAAGCCACTTGAAAATGCTTAGGCAGCTGGTAAATAATCATAGCACAGAATACATAAGCTCCCTTTTATACAGGTCTGCAAAGTTTRCTGTTTAGGAATTAAATTTTAATTCAGAAGAGGATATCTTCCTGAAGTTAAATAAAGGTGAATATACAATAGATTTTTTTTGCATTGTGGTCTTAGGTTAGCTTAACGTTAACTTCTAGCCTACCATAAGATGTAAACTGAAGCAACCTGAGAGTGAGCTTCAGAAGTATTGTGCCTCCTACGACACAGCTCTCCATTACATTTTTATTATTGTGCATAACAATTTAGTTCAAAAGCACTGAGAGAGAGAAGGCGCAGCTTTGCACGTTTTGTACCTCATGATCCACCAAGAGGCCCCAGGGATAAAAAGAGTAGCCCAYAACTAAGGTCTAAGAAGAAAGAAGTTTGTCGAGGTTTAACCCCAGCCRGCAACTAAGCCCCACCCAGCCGCTCGCTCACTCTCCCCCAGGTGGGACRGGGGAGAGAATYGGAAGGGTAAAAGTGAGAAAACTCGTGGGTTGAGATAAAGRCAGTTTAATAGGGAAAGCAAAAGCCGCGCACGCAAGCAAAGCAAAACAAGGAATTCCTTCACTACTTCCCATGGGCAGGCAGGTGTTGAGCCATCCCCAGGAAAGCAGGGCTCCATCACGCSTAACGGTTACTTGGGAAGACAAACGCCATCACCCCGAACGTCCCCCACTTCCTTCTTCTTYCCCCAGCCTTATATGCTGAGCATGACATCATATGGTATGGAATACCCCATTGGCCAGCTGGGCTAGTTGTCCCGGAAATGTTCCCTCCCAGCYTCTTGTGCGCCTGGCAGAGCATGGGAAGCTGAAAAGTCCTTGAGAAGYAGACTACCTAGCAACAACTAAAAACATTAGTGTGTTATCAACRTTCTTCTTATACTAAATCCAAAACATACTACTAGAAAGAAATTTAATTCTATCCCAGCCAAAACCAGGACAATGTTTAAACTTTTCTCTGACCACAAGTATCAAATCAAGATTTAGTGCTAGCTGTTTCTACACGAAACCACAGCTATGATGAATTCTCATCAAGGTACACTGGACAGAAATGACAGATTTCTTTTTAAGTTTACGCTAATTGGCAGTAAATTAAATTAATTAAAATTCCCCGAGTTGAGACTTTTTTGCCAGCAACACAAGGTCACGATTACCTGTGTATTTCAGGATCAAATCCCTGTAACGAACTGACAGGTCGAAATATCCCCACAGCCAGTAGCAGATCTATGCACTCAATAAGAGTGACACACTTAGCTTGCTGCCTGTTCCCAAAAATGCACAGGCAATACTCCATSTCTCCTGAATTGTATGGGAATCTCTACCCCAATGTATAATAAAACAAAACAAGCAGCCACTTCAAACGGGAAGTCAGCACTCMAAAACATTTAGCATTTCACATTAAAAAGAAAGTAAAAAGCAGCAACCCACTATATCATGGTGATCTTTAAAACATCTTCCTGATGTATGAGGACACGGTTAAACAACCTGATAGTCTAGGTTAAGATTATTAAAAATATGAAATCTATTAAAGAGTAATATATCTGCAGAYAGCACATACACAATATTAAGAGGAAGGTGCATTTCTGTTTGGTACAGCAAAATCATTTCAAGCTTGGGTCTTATTTTCAAAATGTCTAGCAGTTCAGAGGCCAAAACATTTCAGAAAAAAGTTTTATTTCTGAAAAAGGACTATGCTCGTATTAGTTCTGGCATAAAACAGCATACAAAAGTTTACACATGCAAACCTGCATGWATCCAAATACTAGCCACCTTGGGAATGATGAGATAAAATGTTCTTTGATGTTCTTTGATTCATTAGATCCATTGGCAAGAGAAAGATAGATTTWAGAGGAAAATCTATTTAAATAATAACTAAGGCTTCAAAGACACAGTAGGAAAGGCAATTCTTCAACTATTTTATCTGCTCTCTGTTTTTTTTTTTTAAGAGTAGAATTCAAAAGAAAAATAATAATGTTAAAGTACATTTTCTGAGGGCAAAAGTAAAATGTCTTTCATACAGACAATTTTACATAACAATGGTCATGATATAGATAGGAACAGAAGGCTCTGTTTGGTGTTGTCAAATATTGGCTAAAACATGAAGAGAGAACAAAAATAGAACATCAGCAAAAAAGACAGACACAACTTTAAATGAAAACATATTTCTGAAGTACATTCATCCATTTATACAGTGATCTAAATGAGTATTGCTGAATTTTCATTAGTTTATAGAACCCTTAGGGCATGTGTATAGTGCTAAAAATCCAGCAACAGACTTCAGAGCAGCTTTTSTGGTTATATCATTAATGTCACATTGAATTTATGTTTATGACCTGTAATTAAAGCTTTTAAAATTTTACATATTTTAAAGTCAAACTTACATGTTCACATACTTACAAATTCCTACTTACAGCAGGTTCAATGAAGTATCTTGTTAAGGATTTAGATGGTTTCAGTCTACAGCCTCCATCACTCTCTCAGGTTGTCATTTTCAACAAGTTAATTCTTTCAGTAGGGGATCTTATCACCTTGATACTTACTCTTCTGGCTAGATAACTTCAAGCCTCAGATGCAACAGAATCGAGCACATACTCTGCAAGGATTATTACATTATTYCCTCCTTAGATCACTACCTGTTTCACCTCTATTGCTGTAACATTTCACTGTGCTGTAGAAGAGGTCTGTACTTTTTCCCATTAGAAATCCATCAAATTCAGGCTTACTTTTCATATTTCACATTATTCAAATCTGAAAWTCCTTTCCACCACCATTGCTCTCAAAGGACTATTTACTTGAAAATATTGCTAAGGTGTTAAATCCTCCTTATGAGTTTCRAGACAAATATATGTATTTATGGAGGAAAAATCCAATCATGCAGTAATTCTCTATAAAGGGCTGTAAGTACTGAACAGTAGAAGCTTGTGCTTTCCATAAGGTTGATCCTGTGGGAGAGAAGGAGAGGTAAAACCAAGTTAAAGGCCAATAAGAACCGAATTCATTTAAAGCGCTYCTAAAATTTTATCAGAGAAGTGATTTAAAAATAATACCAAAAAAAAGACTATCAGTGTGCTTTTAAAAGACAATAAACATCCAYGATACTGCTCTGTAACTCTAGTTTCTTCTTGGTTTTGTATGCCTTCTTTCAAACTAAATCTTTCAGAGCTTTCCAGCATGATCCTTGTCAGAACTGGGCTTCTGCCTCAGTGAATTTCTAGGTACATCAGCCAAAGTGATTCTGAATATGTGTCTTTGTACGGTGAAACCCSAGATATTTTAAAAACAAAACCGGATTGCCTTTCAACATAAGTTTGGTTTTAAAGTAATAGATTTGTTTGTTTCCTTATCTCCAGTCTCYCAGAACAACCCGTAGCCTGGTGCTGAAAATGAAGTGCTGAGTAGTGCTGATCAACTCATTTACACGACCTTAAAGCTGTTTTTCTATGAGTCAGCATTGACAAGTTTGGGCTAATTGCTATTGTAGAAACTTTCCCTTCATCTCTTTATCATTCTCCRTCAAATGGATGCAGCAAAAACTATTGATTTTTACCAAGTAGCATCCTCAGTGAAAAGAGTTTCACCAAATAATTCTGACCACCTATAATTACAGTATTAATAACCCCTACTAATATAGCAATAACAATTTCAGGACAGTTGAACCCACTTTCAGGAACAATGCCTTGGTTATGACCCTCTGATTTTTGGGTAGCTTTTCAGAACCAGTATCTTCAGGTAAAAATAAGTAAGAGATAAAAAAAAAAAAAAGCAACATCCAAATATTCTGAAATTAAATTATTGTCCTATGATTATAAAAGTCTACCTACTACATTCCGTCATGAACAAAAATGCCAATTACTAGGGGCTTTACATGCATTAGACGCAACTACAGAGTAGCTGAGGAACAAAGAACAAACACTGCAGAATCTGGCCAAAATCTGAGTAAGAAACAAAACCAACTCACATATTTCCTTCAGCTGTAGATATTCCRAAGTAGCCTCAAGGAAAATGCTGAGTAATCTTGCCAAAGCAAGGTCAACATGATGCAGTAATTTGGCCAAGAGGGCACTCACTTTAGCAGGAGGCAGATCTGCACATTAACTTTTAACAAACCTGAAGTGCTTTAGGCAAACTGTATTGAAAGAGGTAACCACTGGGTGGTTTCTGGCTGTTGTATTTATCCTTCTGCAATTTAAAATACCATAAAAGTATCTTCTTATTAAAAGAAGTCTAAAAGTAATTGCTTCAGATAGGGATTGGTTAAAGGTAAACAATCACAACATAGATAAAGCACATCAGTCCTTTAAAATGATGGAATAAGTAAGTTTGTAGGGATCTGGGATGTTGAAGAGTAACAAAAAGCGAAGAAGGTGCAAGATTTAGGTTAGATATAACATTACTGCATAAAGTCTTATAATTATCAGTGAGGGCTGTGTCATTTCTCTTATAAGCTTCAATGAACAYTACCTTGAATATAATGTGTACAAAATACCTGAATTAATTCACTCCTGCAATCTATGAATTTTTGACAGAGAAGGAAAAGAAAAGGTATATTTCAGGCTTTTTAGGTAGTTTTTGACTTCATACTACCAAGAAGAAAGAGTATAATTTTTCTTTTCTTTTGTGTRTGTGTATAAGTGTAAATTAGGCAATTAGGTAGTCTGACATCTCATATATGATTTGTAAAAGCTAAGCTCAGATATCAAGTGCATAAGAAAGCAGAACTGGACTTCAGTGGCATGAATTTTGAGGAGTCAGATGAAGCTGTTCAGGGAAAAATTTTGTATTTAGAATTAAATTGAATAGACACTTTGGTCTTATCATGACATTCGTATTTCAGAGTTGTGCATGTGGCCATTTTAGACTGTATTGTTATACATATATGTACACACATATCTACTGTATGGATATATATATGAACTCTACATTTATATCAACCCTCTCTATATACATACTTATATATACATATCTCAACTAATGAATCAATTAGTTTCAAATTTTGATATGAAGAAGTATGTTAAAATCTGTCACAATATGAGTGGGTCTGTCCACATTTTCACAGATACCCTTGTAACAGACTAAATACTAGTCAGTAACAGTAACACRAACCGGTGAACTTCATGAAACCAAAGTCAGTGCTGCTTTTTTCTCAGGGCATTTGTAAAACTTTTTTTTGTTATTATTCAACCAGCACCACACAGAGGTCTGTCGGCTCCATTCTTGTGTATGTACCAGAGATTTGGAACAACTGCTTTGGAAAGTCCAATTGAAGTGCTTCTCTTCAAAAATGATCTGGTGAAACATCTAAAGCTTGCTGGAATTTGTAATCTCTGATTGAATGTAACTAGTGTGAACTTCAGGAAGAATCATAGTCAATAAGTCATATAAACTGACTTGCACATACTTCTGTAGAAGACARACTAATTAAAATTTAATCAGAAAGAAATTATAATGAAACATTAGCTTTAATTTTCACAAAATTTGTATTTGCTCATTTAATATAAAGCCCATAATGTAATGTCACATGTTCTTTGACAAATATTTTCAAGAAGMAAGTTTACACATTTCTGATGTAAAATCCTATTTTTTAAGAGATAAACAGTGGTGGAGGGTGGGATGCAACCAAAATATAACCTTAAACGTTAACAGTATTAGCTTTATTAGAAAYAACACAATAAATAACTTATCACTATGAACACTTAATGCCTTGCTTTCAATCTTGTGTTGTTCCATGACCTATTTAAGTGCCTTTRGGACCTACAAGAATTTGCATTATTCCTTTTTTAGAAACCTACCCTCTTACATACATCCAAGTCAGTTTCAACGAAAACAAAGTYTATTCCTAGAACTTATAAAAATATCATCTTTAAATAAAGTGGATGTCAATATTTATTTCAAAAACACAAAAATATTTCTTCTTCAAGTGAATTGTTTTTGTGTTTTCTAAACTCAGTGCCATAGACAAAAAGTTTAACCAACAGAATATCATTTGTAATAATTCGGTGGCATAGATAATTAAGGGCTATCGGAATCCAGTCCTTTGGTAGGTAGCAGTCATACTGATACCATTGGAGCCATCTTTAGAGGAAAATGTTGTTTAGCATGAGCAAGGACTGCCTTCATGGCAGTCAGTGAAGTGTAATCATAGAAGAATCATGCATTGCACTTTAACATTGCCATTAACAGCCCYGAGAAGAGCAAAGTAAACATATCATAGTCTTCCTATTCAGAAACCTTTATACTGTATTCATTCAGATAACAATACCTGAAACCAAAGGTCATCATATCCTTGACCTGGTGGAGGATGCTGTTGCCTTTTACTAGTAGGAACAGTAATCCAAATATAATTGTGTCTGTCCTGTTAATAATTTCATTGCATTTATGCATAGGTCCTAGATGTCATGGATACACACACTCCAAAATGTACATTGTGAAATACAATACACTGAAAACCACCCTTAATTAGAGCATTTATAAATACATCTTCCTCAATCCCCTTGTAGGACAGATACATACCAGGTATCTTCATGATCTCTCTTATGATCYGCCTACAATATGATTAATTGGAAATAGTACTGTCTTGTTAGGGAAGACAAAAAAAATGCAATATGAATTGCATAACTTTTTGAAGAACTCTTGGATGACCTTTTTGGGCAGAAATTTATTTTCAGTAGGGGCCTAACAGGTGACATACTGCTCTTCCTACCTAAGGATTAATGGAAGGGCAGCAATTCTCACATTTCTAGTATGCAAAAAGCAAACAATTTTTACTCCTGTCACTCAACGTAGCTACTCTTCATAAATGCCATTTTGAGGAATTCGGTAGAGAGTGACTGGATTAAAGGGAAGGAGTTTACCTGAATTAAGATGCTTGTGATTGAAAAAGAAGGTAAAACCCAGAGATTTTAATTTAATTCAGTAAGTGCAGACACCTCAAGACCAATATTCACCCGTATCCACATTGTAGAACTAACGCTGCTTGACAAACCAAACACAATTATCCTTTAAAACAGATTTATGAGGGAGAACACAATAAAGTTAAGTACCACAGTAATATCTAACTGGAATATTTCTCACTCGGAGGCTGAAATCTATAGATAGGCTACAATTTCCTTCCTATATCTCTTCAGTTGTAATTATGACTAATGTAAAATTGAGAGGATTTTTATAAACAGTGCATTGATATACAAGATCTGTAGCTACAGATCTTTCAGCTGACAGCCTGAAAACTGAAAAGCTTAATCACATGACTTTCTTCTTTGTACATGTTTCAAAAATAAAAGAATACAGGATTATTTCATTGTCTATGATTTAGACCACAAGAAAAACAAAAATCAAAGCCACACTATTTGTAAAAGAAGTCTGTGTTCTCCTTCCTGTTCCACAACTCCTTAATATCATGTCACATGGAGTCTCGGATACAAAGCTCTGTATTTATTTATATATGAAAATGATGTGGTACCAGGTGAGAGAGAAGGCAGTGGTTTTCGCTGACCTGCAGAAGCCACAAATATGCAGCAGAATCCTATAGGTGAATTATAGCCTAGTGTGATTGAGAACCAATACTGCTGCAGAAAAACAAAAATATAATAATAGGAAAAAAAGGGGTATATTTTTCAAGTCTGGCCTTTTTTTTGTTCTTATGCCATACAAACTCAAAGCAGTATGTCTCCAGTTAAAAATAAATGACTGTAACTGCGCATAAAAGTTGGGTAACTGTTTTATGGTTTTGTTAAATCATCTGGCAAATAAAAGCACATAAAAACACATAGTATGTGAGAAAACAGGGCTTATTACAGAAGAGTTTCCACTGCCTCATACATCACCAGTTCCATGTGTCCACCACTCCATTCCCATCACGCTGCWTTCAGGGTTCGTACATCAGCATGGTAACCTGGAAGGTCAGCAGGAGAGTCATTTCAATACACTCATCCAGGCTTGTTTTCACCAAATCTACTCAGCTGAAAGTTGGACAGAAAATGTCCCTTCTGTATGAACAGTGAGAAACACTGACTTTACATAAAATTTCAGATGGATCTACTAATTTCCAGAGCATAAACCAAATAGGAACATAGTAACATAGCATGGACAAGGATTTTCTCAGAAGGCTGAGCTGACCCATGAGACCTGGCCAATTATATGCCTTCTCAAAGGCAGATATGCCAGAATCTAAACATATATCATAGAATGGCTTCAGCTGGATGTGACCTTTAAAGATCATAGAGTCCAACCCCCCCTGCCATGGGCAGGGATATGTTTCACATAGAATCATAGAATGGTTTTGGTTGGATGGGACCGTAGAAAGACTGTGTTATAATTTCTAGTAGTTTCTACACAGAAGGAGCCCTGCATTGGTTGTACAAGAAAATGCCAGAAGCTTATGACAGCTTTTGCTAAGTTACTTTATTTCATTTAATTTCTCCCCATAAAACTCCATCCCTGTTCTCATAGCAACTGGACCRCTAGTGCAAGGTGACATCACTTAAACAGAATTTTGCCCTGCCACATCCTCCACAGGGGTAGTTTTGCATTTGTYGTTTAATCGGTCCTACAAGAAGTTTGATGGAAAGTTGTGCTCTTCTATAACCTCTTAATGTAACTTACAGAGGGCGTTTAKATGAGTAAATTAAATTCTTATGAGTTTTTTTACAGTAATAGTCCTTTAATTAGGGTCACCCAACTGGTCAGCTTCAGGCGGGATCCAATGCTATTTGGCTTGACACATTTTGGGGGGGGAAATTTCATTTCCACTTCCACTAGGTAACAGAGAAAAAGTGTGAGGCATGCCTCTGGCTACATCTGCACTGTGACCAAACAGGCAGACTCCACACAGAACACTATAAGCTTCTCAGTTCCAGGTTTTTGACTAAAAACTTAGTGGTCCCAAGGTGGATCATAAGTTACATCCCCAAGACATGTCTCTACATCCTAAAGCAATTAATGATTTGTCATCCTTCTAGCTATCATTCTAGCACACTGCTTAAATTCTTTAGGGTCTAATTCTGTAATCATTAGTGGCATTATGGGAAATAAAGTGTAAGTGGAAAAGCATTTTATACTTAGTATAATTATGAGTTATAAACAAGACAGTTGTCTTCTTATTTACACATATGGACCCAGTTATTTACATGAATAAATCCCTTTTCCTCACAAATTCAAATAACATAAAGTATTTTACTTTTTCATCCCAAGATCTCTAATATATCAATATGTTTATTCTTGTAAGATGTGACATATTTTTAAGTAGTCATTCCTAAAAAATTTTTAGATTTTACTTCACATGAAACCAATATTGCATGCCCAACGGTAATATATTACATGTGCACTGTTTAGCAATTGGTTTATATAGTTTAGGATACCTTGCTATACTTTTACATTAGAGCTTAGTGTAATTCTCATTCCTTATAACTGAAATTTAAATATCTAGAAAATCTATTTCTATCTGAAATACTTAAAATGCAATAAGGGAGCTGAAGGTTTATGTCAGTTTGGTGACATGCCAACTAAAAGTCYTATGTACTTGAATAAATTATATTTGCTTCATTTACTATTTAATACAAAACAAGAAAAAGCCAGTATTAAGCCATTATTCTTGTGATGTCATGAAGATTCAGGGAATAGTGGCATGTTGTATAAATAACACTTATGTGTAGTAATTGGTAAATATACTCTTCAAACTGCAAAGTAATGCAAAAGTGAAAGTTTATGTTTCTGAGATTTGATAAGATTAGGYTTCATGTTTGAACATGCTTTGTTTCTTCCATATTTTGTGTCTATAATATTCACCTTCCAAAGAAAGAGTGGAGTCAAGCTGTTGACCGTGATCTACTTTCTTGTATGCAGGGACAAAGAATCAGTCTCAGCATGCCTCACCCAGTATAAATCTGTTACTGGAGGGAGCAATGCTTGCGCTATATTGCTAAAGCTAGTGTAACAGTGAAAGTGGAGTCAGGAAATATCTGCTACATCTCTTGGACGCAGGAGTTGAATGCACCATTAGCAAGTTTGCTGATGATACTAAACTGGGAGGTGCTGTTGACTCTTTCAAGGGACAAGAGGCCTTGCAGAGGGATCTGGATAGATTGGAGCAYTGGACAATCATCAATGGCATGAAATTTAAGAAGACCAAATGCCGGATTCTGTACCTAGGATGTCGGACAAGTATAGACTGGGAAGGGAGTGGCTGGAGAGCAGTGCTACAGAAAGGGATGTTGGGGTGCTGGTTGGCAGCAGGCTCAATAGGAGYCAGCAGTGAGCCCTGGCAGCCAAGAGGGCAAACYGCATCCTGGGGTGCATCAAACACAGCACGACCAGCCGGTCAAAAGAGGGGATTATCCCACTGTATTCAGCACTGGTGTGACCTCACCTCAAGTATTGTGTGCAGTTCTGGGTCCCACAATTTAAGAAGGATGTGAAGGCCCTTGAATGCATCCAGAAGATGCATTCACCAACAAAGCTGGTGAAAGAGCTGGAAGGCATGTCCTATGAGGAGTGGCTAAGGACTCTAGTTTTGTCTAGTTTGGAGAAAAGGAGGCTGAGGGACGACTTCATTGCTCTCTACAGCTTCCTGAGGAGGGGAAGTGGAGAGGGAAGTGTTGATCTCTTCTCCCAGGTATCCAGTGACAGGATGTGTGGGAACGRGTCAAAGTTCCCACAGGGAGGTTCAGACTTGTATTAGGAAGAGGGTGGTCAAACACTGGAACAGGCTTCCTAGAGAGGTGGTTGATGCCCCAAGCCTGTCAGTGTTTAAGAGGCATTTGGACAATGCCCTTAATAACATGCTTTAACTTTTGGTCAGCCCTGAATTGATCAGGCAGTTGGACTAGATGATCATTGTAGGTCCCTTCCAACTGAACTATTCTCTTCTCTTCTCTTCTTTCTTTTTTCCTACAAATGAACATTTTAGAATGCAGACACATGAGCTCATGTAATCTTGCTTGGAGAAACTGTATCCCCAATCCTGGTGGTATTTAGCATAGCAGTTTTGAGGCACTATGATAGCAATATGACATCTCTTAGAAAGAAGGCAAAAAATTAGACCCTCCKTTGCACATTGAACATGACACTACCAAACAGGATAGTACTGCTTAATAGAATAGTATGCCGTTRATAAGTGTGAGATTCAGTTTTCAGATTAAAAAACCCTTTCTGCATCAGGCACAGACATTTGAATTTTGAAGACGAGCCCTTAGCCCATTTACGTAGCTTCTCCTGAAACAGAAAATTTCAACAACAGTATATCATTGCTTTCAAAACAGTTCAGAAGATTTCAGCTTCATTCCACAACAGAACACAAACTGTAGTCTCATCATATACATTTCACAAAGGAAAAATGCATAGTTCAAATAAATATGGCATTCAGTATTTTTTTCTGAATATTTTTTCTAGTATCCATTTGTAAAAACAAATAGTTATTTTCTAATAACTCAACAGTACCCATTGTTTCCACTTGGTTTTAACTACATGTTAAGATCACATTACTGCAAACTGATAACACAAATGCAGCTCTCTTGTTAATGATTAATCTAAGYGTGCTATTTCATGGACTTGTCATGAGAAGACTTTTAATCTACCTAAAACCTCATTGATTTTTTTTATTAATTGCTAATGCAAGCTTCCTTGAATTTTGAGTTGTACACATACTTCTTTAATGGATGAATAAACAGCAGTAAGCACACTGAAGCCAAGTCTCTTGAGATGGATGCACTCCACTGCAATGTAAATCAGCAAGATGTTTCCACTGGTGTCTATCACAGGATCTATACAAAACCAAAAGAAGGCAGTGTCTTCAATTCAAAGACCGTACTTTGAAACAGAAAGAGAAGTGATGGTTCTACTGACGTTAGTAGTCTAAATTCACAATCTTTACACAGGAATGGTTAACATATACACACATATGTACATATACATGGTAATCACTGATGTCCTGATCATTTACTCATTTACATACACATAAACAAAATTAATGTGTACACTTCCCTCTTTTGGCCTTGCTAAAGTCATTACCTTATTTATATGATCAGATTGCTCTGTGACCTATTTTCTATTCTTTTTAATATTTTAGAGGTACAGAACACCATATTAAAAAGAATATATAATTGTATCATTAAAGCAATATCTAGGAAGAATAGTATTCCATTCATTACTTTAATAAAACAAAAATTATTAAACCATAAATTATAATTCTTTATACATTACATTATACTATAATAAATATAATTGTGATAAATTATATTAAAATCTGAATTTTAAAACTCCTATTATTATTTCAAGTTATATTCACTGTGCTTTATTAGAGCTGCAGGATAGAAAAAGCTTGACTTCAGCAGTAAAAAGATAATTGTAAAAATATATTGTAAAAGAACTGGCTATGACAGGAGGTAGAAATTTTACTTTTACCAAGTAAAGAAATTTTTTGCCTCTTTTTTTATTGCTTTATTATATGCCCTTCACACACAGTGTACAACTAGCCACTGTGCTTGAATATGTTCCTTACATCTCCTGGTATTAGTGTTTTCAGTTGCTAGGAAGCACTGCAATGTCAGCTGAATGCAGTGTGGTCTGTACATTCTTTTCAGAGCTTCTCTTCTCCATGACTTCTTCAGTGATCCATGCATACACCTGGCATCACTGGCCTCCCAGTGTTCCCTGCTAAATACACACTGTTTGTGCTTCTTTGGCTCTTGTTAAATAGTATATGACTTTCCCGTGTTATCAGCATAGCTATTAGTCCTGAAAGATTGTCTGCTGCAGGATGACAAAAATCTGGCTTTGTGGGATTAGAAAGATCCCATCTCTACTCTTATTGCCCTGTGGGTCCTCTGGGATTCCAAAGGTATTCAAGCAATCTTAGAAAATGAGAGAGAACATAACTTGACAAAGGTTCAAATTTCACTTGGGTCTTGCATGAATTAGTGGACTAGTTCATTGTTTTCTGAATTGATTGATCACCTTCATTTCAATGTAAACATCACAAACTTCTCAGCATTCACTTGACTAACCTGCAGGAGAAACACATGGTGAATTTACACTCTAGTTTTGGAAAAAGCTGTGATTTTAATAAACAGAAGTAATAATTACATTATATAGATATTGCATCTAAACAACTAAAACCTGCATCTTCCAAAAAATCAGTGTAATAAAATATTGCATTCCATGGATTTGGTGTTTTTTTCCATGCATAAATAATTCTAGTGTTTTTTAAGGTATGACATTCTTATTCATATAAATCAAAATTATTTTCAATCAATAGCTATTTAGCCAACATTTTTTTGACTAAACAAAACTTACAAAACTAGAAGTGCGATGTTCAAATACAGATGCAAGTCTGCAACTGAAATTTAGCCTAATCCTCTCTCCTTGCTGGAACATTTAGAGAACATCCTGATTCCACAGAACTGCAGCTCATAGTCTGAATACTCATTTTTATTGTCATCCCTATTCCTCAAAGTCCTCAATTAAAACCTACTGAAATTATTAACAAAAAGAGGCAAGCAAAACTACTTCTGGTTGCAACAGGCTTTTGAACAAATATTGAGTTCACCATGAAAATAATAATTAGTTTACTTAAAGTCTAGAATAATACCAAAAGTGCATTTCAAGCCAAGCCAAAAGTTAGAGCTCATTAAAAGGGATCTGGAGGAAAACATCAAAAGTCAATGGAAACTAAGAACAGAGATAGAAGAGAGAATTATTTTGTCTGTCCCTCTATGTTTTTTTCCCAAAGATTGCTGAGAGCTGGAGGAATTTATCACAGTTGTATAACTTCAGAGATCTGTTCCTAAGTTTTAGTTTTCCTCTCTCAAAAACCATACGAAATTCTGACTCTCAGATCTTTACTGAAGAATAACATAAAGCCTGCAAAGAAATAAAAGCCAAGCAGATCCTTTTTCTCTTTCAGTAGGGATTTTATTTTCTTCACTTCTTGATTTCTTAATTGGTTCAATGTGAAACCTGATACGAGCTGTGCAATTTCTTCTTAAAGTCCTGAGCCACACAGAAGTTCGGATTGGATTTACCTCCTTCCAGCAATTTTCTGTGTGATTATTCTTACTTCAGCTGGCCTGGTTTTTTCCACTAAGTGTAGTGTGAGGCAGGGATGTTTGACTGTAGAGCCAATGATATAAAAATTACAGGTTACTTTATCTTTTATGGTCTATTTTCTTCCTCAAGGCAAGCTGAACTGCTTTCCCATTTATCTGTTATTAAAGTATGTGCACTGACTATACGGATAGTTGAAAATAGTAGTGAGAGACACAACAGGCATCTGTGTGAAACTTCATTTGATGTTGCAGTCTTTTAACTTTTCCCACTTTGCATCTGCCAATTACCAGTTTGAGAATATGCAGTCTGCCATCTCGTTATGCCCGAGTACTGATTAAGAAATTATTTCAATGATCAACAATCTTTGAGAAAGTTAGAAATTACTTAAAAGGCTTACACTGATTATTAGTTATGAATGAAGGTACATTCTGCATATATAAACTGAATTTATGAATCACAGACTGATTCTCTATTTGCATAAACTTAAATATCCTTGAATTCAGAAGAACTAGCTCAGTTTGTACTCACTGGGGTTCAATCCATAAATTTATTGCACAGAAGTGATTTAAGTTAGAAGGGTGCCATTAAGTGTAGGGGAACAAATCAGTAAGACGCTGAATTCTTTCTGCTAAATAATGACTGGTTTCAACTCCCACTGAAGGAAATATTTTTTGTCTGTAAGTCTGCTCATCATGCAACTACAGCTGTGCCTTAATTTTGACAGGATGCTGACAGAAAATCAAGTAATCATTTAAGATATGTACACATTGGAATATAAATACTCTTCTGTTTGGTTCATCTTCTTATTTATGCAATTAGAGTATCAGGCTGACTAGCAAGTTTTGACAGAGAATTACATAAATTCATTTTATACATAAACCTCCTGTCCTAAACAAAAAGTTAGGCAATCATTTTATCAGACTCTTAGATCATAAGAACTTCGGAAGCTCACTCTTAGGTATGCCCTTTATTTCTTCACTTGTCCATTCTTGAAAACTGCTATAGATTATTCAGTCCTCTATTCAGCAAACTTTCTCTGCCAAGGCCTTGTTCTGCTAGTGCATAGTTACATTCTTACATAATTGATTTTAGTGCGGTTGCATTGATGTGAAACCAATATACAAAGAAAGAATGAAGATTTCCATTTCAGCCATTTCACACCTTTGGCAGCCTGTCAGAACTTTCCTTTTCAAGCACACAAAGTAAGCCGTTCCTATATTTTTTCTGTTTTTCCCCACACTCTTCCTTTTATTAAAGAGGCTACAGAAGAATTTACCACAATCTATTTTAATCTTCCAAAGTAAAAAAGTACTGTGGAAGGTATGCAAAGTGAGGCTTTTCCCAAGAATGTTCAATGCTATAGAACTACTCTGCAATGTACATGCAAGGAGAGCAAGTGGAATTTACAGCTTATTGTTGCCAAACCTTCTATTTTCATCAATTTTTATAAAGGTTCTAAGGGATCCTTTAACACTTAGCTTATAAAAACAAAGTAATCCCAAACAAATCAGGAACAAATGGATCAAATAAGAATATTAGCCAGCTATTTAATAACCAACGTTTTACTTAAAGATGAAAGACCCCAATCCAAACTACAGTTACAGAGAGCAAGAGAACAGAAAATAAAACTTTTAGAAGGAACACATGGCTGAACCATAAAAAAGCTTAGACTACTGAATAGAAGCAAAACGTGCTCAGATGACAGCGACCTTTACCTATTAAGGCAGCAGGAAATTAATATTTTGGGGGAGTAGTTTTGGATTTTGTTTGTTTGGGTTTTATTGGTCTGGGCATGCCCACCCTCAGATGAATTCTTGACAATCATAATTTCATATCAACAATCAGAGTAGTAAAACAATGATGTAATAGGTGTATATTTTGAACAAACTGTTTCAGAAAGTTTGTGATCTAAATAATATTAAGCAGGAAGAGTTACTTTTATCTATGTTTGCTAAGTCAGACTTTTCTCGAACCTCAAGAATGTCAGTCACATCATGAATTGCGACAGTTAATTTTACTGTGGAATCTTTTATATAGTAACAGTTCCCAAGAACATCTGTGTCTTAAAAAGAAGTTTGAAGACATTAATAATATTGTATCAGCACCTCTAAATCATTTGCTATCTAAGGACTGAACTGTAGTTTAACAGCCTACGGCAAAGTCATGGACCATTAAAATGTTCTCAGAGATGTTTAATTATTCATTAGTCATTAACTCACACCAATTGTTCTATCAAAACACTAAGTTTTTCATATAAATGCTGGAATTTCTTTTCATTTCACTATTGTAATGTCTATTTGGAAATGTAATGAGTTTTTAATATTTAAATATGAAAATATTCCCAACCAAAAAAAAAAAAAAGAATAAAAGGTATAATACATTGTCAAAACCTGTTAAAACAGTAGTTTTTTCATATTTCTGGGAGCTCCTAGAATGATGGTTATCTTTCTAAATGCATAGAGCACCATCTCAATGGACTATCTTGTGAATAACTCAAGTATATTTCAAACCATCACTTAAGTCTCTTCCTGTAAGCACCATGTTCATAACTGTCTGTTTCTCATCACCAGTGTCAGGTAATGTGCTAGCTTTCTGCTTTTTGCCATTCATTGTAGAAGTGTATCATCTCTGATTGTGTGTAAATGAAGGAAATCATGCATAATTATTTTTATTTGCAAATCTGAGGTATTTTCTGTCTGCTTTCCAGTGCAATATTCCCTATGGAATAAAGATCCACAAAAACAGGAAATTGTAAGAATCTATGAAAGTTAGCCATCTTTTTGGGCTATGTTGATCCCCCAAAATACTTTGAATAAAATTGAGTCATTTTGTGCTATAAAATCTTATTGACCACAGCAACAACAAAGCAGATCTCTAACTGTTGGGGTAACACTGTACTTAATGATATTGGGCCAGGATGTTAGCTGAATAGCAATTAATTCCACTTCCTATCTCAATATTTATTCTACAGAATAGTCTTTACAGTCTGCTATAGTAGAAGCAGGAATATCTCTATCATTATGTCTTATTCCAGTTATCACAGAAAAACGTGTTTATTTTCTTTGCTCAGATCTACTGTCATATTCAGTATGCTCGTTTTAGAATGTGACCAGTATCCTGTCAGATCCTTTTTATTTTGTCCCCAAACTGATAATCTTTCCAACCTTTCTGAAGTAATTGTTGTTGTTATTTTTCCCTACAGAGTATCATTGATCTAGTTGACATTTTTCTATTCTGTCTCCTACAGTTTAATGGATTCAGTTCTTTTTCTCGTGTTCTACTTTTCATGAATTCAGATTTATTTTTCTTTGCTGTGTACTTTAGCTTGGTTTATAAACTTGCCTCAGAGTTACACTATCTTCCATGACATTTTTATTTTGTTCTTCCCCTGTTCACCTGATTTGTCATCATTTTTAGTCCTAGAATTTGTACTAACTCCCATATATGCAGAAACTCCATGGTTATCATCTATTCCTTTAGGCTATATCATCTATGCTGTAGGCATAGGCATGAGACCTATGCAAAGTGATAAGTTACCTCAGCCTTAACTACTTTAATGTTTTCACTTTTTCTTCGGAAACATACGGCTTTGTTCATGTCAAACAAGGGTTTGTATTAGATGGACTATGTGACTTTTCCACACAGCAAGTTCCATTTTTCATGTGTATATAAATAGATGGCATACATATTGACTGCTGGTTTAGAGGCAGCCCAAAACCAAGCATTTGGTTCAGCAAGATACTAACACTTGTAATTTAAGCAGACAAACAAACAAACAAATAAACCAAAGAAACCTATGGAAGAATAGCCTAGATTTCTTTTTTTTTATTATTTTTAAATTGTAGGTCTTTTTTAAACCAAAATAAAACAGATTCTCTGATAGATGTTCAGTTATTAATTATATCTGCAGATTGTGTGCTAATGTAATTGCAAGTGCATAAGCAGAAATACAGGAGAATGGTGCTCTTAAGGATTTCTACTATTTTGCTTATGTGTCTTCTGACTTAGTCTTGATGTACTCTGCTTTCACCAGAATCGGGATCAAACCTCCTCTCTTTTCACACAATAAATAATTTTCCTTTACTTGGAAAAATGTCCCAACTCAGAAGGGAATATTCACCTTTTCTAATAAAAAAAGGCATCAGAAAATTTCCAGAAATCTGTGCTCCGTACTCTAGCTAACAATCTATGACAGTGAGTTATTAATATTATAGTATCCTACTGGAGTAAGACTGGAGCAGGAGCATGTTGACATCTTCTGCATATGATGTGTTCTACAAACATACGGTTGGAAAAAAAAAAAAGAAAAAAAAAAAGAAGCAGATATTTAGGGAGTGATTGGAATACCTAAGAATAAATGTCTGATGTTATTATATACATGCAAAAGAGCTCTATTGGCAAAAGGCAGAAAAAAACCTTAAAAAACTTCTGAGAACAGTGAGGTTTAGGTCAGGTAATTGCTGTATAGGTCTTTATTACCGAGTCTCCATCTGATACCAATTATCAAGTATCTATCTATGTCAAATAAGCAGTCACACTGCAAAAAATCAGGGCTGGTGTTTTTTTTCAGTTCCAGCAGATTTTGTTTTTTTTCATTGTAAATGTGAGCTAAATATGAACATGCGCTAAAGTCTACCGCTACCATTGATCTTCAAAGCACAGTTTAATACAAATAAAGCTCCCCAGTAAATGGATATTACTGTCTTTTACCTTCCAAGGCAGTGTTAAACTCTCCCGGAAAACATCAAGCAGTGTGTTATATGTTCATTAGCACAGTTTTATTCTTCTCAATCACTGTGCTACAATGTTATTTGAGCTTATTCCCCTTGCTGCTCTTACCTATTATGCCCATCTTAAATTTTTTCCTACAGAAAACTAGGTAATTATTTATTTTTTCATAATTCATTAGAGTGTCCCAAAGGACCTGGAATTTTTCCAGGTCTTTGTTTTGCTTCTACACTTTTGGCAAAAGAAATAAAAAGGGGAAAATTTATGCTGGAACGGTGCCAAGAGTAGTCCATTCAATCAAAATCATGTCTTGGTGCAAAGACTATTAGTCAGTCATATCCACATTCTATCTAAATAATTAACTTGTAACACGGAAATTTTAAATTATTGGAATGTCCTTGAATTGTTCATGGGGTTTGCTGCTCACATTGACTGGAAAAAAAACAAACCTATTGTTAAAAATTCTAATGACACTGCATCAAAATCTAAAATAGCGTACACAGTGCCTTATCTGGAGATCAAAAAAAAAATTGCAGTTGCGCTGATTTTACTTGCAAGTACCACTCTGAATAATTCTGTATGCAATGCAGTCATGAAAACTGCAAAGACCATAGGATCAATCAATAGAAAATATCCAGCAAATAAGAAATGAAAATAAAAAAAATTATCCATCATAACAAATTCTTTGATGTCTTAACATCTTCTGAAACTGCATCCCCAAAATGGAGATAAAGTAGACATATTTTAAATAAAATACCTCTTCAAACATTAACTGTATCAGTAAGAGAAGCAGGTAAAACTCTCAAGTAGCCTGAGAACAGGCTATTGCAAAGTCCTACACCTGGGGAGGAATAATCTCATGCAAAAGTAGTCTGGGGGATGGCTGCCTTGAAAGCAGATTTGCAGAAGACCTGGGGAGTAGACGTGTTGATCATGAGTCAGCCAAGTTCCCGTACAGCAAAGAAGACCACCAGCATCCTGGGCTGCATTGTCAGCTGGTTGAGTGAACTGATCCTTTCGCTTCTCAGCACTGGTGAGAACACATCTGGAGTGCTATGCCCAGGTCTGGGCTAGCCAGTGCAAAAGTGACATGGACATACTGGTGTGAATCCAGTGAAGGGTCCACAAAGATGATTAAGGAAACGGAGCACCTGTCATATGAGGAGAGGCTGGGAGAAGTCTGGAGAAGAGAAGGCTTAGGGAGAATCTTATCCATGTGTATAAATACCTGGTGTGAGAGAACAAAGAAGATGAAGCCAGACTCCTGTCAATGTTGCCCAGTCAATGGGCACAAACTGAAAGATATGAAAATCCATCTGAACATAAGAAAACACTTTTATTTTTTTTTTTTTGGTACTGTGAGGGTGACTGAGCACAAGACCAGGTTGCCCAAAGGGGTTGTGGATTCTCCATCCTTGGAGAGAGTTAAAACATAACTGGACGTGGTCGTATGCAACCTGTTCTAGCTGGCTGTGCTTGAGCAGAGGATTGGACTAGAGAATCTCCAGAGGTGTCTTCCAACCTCAACTATTCTGTGAGTCTATGATTCTGCTTTTCAGGGAGATAATAAAAGTTTTCAGAGTATCTTTCAATTCTTTTTCTCAAACTGCATGAGGGCAAAATATTTCATGTTTTAAAATATCTGTCTAATAGGAGAATATAACGTTTTTCCATCACAAAACAGCACGAACTATTCTTGAGGACATGATGGCAAACCTTCATTGTGGAAAGGCAAAAATCATGGTATATACCAAACCAAAATGCCTATATTGCGTACCAGAATGCTATACAGATCAATCTGGACAGAGTTAGAGCAACTATGCTCCTTGACTGTGCTTACAACTGTTTCATTTTTGCTATATATGAACCTCTGGAAGACTAACTGCTAACAGACATACTCAGAAAAGGAAACTTTAGCTTGAAAAGCTTCAGTGATCTATGAGAGCAAGTTTCAAACTGTGCATAGTACTTCAGGCTCTGTGTTTGTTACATAATTTTCCTTAAGTAGCAATTAAATCAACTATTTTCACTGGCAAGATACTATATTTATTGCTTTTTTTTTTTAACTGTGCCCTTCTAAAAACAGAAAAATGTTTCTCATCATGCATTAGCATGAATGGCAAAATTGCTGTTTCCAGGCTACAGCATCTTCTGTGTCCTTCTTTTTGTTAATTATAAAACCAACTAAACAACATCAACTTGCGCAAACGCACCACATGGAGAATTATCTCAGCCATTTGAAAATAAAATAAAGTTAATTAGTATGAATCTTTCTAACATTTGCCCTTCAAATACCTGTGGAGGAGTCTGCATGACCCTCTCTTGGCACTATGACCTTGCAAGAGTCAAATATGCATATAGTAATCGTCACAGTTGTAGTCCTTATGGCTGTAAGAAAAGAGAACCAAAGGATATTGGTGGAAGGAAGTATACAGTGTTTTGCTTGGAGATTAGTAATGCAAAATCTAGATGAGAAGTAAACAAATGAGTGTGGATTAGCACTCTAAAGTAACAACAATAAATAAAAAGGATAA
This sequence comes from Oceanodroma leucorhoa, assembly GCA_030449065.1. Classification (NCBI taxonomy): domain Eukaryota; kingdom Metazoa; phylum Chordata; class Aves; order Procellariiformes; genus Oceanodroma; species Oceanodroma leucorhoa. The sequence goes on along the minus strand of JASVER010000143.1, from coordinate 1,287,086 downwards.
TGGTTGAATGAAATGATCAAAAGTAATATTTGACTGGGTGATCCATGTAACAGGCAGACCAGGACACTGATGATGTAAACCCAGTATGGTAAAACAAATTTGAGGAAGATCATCTGAAAACTCCACAGAAACAGCTACCCATAGACCTGACTGTTAAAGCAAAGCATTGGAGCCTTGTCTTCACTGGATATAGCACGGAATAAGCAAAGTGTTGCACCTACATTTGGACAGTAGTCAGTACAACCCTTGTGATCAGTATGTACGTTGCGTTGCCTGAGTGGGAGCGTGTCTTCCCTGGTGTATCCATGGTGTGGGCTGTAAATGGTACATAATAGATACGAGTTGGGTGTGAGTCAGGTGTGTTTGTGCTGTGTTATTATTTGTCACTGTTAAGCATTTAGTACTATTTAGTATTACTGTTTTACTAATTTTACCTATTGTGTCCTTAAATTTAGTCAATAAAATACATATTTAAATTAAGCATAGACTCACCTATTTACTCGGCATAATTGCATCCACACTAATCAATCAGATGTCACAGCACACTGTGATGAAATCTGGTGTGTAGTGTGTGGGCAGAAGGCATTAAAGGTTTTGCATGACTCCGTCCTTGTGTTCCAGATTCATGGCTGCACTTTGACAAACTGGTGGAAAGCAAAAGCAGCTGAGGCTGTCCCTGTGAAAACACCACAAAAAATTGCCTTTAAGAAAATAGTGGAAGAGCTAGTAAACCACTTGATGCAAGCAGCTTTGTTTGCATTAGTTCTGGAATATGTTGTCAAAAGACAGCTCTGAAAAGGAAGGGACTTTTCTTTCACTGTTTTCTTTTGATTTTATTTCAAAATAAGGTAAAGCAAAGAGAGGATGTTAAAGATTTGAAGACCTGAAGAAAAAATAATCTCCACTGACATTCATGAATTAAGGGAAAACTGCAAAATAATGAGGGCCCAGTTGTGCTCCTAATATTTGGTTTTTTTTGTTTGCTTTACCTTTACTTAAAATGACAACCATAAAAAAGGTTGATGAATGCGGTGGTGGATCCAGCTCTACAGTTATCAAGGAATTCTAGGATAATCTAATATAACTAGAAAGTTTATAAATGAAATCTGATTCACTGCGTTTCTTAGCTCTTCACAGTCTCATATAAAGCAGTGCTTTAAACATAACAAATGATCATTGATTCTGTGGAAAAAAGTAAATATAAGCACCTCTTGTTAGTATACAACTAACAGAGCTAATTAGAGCTAAAGTTCATACACAATCTGATGTGTTCCTGGCACTGGACATCGAATTTTCCTAAAAGCTAATTCAAGGATTACCAACTTTCCCAGACTACAGGAAAAGCTAATAATTATTCAGGTGAGGTCCCCTTGCCCTGTCTATATCAGCATCAGTGATCCTGCCAGTGCAGGAACTGTTGGATAATCCAAAATACATGGCTGGGAAGAAGTCAGTCAGCATTGAATGCCCCAGATATCAGCCAGTAATATAAGTAGAGAGGAAAGGTAGAAACAATTATTTTTTTGTCCTTCAGCCATTCTCAAAGATCCTTTTCTTCCCTGTGTTGCAAGACATGATTTACTTTGTCAATAATATGAATATTTATAAAATACACCTCATCAGGTATGAAGACTAGACATTCATAATTGTTGATTACAAATTAATAGTGAAACATGAATTTCTGATGCACAGCAAATGTTTTCTTGCAAGCCACTTTCATATGTTATTGCATGTAGGATTTTGCAAATATCCCACATTTTCAAATCTCAGAAGCACTATCAAATCATGATTCATGTCACACCACATCATGGTTTCTAAATAGCAGAACTCCTCTAGAAAAGTCTTCAACATCAAGAACTGATTTTATTCTGAATCTTCTTTGAATTATAATAGTAACCTGTAGTTCTAGGCCTGAAGGACTACTTTCATAAATGTTCAAAACGCTGAGAAGTAACCATGGACTATATAGTTTTCAGCAAGCATATGTAGGTGAAAGAGCCTCTTGAACTGATAAAGTAGAAGCACACCAAGCAAGTTAAATTAATATTTGTTTGCCTTGAAACCAGTTATAAACACACAAAAATAGCATAAATAGTGACAGTATATAAATATTTTGTCACCTTGTTTCTACTAGTTGAATATTCCTTTATAAGCAGTTTGTAACATAAGCATAAATATAGAAAGATTATATAATCTCTAAGGGGCAAGCAGAGGCTAATGTTATAGTCACCCAAATGAGGTATGGAAAAACATGTGCAAGTGGTAAAATCTGCAAGATAAGAACAAGGGATGGCATACAAGCAGGCAAGATATCTGATGGAACCAGAATGGACGCTGGAGAATAAGCAAGAAAGATGCCTAGCAAAACCAGAACATTTTCTGATCCTCAAAATAGGAGAAATGATGTTGGGACCAGACGAGATCCTCTTTTTTCTTTTTAGAAGGTGGCTAAGCAGCATAAAATATCGGTGATGAGAGGAAAGATGGGGAAGAGGCGATGGAGAAGAAAGGAATCCAAGCCCACTTGGAATCCACCTCCCCTTGACCAAGGGATCTCCAGCCTGATCACTTTGACCTTGGTGATTAAGACCACTGAGGACCATAGCAGTAAGTGTTAACAGCATCAGATCCCTGGTATCGTATACTCACAAGTAATTTTGGATAAGCTTGATAATTGTTTGATGTGGTGTTAAGGATTAACAACGGGTAAGAACTAACAGTTTATGATGTGTACAGTTAATTAATATGGATTTAGTAAAGTGTTGTTTTGAAGTTTGAAACTGGTCTGGGTTTTTAGTTTTTTAAGCACTCCATCACTGCAATTTCTAATTCTCTGAAACAAAAAAACCCAAACCCAAACCCAAAACAAAACCAAAAAAACACCCCACAAGTATTATATATGTATTTATGTATGTATATTCAGTTGGAACACAATACTGTGCAGAATATAGTACCATTTCCTGAAAATAAATAACATTCAGATAGAAGTGCATTTCCTCATTCCTATTTTCATTGCAGCAGAAGAATAAGAAGAGAAAGTAGAAAACACGTTAAAGGTAACTGCGAGGTCTTTTAAATATAATGACATCACAAAATCATTTGACATCAGGGATTTTCAACTCACTATTAATGACAGAGAAGGGGAAATCACCAAAATGTACATTTCCATGCCATTCTATACCTGGTACAACTTTCTTTGCAGCAAGTAAGTAAGTGAATTAAGAAATTCGTCATCTATTACATCAGTGTTCACAGAGCTCAATGTGGGTGCCTTGACCTGTTGCTAGTACAACTTTGGTAACTACATCAACAAAAAGCATTGGGAATATGTACATAATTAAGTGTTGCTCAGCATACAAGTTGTGAAATTGCTCTGGCAGTTTCCCATTTTCCACCTTATGACTTAAGTACTCTTTGTGATACTAGTTTGTGTCATTAATCATACTTTGATATGCACTTAAACTGTACTTCAACTCTCAAGTGTTACAAGCAGAACAATTGAGTTGAAGAGTATGTATCACTATATGCTGTCACCACAGTATGGTAAATGCCTAGTACAAATTCTCTAATAATGCCTGATAAGAGACTCTTAAGTAATTTTTAAATAATAGTGTTTGCAAATGCCTTGTTTAATTATAACAATTTCTCATTTGTTTTGGAGAACAAACTCTGATTTAATATGATTAAACATTTGTTAATATTGCAGAATAATCTCCTGAACTGTGAAAATAGAGACATCATAGTTGAAATAGCTCTACAAATTAGAAAGACAGACAGATTTGCCTCCATATAGAAAGAGAGTTTAATTTGTTTTGTTTCTTAAAACAGTATCATTCTAAAACACCCACCAAAGACCAAGTTGTTCAGATCCTTAACTTATTCAGATATCTAGTGGAATTTTCTAAGTTATTTTTGCATTTTGAATACTTATGTGTGACAGTTTCAATGGGGATTTCACGGACACTTTTAAGAGTCACATGTGGTACAAAAATTTTTTTTCTTTCTGACATCCAAAGGTTTTTAAAAACCTTATCTATAAATACTATAGGTTTCATAACTTTAAAAGGAAAATTATCTATCATAATTTTAAATTAAGCAGATGATTACTAGACAATTATATATAGCTACAGCAGGATTCAGGAGTAGCTGTTCTGATCTGTTTTGTAGGCAGACATCAATGTTCCTTTCTTCTTGCCACAACCCCTGGGTGCTGTTCTTTTTTCTTTTCCACATTTGCCTCCTGCCTCTCCTCCAGACATAGTTTCTATTTTATGCATGACCGCAACTTTAGAACTATAGTGCAGATTAAAAAGATATATATAAATCATGTATTCAGTATCATCCCAGAGTCAGCTCAAGGAATTATATAATTTCACCATTCCAAAAACTTTTAGGACAGCAAAATTATTTTTTACAATACCAGCACAGAAGGTTTCAGGAGAGGAGAGAGGGGGCAAGAAAGGCTAAGGAAAGTCAATAATGAGGCTGTGACATAAAAATGACATAAGGAGAGGCTTGAGGATAAAGCAGGAGTGGTCTTCCTCCCACACTACCCTGCTTCTGCTCTGGGGCCCTGTTACTCTGTTTAGCTTCTAGTGTGTAAGACATCCTACCCCTCCTTTTCCACTTCCACAAGACGGGTATGATCTCAGAGCCACCATAGCAATTTCTGCCACAAGTCCACATTACTAAGCTACTAAGAGGAAAAAGAAGCAGATGCAGCTGGAGAGGGCAGGAGGGTATTCTCCAAAGCTGCTGCTTAAAGGGCTAATCTCTGAAATAAGAGCTGTCTCCTGTACATATCTCAGCCCTTCACTCAACAGCAAACCCACCAGCAGCAGGACTAACCGTTTCAGGCTGGAACTTCTCAACCATCTCTTCAGCTGCAGGATATGGCTCCATGTTATTCTCCAGGTAGCTATGTTGATAAATGTCTATTCGCAGGACTTACTTGAAGTCTCCATACAGTGGAACATTTCTTTATGTTATCCAAACAAATGTACAGCAAAATCTATGTTTTGCTTTTGATGGCGGAGCAATGCTCCCTCTGTATGGTTGTACCATAGGGCACAAAACCCTTTAACAATTTGAGGAAAATAGCAGCCCATGCACCTACTACACACTGTCAGCAGATTCAGCTGGTTTTGCTTTGGAGAGTGAAAGAGGCAGTGAGGCAGAGTGCTGAAAACTCAAATTATGCTCTGAGCTTCTGCCAACTACTAATAAAGGTCAAGGTAAAAATGACAAGAATGCGACTAAAACAATGTTGCTGCATTTTTGCTCCTCCTTCACACACTGAGCATAAAAAAGGTCTCTTTATAAATCTACCAGTTACTGGAAATCAGGGCGAAGATCCCCCAAAATTGTGACATTGTCTTCAAAGCAATACAATTTCTCTTCAAGCTTCCAAACCTTTTAGAATCATATCAGTATTTCTCTTCAATTAGGGGATTGAGAAGTGTACTTTTTAAAGGAAAAGCTGAGATCCCCAACTGTCATGGACTCTAGAATTCACAGATTTAAAATATCAGCTAACCTGCCACGTGCAAGACTTCATAGTAGTTTCTGTAGACATGACATTAGCTGTGATACTCTCAGTAGTTTAGAGAATCACAGATTTCAGACACATTTACTTTTAGAGTCCTGGACCAACAACATAGTGCAGCAAAAATCTTTTGACTCTCTTTCAGAGCCTGTTTGGCTTGTGTCCTTTCAGATGCTTGCAGCATCCCCAAGATGGCACTATGCCATAGAAATATTAAGAGAGGACACTGAAGTTAAAATTAAATTATGGAAAAAAACCCCTACTACATTTTGTAGTGTTGATAAAAACAGAATTGAATATGCATACTTAAACCAGGGCATACAATGCTAAACAATTACTAATATCATTTAATTAATGCAAATCATCAAAAGGTATTTTTACTTAGAATTTTTTTTCTGAATATACTGTAGGAAGGCTATTTTATTATCATGAATATTGAAACTATAGATCACTTTAATGAAGGCCCCTGGCAGTGCCACTCACATTTCTTTGGGTCATCATTGTAATAGACTAATCAATGCTAACTACTAATTTGATCAAAAATATAACTTTCTGGACAATTTTCTCCATGTCATATCATATATGTGCCTAGCTGGCCAATTTATTTAAGTGGATAAATTATCTCTTTAAGTTAGTTATAAATCATTTAAAATCTGATTGTGGTTTGTATGAAGGCATTCTTTCTGTTAAAATTATTGCTACATGAACTATGCCAGCAAAAATGTGTTTATAGGTTTCTGTGATCTATTTTTAGTTTTTGACTGGTCACCAAATGACATGCACATGGATTAAAACATGTCTTTCAAGATGGAAAAGTGATACATAAAGACTTTAACAAGTGTAACAAAATGATTAATGTCTGCCCAGAATTGTTTATTACAAGAATTACTGATGAAGCTTTAAGAATAGGAGATGCATTCCCAAATTCAGATCATAAAAATGGACATAAAAATGCAGATGAGCAGAGTAATGACAGCCGCCTTCTCCATGAAACAGAAGCAGAACAACGTCACTCTGCTTATTCATTACAACCTGGTTCAATGAGCTACTTAAGCAAGCATGCAATTTCATTGCTTTCTTTCACAGAAATACCTATCTGTTTCAAATAAGATACTGGCAGGGAAAACATGGTTAGGTATTTCATTAAATTATGTTTCTTAAACCTTGAGTGCTCTCCTTTGGCTAGAAATATCTACAAGTTCCCTAGAAAACCATACGTAATCAACATTCTTAGAATAAAATATTTTAATATTGAGCAGTTACCTGTAAAAACAGGAAACCAGATAAGATGCTGTTTATACAAAAGTGAGAACTTCAGTGAAACAGAAGTGGCTCTCAAGCTTTTTCGTTGGTGGGATCACAACAGGAAGGCACAGCACAGTTTGTGTTTTGTTGCGTCCTTCTCTTCCTGGCATGTCATGATGCCAAGATTGGCAATAGTGTTGTGTGCTATCAGTGCTTAGTGCAAGAGGGAAATAAAATCCTTCTGGGTCTTAACAAGAGTTACGAAGTCATTGTCCTCAATGTAAGAGCTATCCCTGCAATGAGATCAAATACATCATTTTACATGAGTTCAGAATATTCTTTAAGTATGTAGCTGCCATGCAAGTGAAGGAGCAGCAAGTTGTCACAGTACTATTGAGACAGTTTCTCCTCCTTCCTGGATTTTACTTCAGGAGGACATAATAAAAAGTAGATAATTGTTCACTGCAGACAATGACAAGACATCACATGGAATTTGAATTATTCATTCAGTGAAAGTTTTTGTGATAAAAAAAGACAAGCAGAAAAAGAGATCAACATGTCATAGTAGATTGCTCAATGGTAACCTATGCTCAGTGATATTCCAGTGATTTGTCCCAAACACATTTTTTCTGCTTATTTGGAGGATGAAGGAAATAATTCTGAAATACTCCAATACAGCAACATAGTCCCTCACTTCGAGTATTGGTGATTGGTGTTCTTCTAAGTAAAACTGAGAGATGAAGCAAGGGTTTATGTTAACAGTGTTTTTACTTCACAGGATTAGGTAAAGTTCAGTTTGGTACTGAAATTCACACATTGAAGGAAAGGCAAATGAGTCTATAAACCAGTCTAGATCAAAAACAATATATAGCTACCCAGGGCTGAGTAAGAGACCAAAGTCTATGTGCCATAGAAAGCACAAGAGTGGGTTTTAAGTATATTATTTTTCTTACAAATACCTGCATCAAACTTCTGAATCTTAATTTTATCTGAAAGTTGATTCCTCCTCAAAGAAAAAAAAGAAAAACAGATTATCCACTCCTTAAATTTACACTGATTATGGATTGTAAAATATTACATTCAGCATGAGACTTCGATCAAACTTTTATTGTATAGATTTGGCTCAAAAATCTGCAGAGGCAGTTTAAGAACTTTTAGCAGCTTATTCTAGTTATGAAAGTCAAACCAGGCTTTTAGCAATGAAAGATGTTCAGTAGCTTTTCTTTTCTTTTGCTGTATCTGTGAATCATGAACCTGCCCATTGTCAGAATTGCAATAAATATTTTCAAATAGTCTAAAATTTTAGAACATTTCATTATAGAATTGCCAAGCTGGCAACAATATTTTTTTAAATTGTTATTACAATATTTTAAATGGCTGCCCCACTAAAATCTGTGGAGAAATAAATAGTATGTAGGTAATATGTTCTAAGAGATACAAAAGCTGGCAATGCATTAGAAGACTAAAAATCCTTTTTCTTCTCTTCGGAAGGTGATAATATGTTACAGACTGTAACAGTAATAAACACTAGATGTTTTGAGCAACCTAATTCCTTCATTATTTTGACATCAACGATTTCCTTTATATATTTTTTCTTTAATGACAATTAAATCAATAAATTATTACTGTACCATGTTTTTATATAAGGATAAGCTGAAATCAAATCATAGCTAATATTCATTCTTAATAAGCACTTCCTCAGCTTTCTGAAGAAAATATATAGAAACATTGGGGGGATTTAGTGCATTTATTTTATTTGTGGAGGACTATTTGTATGAGAAAAGATTTTAGAATTTATCTGATGTAGGTTCAATAACGAAAACCATTTTCCCCCTGAAGAGATCTTTACACAGTCACCACTCGTATGGATATCAACAGGTCTAATTTTGAGGCTTTTTAAGGAAATTGTCCACCTTGGACTAATTGAGAAACCTCTACCTCCTAATGCATTTAATGTGAAGAAGAATAATCCCAACAGCATTCTTTGAACTATTCAGTCACCTGAAGAGCTGAGGTTCTATTATGAGGAACATCCTACAGCAACTAATTGGCTCACTTATTTTTCTTGTACCAGAAACAGTGTGGCCAGCAGGAGTAGGGAAGTGATCATGCCCCTGTACTCGGCACTGGTGAGGCCGCACCTCGAATACCGTGTTCAGTTTTGGGCCCCTCACTACAAGAAGGACATTGAGGTGCTGGAGCGTGTCCAGAGAAGGGCAACGAAGCTGATGAAGGGTCTGGAGCACAGGTCTGATGAGGAGCGGCTGAGGGAGCTGGGGTTGTTCAGCCTGGAGAAAAGGAGGCTGAGGGGAGACCTTATCGCTCTCTACAACTACCTGAAAGGAGGCTGTAGAGAGGCGGGTGTTGGTCTCTTCTCCCAAGTAACAAGTGATAGGACGAGAGGAAATGGCCTCAAGTTGTGCCAGGGGAGGTTTAGATTGGACACGAGGAAAAATTTCTTCACCGAAAGGGTTGTCAAGCAGTGGCACAGGCTGCCCAGGGAAGGGTTTGAGTCACCATCCCTGGAGGTATTTAAAACAGGTGTAGATGTTGCGCTTATCGACATGGTTTAGTCAAACTTGGCAGTGTTAGGTTAACGGTTGGACTCAATGATCTTAAAGGTCTTTTCCAACCTAAATGATTCTATGATTCTTAAATAGTTCTTTACAAGTTTACATCCTGGCCACTTATTTATTTGGGTATACAGCTTCTACTTTGTTTCCCTTTTTATAAATAAATGAACAGGTAAAAAATTAAATGTCCAACTGAGAAATGTTTATTCCTTGCAGTTCTCTATTGAAGCATCTCCTTCTAAAATATTTCTGTTGCTTCATTTTTATCTCTTGTACAGACAGCCAGTACAGTACACATACAAACATAAAAAATATACTAGCAAATAAAGCAGACATTTCTGAGATATTTAAGGCAGTAGTGGCAGAACTGCAGATTGTTCTAATTAGCTGGATCCAGGCTAGAGTTCCCAATTTTCATTGATAATGCAGGCTTTAAAAAATCCCACCCAGTCCCGGGTAAATCCATACTATTTTGAGGATGAGCATCCTTGAGAATACCAACTATATCAGTTCTGAATTCACACTTGTCTTCTCTCAGGGCTTATGTTGCACTGTTAATTAAGGCAGGAGTAAACTTTTGTTTAGTGATAGCAAATATCTGAGGTTGCTATGTTTCATCTGCTCTATATACACATTACTAGCATCCGCTGATGGTGGTAGAAATCTCGTCACTGGGAAATTATGTGCAGAGTGAAATATGCCTTTCCTCCCTTCCATCAGAAAGTCCCATTTCCTAGAAGAAGCAGAACACCAATTTCTGACCCCCCATCTTTGCCCAAGAGCAGGCAGATTCATCCATCCAGCTATCACAAGCCCCCCCAGGTTTGTTTCACAATCGTTTAGCACACGTACCTTAAACAGGGCGCATCATTGTGATCACCACAGGGATCTGCACAACCTTATCCCAACTACCTTACCCATGGGCAGCTTAGCCCGCAAGACATCCACAACAGGTCCGAGACTTTCGGGAGACACAGCATGATCAGCTGCACAGCTTTGACACAAGTCTTATTTAGTATTTATTTCCAGGCATGGTACTATCAGGAAAGGTATCACTGACCGTAATCCAGGGTCCCACTGATCACCTCATGTAATACATGTGCAACAAGGACAGCCTCAGCACACATAGGTTCTGCACATTTCTGAGCTTTGACATTCACTTTCTGGAACAGGGAGTGTTTTCCTAAAAACTGCGAGCTATCTGCCTCACCACCACCACCTGGTGGTCTTTCTTTGACCATGACATCTGTAGCTTCATATACAAAAAAGCAGGAGAAGACCAACTGGCTCCTCTTTATGTGTGAGTAGCAAATGTGCCCCCATGCAGGGCCAAGGCAGCTGGTGCAGAGTCAGTGGAGAGAACATAGCTGAGTTGCCTTGGCGTGCGGCATGCTCATCTCAGGCACGGTGACAATGACATGTCTCTCAACAGACATGACTCCAGGTGGTCGCTGCACTCACAACATACAGTCCTCATCAGGGCACAGCAGGTCCAGCTCCTCCCCTACAAAAAAAATCATTTTGCTTTCTTGTGGACTCTTTACTATTTGCCTGCAACACAGGTAGAGAGAAGGGATGGGAGGAAAATAATCTATTCTCTGGCTGCATTTTTTGCTCCACACCCATCATTGCCTATCAAAAAAAGGTTGTTTCAGGAAGGCCACATCCTGCTCAAGGTTGCCTTGCATAAGATCACACATAGCACAAGCAACACATCCCTTTACAGCTTCTGATAATATACACACTGTCCTCATGCTTTGCCTTAACGATGCAACCCCAGTTTCTCCAGGACTGTGAATTCACCAGCCACCCTAAGCAGAAGATCTTACCCACACACTTTCATCATCTTTGTGCACTCCAGAATTAGGCCTCTATGTCCTGCTCTGCCTGTATCCTTCCCCATCCTCTGTAGATCCTCCTGCACCAATGATGGTCGCATCCTTTCCAACTGTGAGTTATAGAAAGGTATTCCTTTCACATATACCTCTGAATTATGGCAGTGTGTGGGTGAGAAATAGATTTGTGTCATCTCTTGAACGTATTTTTTTTTAAATAAAGAAAACACAAATTCATTAATAATAATAATAATAATCCCTAAAACCACCGACAGACATATAACCATTTAGTCCCACCCTACTGATTAATATATAAGTTATAGCAGGTTGAAACTCACCTTCTGTTTTGTGGGAAATCAATATTTTCATATTTATTTTGCTTCTGAACTGGCTTCTTTAATTTTATGGAGATGACAGTTAAAAGGATTTCATTTGAGAATGTAAAACTTCATTCAAAATATTATTTGTCATTTTAGTATTTTTCCATTATGGCATGTCATGTCAGCAGTACAAGCACATGAACCATTTGACATGTTTTACCCATCAGTGTCAAAATTTCAAACCTATTTATTACAACCCACAATCTGCAAAGACAGTTTGAAAAGAAAACAAATAAGACTTTTAAATCAGGAGGGAGAATCTATTGACTTTACTGATATTGTGGAAGCTCTTTACAAATGATTTTAAAATAAAGTATTTCAACTCCAATATTAAGACATACCAGGAGTCACTCCACATAATGGTGTCACTAACATCATGCAAAGTTCTTTAAACATAATAGCCTATAATGATTCTATAGAATGTAAAATATTTTAAACTGGCAAAAAGACTTTCAAGTATTTTCCCTTTTAGAATTCTGTGAAAGCTAGTCGATTTCAATAAAAACAGAAATAGTTAAAGTTAAACCAACTTTTTCCCAGTCAGAAAAAAAATTATCTATTTTTATCAAGATTTTTCCAAGTACGTATATCTATTTGTAGCTGAATGCTTTTCATTTTGTGAAAAGTATGTAAATAGTTTCCTTTAAAGTTTTTTAAAACAATTAAATTTTAAGGAAGAGATATGCCAACTCTGAATGGTTAGTCAACCGTAAAACCAGCAAAGACATTTTCATTGGGGCTAGTATGTTCTTGTTCCACATATGCATGAGCAGTTGAATCAATCTAAAAGTATTTTTATTTTACTCCAGCAAACTTGGGACCAATGAGATAATATTAGCAGCACTATCTTAAAAGTATTAAAGTTACTCAATGCTTCAATGTTTTAGACAGCATCGATTAATATTAGTGCTTGGAGGAAAATTGTGGTTTTTTTGTGAATCAGACTACTGGAGGGTCCTGCTGGAATAAAGATCTCTTCAAGGAGAACAGAGATTTGTTTGTACTTCCAGATAAACTGGCTGCTTAGAAGGAATGGGGAAAAAGGAAATGACCAGGACTCCTTTTATGCTTATGACTTCTGATGGCTAAAACGTCAGGGATAAAACATTTGAGTGGAAGCTTCTTACATTGGAGAACAGATCAACTTTTTCGAATTTCCAGGTTCTAAAGAAATATAAAGGTCTGTCTTCAGAACCTCACCTTATACAAGAGATCTATGAAGTCAACATTATGACTATATCATTAGTTAATAAAAGACTAAATCATATTGTTTTTCTTCTATGAACTCCTAATGGAAATAAAGACTGCAACCAAAATGTTTGAAAGTAGTCTATGATGCACCATGATCATCAAGATTTGGGGAAAAGTAATCAATAAACACAAGAAATAAATGTTTCTGTAGGCGAGCACTATTTATACTTCCACTTAAAATCAAACTCTCCGTGGAAAAGCTATGCTTTATGAAGAGCTCTGAAGGGAGAAAGACTAGTAGACTATCAATGATTGTCTTTAGAATAAGAGAAATCATAGGAAAAGGTCACAAATATTAAAAATAATACTTAAAACCAATCGTGAATAATATTTCTCAGTAGAAAGGAGGTGGACATGGAGGAAGATGCACATTGTAGGTTGCAAATGTTTATAGAAAAAGGTAATGTAGTGTAGAACATAAAAATGTTTTTGGAAGTGAATGGTTTGAGGTGGGCAAATGACATGGCCTACAGATCATATTGAGAGGTTACATTAAAAGTATTTTTTTAAAAGAGTGCAATTTTTCCTCTGAAAAGTACTGAAGATTTGTTCCTAGCTTTCCCTGTAACATATTGCTGCACCTCTGGTTACATATAAATTCAGACACACAAATACCTTTCATATCCCATCCATGATCCAGCCTCACACTAGAGTTAGGACTGAGCCCATTCAAGTTTGGCATTTGTTTAAAGATACCTGCATGCATAGATCAGTGGGAAGCCATGGCCAGTATGGATGCTCTATGTGATGTGAACTGTTAGGGAAACAGATCTGGATGACAGTGCACAGCAGACTGCAGAGTGAACCTCCCTTGTGATGCAGTTCTAATGGTTAGAAATACTGAAAAATATTTGTTCCTTCTTCACTGCTGATACAGCATCAATTAAAGGAAAAGAAAAAGTTTCTAGGGCCTCAAATGAAAACAAATTTAGCCTTGAAAAAAGAAAAAAATCCATGTAATTTATATACAAAATTTGTCCATCAGTAGGCAAATTTTATAGTAAATTCTTGGAAATGACTTACCCTTCTTTATGGCCAAAAAGATGGCTAAAGGGTTGGAGCATCTCTCACTCAAGGAGAGGCTAAGAGAGCTGGGACTGTTCAGCCTGGAGAAGAGAAGGCTCAGAGGAATCTTACCTGTGTATATAAAAACCTGATGGGATTGAAACCCATGAAATTCTGTCTGAACATAAGAAAACACATTTTTACTGTAAAAGCAATCAAACACTGGAACAGGTTGCCCAGTGAGATTGTAGAGTCTCCATTATTGGAGGTATTAAAAACCCAACTGGATGAATTCCTGGACAACCAGCCCTAGCTGACCCTGCTTGAGAAGGAGGATTGGACTAGGCAATCACCAGAGGTGCCCTCCGTTGTCAGGAATTTTGTCACATTCTCTTTCTGAACTACCATATTGATGGATAACAATGGCTTCACTTTATAACCTTGCATGAATGAATGCAAATATGGCTTCATTAATTTGCCTTGACSCTCAATAAGAATCTATTAAAGGTACATTAAAAAATGCTGATTTTTTTTTTTGAGGAAAAAGTGAATTTTGAGTCCTCAGAAATCTCTTTCTTTGTATCAGAAGTGGCGAAAACATCCACAAGTATTCCAAGAGAGATCTCATGCTTTGAAAAACATCTCAGCTTTGAGCTGTACAGACAATACTGACCAAAGTTTCAGCACAGCATGCTACTAACCTCTAAACACTTTGGACTTTGCACAGCAACATGAGCTTTATTCTTATATTAGAGATGTGTCCAATAACCTAATAGGCTGCATGTGTGAGTCTAGTACTAATTATATATCAATAGAATTTGGCTTTAATGCTCAATACTGCACTGAACTGCTTCTGCTGATCTGTCAATATGTCTACAAGAACACTATATTTCCCCACAGCTCTGTGTGAAAAGTCAGCACCTTAGAGACTTCTACTGTCTCTTTATCTTCCTTTCAATCTTCTGCCCCTCACATCTTCTGTGTGGTGGGCAGAGAATACAATAATAGATAACAAAACTTTTTTTTTTAAGGTATCTCATTARAGGCCAACACCACGACTGCACTGCTGCTGTTGCTTGAGGATTGTTTGGAAAAACTAATTAGAAATATAAAAAAGGACAGACTGATAGGAAAAGACAGAGAAAATATGGAGAATGGCAACAAACAACTGCAAAAACAGCTAACACCCTGTTATTAAAGGAAAAGAGCCTGCAAAAAAGGGAAAAGAGCCCTCAAAGAAAATGGGATGGAGGTGAATTAAACCATTTCAGGAAGATGCTGTATTAAGCAGGGAGACCTGTGTGGTGGTCACTCCCATGACCCACCCTTGGCAAAAGGGCTGGATAACAACAACCAGTAAGATAAGARTGTGAGTGTCAACAGTGTTTGGATGGAAAATACAGAGCTGTCTTGAGAGGGTCTTGCTACAAAACTGATCACATTGAAGAGGAAGTGGATTCTGTGTGAGTGTGTGKGGGGAATTGGATCTTTTGGGCATTAGTTATAGAAGAGTACTGGGAACTCTGTAGGCGTTCATTAACATTTTGTAAGTGTCTAGAATTGTTGTTTTTCTGTTGTATTGCTGATAGTGATCATGGGGTACAGTTCCTGCTTGCTGGTTAATGGTATGTTGTTACTAAATCAATAAACCACTTTAATCCTAATTTAGTGTAAACTACATGAATTGAATGGCTTTTCCTTGCAAGAATATCAAAGCCTCAATATTGACTGAAATTATGACATAGTTGGCATGAGAAATTATTGATGACGTCATTCACATGAAAAAGCATTTTTTGTTCAGGAGCAATGAACAGAAAACAAGGGATGAGGAGCTGCCAGTCTTGTATCATCATCACTGTCAGAGGTCTTGCAGCTCTGGCTCCTTACTCAAGAGAAAAAATACTATCAAGTCTCACTGAGCCACCCTTGTGAAGTCCTCAGCTGCAATCATTCCCGCRTGCCTAGTCACATGGGAAAAAGGGGAAGCTACTTCTGTAAGGCTTTGTTAATACAGCTTACATACATGGGAAATTTTATTTAGTTTAATTAGATGTATTCTAAGAAAATGAGAAAGCGAGTATTATTTAAAAAATCTTCCTCCTCAACACACCAGCTGTGTGTGCATGTCCAGCCAGGTCTGCTCAGCACTTAATGTATGGACATTTCAAAAATAATTCTATGGTACCATCAACTCTTCTACAGCTGATACTGCTGTGRGACAAAGACCAGGTTGTTATTCCTGTGTTTCATGCATCATAAACAGAATTATTCTCTCCCTTTGAACTGCAGAAGATTTTATGTGACATTAAGGCATCAAGCCTTTTGAAAATGAGGACCCTCATTCTTGGAGGGGTGGGAGAAAGGGCGTGATAAACTACTTGCTAGAAAGAAAAAGCTCATTTTCAGATTGCTTTTAGCACATCATGCCATAGATCATCATACTTGTAAACAAACTGCACTCAATATACTGCCAATAGCTAACAATAGCTAATACTTTTTGGAGTAATTAATCAAACTTTAAATCAAGAATGGAAAATGGAAAGCATGGTGGGTCCCTCACCTTTACAAACTGGTGCCTTATTCTGTACTGAAACCTGTACAAGAGTGGCACTGACAAAACCAATGTCAGTATCAAAAGAAAGGCACAGGATGCTTCTTTACACTTTCATTTGGCACAGATTATTSTTATACTAGATCTGCCAAAAATTGCTAAAATGTTTTTGGGAGAWCTCAAACCAAAGTTCTACAAGCTGGAGGACAACATTAGTTTTTATTATTTAAAATATTTGTAATTTCAGGGTTTAAAATCTAGCAATAGCATTGTGACAGGTCTCCAAGTCAACAGGAGCTTTATGACAGATTTGTCTAAACCTTGGTCATACACTCAGAATTCAGTGTTCTTCAATCAAAGTTCTTTATTAAAATGCAATCTGGAATCATAAATTTTACATGAACTCGAGATTTTTGCCACTGGCCAATACAACGGAAAATAAAAAAGATTTATGCATTGCTTTGCAGCAGAGAGAATGCAAAGATGCAGTCAACTGTCAGTGAAGACTTAGGAAAAACAACTCTCTGCTTGCCGTTCTGGCTTCCAGATTGAATTGCAGTTGAGTTCTTGCTTCCAGATTTAATTTCCATCACTCATCAGCCTTCTGAGTGTTAATGAATGATACCTATTCCTTGCTGGGCCTTGGGAGCTCCTTCCTATTGCCCTTAAGGCCTGATGACACTTGATGGCAATTTTTTACCCTCTCTGCTGCAACTTTTCATGTTCAGTTGCTCTTCCACTTAATCCAGTCATCATACTTGACATAACATAACATAAAACTAATAACAAAAAAGCTAATATATACAGTGCATCAAAAATTATCATGTTTGTTAGAATTAAGCAAATAAAATTATGTAAATAAACCAGATTTGGTACATACTGTCATTCCCTTCCACCTGCCCTTTACAAATACACAACTCTGGGGCAAAGACTGGAGGGAAACATCCATGGACCAGAGGACCCCAGGCTAGAAGAACCATACTAGAGGTTCTTTCTTAAAGGAGTTTACAACACAATGAAGATGTAGTTCCCYGAAGAAGAAGTTCCCTTCCCAGGCAGTTGAAAATCTTAATCTAAAGTAATCTGAAAGGTTAAGGATTAATTAGACCTGGGGGCAAACATTAACTGGAAGGTTTTAAGGGGTTTGTTCTTTGGGTTTTTACTTTTTGAGATGCTCCATCAAACCAAAACATGAATGCACAACCTTCAGCTTTTAGGTTAAGTGAATTTACTTATTCAGTGTTTCTTAAAACATATTTTTGTCCTTGGGGGAAAAAAAAGTCAAACAGCAGATACAGATTTCCAAAACTCAGAAAAAAAATACATATATTTAAAACATCTGCCTAGGTGATGAAAGTATAGTTTTCCCTGCAAGACTTTAAGAAGGATAAAAATGTAAACACCTACAGGTAGTCAGGAGAGCCATGACTGACAATGTTATTATTTGTATTAACCTCATGTGTAAGAGCTCAATTTCTGAATGAAAACTCCAGTGTGGTTTATACACAACGTCCGTTCATCTATCACCCAATTTTTATTTAATTTTTTTTAATCACAAAGGAAAAACTGTTGCCTCTTCAGTTTTCTGAAAAGGCCTTGCCATTTTGAAAGGAGCCATACACAGAGGAACAATCTAATATACCACCCTGTGTAATCTGCATACATTTCCTATGTTGGAAAAATCTGCCCCCCTGGCAGATCATGGCTGTTGTGCCAACTGCATGGGCGAGGATCCACTGAGCTCCAGCTTCCTAAAAAGTCTAGAACTACTGTATTTACTTAGAGAGGATGTAGTAATAAATCTGTCCTGGTAAGGGAGAGGGAAGAAATCCTGATTCTTACAGTGAGATATGCAACTGTTGAGCTCTCAGAGCATCATTAGGTAATTCATAACTCCTTTTCCCAAAGAATTAAGATGCTCTACATTAGGACTGCCATTTTCTTGCACCAGATTCTTTTAAATAGAATGTCTCTGCAACAACTGCTTCCATAATCCTACAAGGGGTAGAAGATGGAGAAAATTAGCACTTGTTGTAATGTTGTAAACATTGACATAAGGAAGAGGAATTTGGAATCAGATGTGTATCAGTCAGAAATGGAGATACCTCATTCCTTGTTTGTTTACAAGATTAATTGTGGCTACACTAGAATTTTGAGCTAATTTTGAAAAGAGAGAGAGTCTGCCATGATGACTGAAAAAGAAACCTATTCAGTAAAGCTCACACTACTTAGGATAAAACTACAGTATCGAATGCTGTGTTGTGTAGAAATGCTGAGCTGGATTTATTAGAGTTATTTCAGGTAACAGAAGCAGCTTATGCATTAAGCATGGAGTTCAGATGACTAATATGCATGTTCTTCTCCATGGGTCTGTTAAACTTCCATAAGCACTGGTTATCTATTAAAATAGTAAAACCAACAAGTCAGTTTACACTGAGATCCAAGCTCTGAGATAATGCTTGCAAAACCCAGGGAGTAGGCTGTAGTATGGATATGTCCTYATATGCATAAAGCATGTTAAAATCTTCTTGGGAAGGTAGTTTTCCACATTCAGAATCCTGCTGGTTAGCTATTAAACCTTATTGGCTTCATCTCGGTATTTCATAAAAAATTTTCATATGGACATAAAATACTTGAGATTATAAGATACTTATTTCCGCATATTGCAGTATTTTTATCTGTGAGAGAACTAACCTGATTTATACTGGGCTATGAAAAAAGTCTGTTGGGATAACCATAAAAATCACAGGGTTAGGATGCTCATCCATTATCATACTGGAACTTATTGTAATGCGGTGAAGAATACAATTAATTCAAAAGCCTTTGACTGCTTCCCRTGCACTAGAGGCTTGAGTCTATTAAACCTACATAAGTATTGGTCATTTATTAGGAATGAATTTCATAATTGTACAAAGCCATTTTTTATATAAATAGCAGAAAGCACCAGACCAGATTAATGACTAAGGAATTGCCTGCCAAATTTCTTATTTAATTAAAACTTCATCTTTTTCACCCTAAAAATGAGAAGAAAACTATCAGAAACTACTCAAAAGTTGTTTTCATGTTGTGCAAAAATAGTTGGGTTTTACTAATTTGAAACAATAATAAAGTTTCTTTGCTTTACATGTGAACTATTGTAGATTATCTTGTGCAATAGAATTTAAGACTCAAATTCCATCACAGAAAAAATATCCATTTACTGATATATAGAAGGCCTATAAATTATTATTATATTACATTAAAAAAGTCATTATTTTACACTTATTTGTTTAGGCCCCACCCAGGCCAGGGTTTCAGTATTCCTGCAGCTATGCATAGACATCTGAAAATGCAACACTTCTTTGACAGTTTTAGGATCTAAATACATGCAAAATTGTAGAGGTAGGATTATCCCCATTCCACAGAGACCTATTGCACATGTAGGGTCTCAAAGGAGATTTTTGACACATTTAAAACTGTATCTGCCTCCCGGTCTGACACATTGATCAGAGCACACAGAGTGACAAAGAACAACACAGATTTCAGAGGAATCACCCCAACATTCTGAAGGTCTTCTGGTTTCTTAACATTTTTCCCAGGTCAACACAGTGGAACTAAGGAACTTCAAAAAGGAAACAGAACCTTGAAAGTCTGCATTAAAGACAGGTGTTTCTTTTTGGGCGGAAAAAAGTAATGCAGTTCCTTGCTCACCTCTAGTTAAGCCTTATACTGTTTGAAAGAGCTGAAGGCTCAATCTCCTTTCAATATGAAAAAGTTTTTTTTAACAGGTCTGGAAAAGACTCCAGTATGTCGTGCAGACTAGCCCCTTCCCAAAAGAGTCTCCCTCAAGTGTAGGCAGCTGYTCTGGCCTGAGCAATGCTCCATCACTACACCATGAGGCATAAGGGTGTACAAGAGAACAGCAAGAAGTGACACCTCCCTCAGCAACAGGAGAAGCAGAATCTTCTGATCTTTTCTTCAATTCCTTTCCCAGTGTATGGTCAAAATCCACCGTGCTAACACTTGAAATTATTTTTTCCAATTCTTCTAATGAACCCCTGACACAGCTGTAGTGATCTTAGGCAATCCACCCCCAGGAAGACAGGTAATAGGGGGTGTTCTTCATTCTTTGGTGTTCAGCATACTTTGACAAGGAAAGTAAAGTGTCAGCAGGATTTCCTCCTCTTCAGGACAGCTACAAAACTATTTCAAACGTAAGACAATTTCACAAGTGCAGAACGGAAAGAGCAGTTATTCTTACATTTAACCTGATTCCTTTAGTTTTTTGCCCTCCCCCCMAAAAAAACATCCTGCAAATGTTCAGCTGGACTACAGAAGTGCTTCCACAAATGATAACTTGTTTTTTCTCCTGGTGGATCAATACAAGGAYGTTTTTTAGTTCTAAGGGGAACATCATCCAAACAGAGTCAACACATTATAGCTTGGGCATTTGAAGATCATGTCAATCTCTTCATTTTAAATCTCTCTCCTCAGCTACCTGTGAGGCTTATCTCAACTTGCCTAAGGACCTGTGAATACACCTTGTTTCTCAGTAAGCCATAATACTAGAAGAGCTAYAGCTTTAAAACTGTGTTTCAGTAAAATTAATCTAGCTGGCATGCATGACTTAACTCGCCTTATTACAGGATAAAATTCTCCTTTGTCTCAATGTTCAGGTGACAGGTCTTACCTTTCTTAAGAGCAGATGCAGACTTACAACCACTCTGAGATTTTCCGGGGTACAAGCGACGTCTATCTCCAATGATGACAATGGAACAGGCTCAGTGGACCTTAACATGAAATGAATTCTTTTTTCAGAGACAGTGTACAGTGAGCTGTTTAAAATGATTAACAGATATTTTCTACAAACTAGATTATTTTTATTATTTCACCTAAAAAGGTACAAAAGAAGCTGAGGAAATGTATTTAGAAAAAAAAAAATAAATCTATTTATTTCTTCTAAACCTTTATCTTTCCTGACAATGTTTATTAAGCTGCTGTTAGCCTGGTGACCTCAATCTCTGGGTTGGGAGGGACAGCCTGCACTGTTGAAGCATGTTTCTTGTCTCAAAGTCAGTGGCACTCTTGACATCTCAATCAACTACTCATCCTCTACCTCCACACACTGCCAAGCCTTGACTAGTATCTTTAAGACTCTCTTATGCCCTTTGATAGTCAATCCCAGATCTTTAGTTTGATTCATTATAAATGTTTCCAACCTACCAGGTCTTAAGCCAGAAGCATTTCTAATGACCTTTTGGTATTCATTCCACCAGGGAATTTCTCTCTGCCACCTGTATTTGCCTTCTTACATCTCTTTTGATTTAATTTCTGGCATTCTGATATATCATTCTGATATATCAGGGAACATCATACAAGTAAACTGAGAGACATACTTAATTGCATAAAACACTCATAACTCCCCTGTTCCTAACAGCTGTACTTGMTATTGTGATTATGCTGTTTCATTAGAGATGTGCACCCTTCACTCCTCCACCTCTCTCCCKCATTTTCAGAAAATCAGTCACTGAGGTTGGAAGGGACCTCAGAAAGCCTCTAGTGCAGTTCAGACCAGGTTGCTCAGGGCTTCGTCCAGCCAGGGCTTGACACCCCAACTATTTTAAAATACACGATCTGACACTTTTAAAAAATTCTGTGGCCAAGACAACCTCTAACTACTTCCTCCTGTCATCTTCTCTGTTTGTAYTTTGCCTGTTATTACTCCTCTATGCAGTATACTTTAAGAACAAGCATTATTAAAGGAGAGTGGGTAAATGGTTTTAAAAAATTGATAAAGGCTGAGTAAGCTTCCTATGCCTGTTTGCTCATTCATACATTGGATGATGAATCAGCACCAATTTAACATGTAGTTGCATGAATTTCACACAAGATGCAACAAAACATGCATGCTGTACCAGAGATACTTAATTATACAGCATTTCTGTGTTAGTGGTCTTCAGTGATATGTTGCTGATATTTAATTCAGTGTCTTTTCTATCTGCAATAAGCTCCAGTATTTGACATAAACATTACAGTAGTTAGTATCACAGATACAGAAGCATTAATGCAATAACATTTTTTATTATCACTGAAGTATTTTTTAAGAAAGAAGTTCATAACTAAATAATGAGTTAACATCAATTGGTAATCAGTCTTAGAAGAATTTCAGTATTAATACTTATACAAATTTTAAATCTGTCTCCTTAATGCTTTAAAAGTACACAATCTTTTAAGTTGTGCACTTTTGCAGTGGGAAAAAATGAACCGGAGGGAACTTGAAAAAGAAGCTTCTTTGTATATACATGCATTTTAAATTATTTTTTATATCTACATGTATTAAATATAATAGTATAATATAATATATATATATTGATCAATTTGGTTCCTTTCCAGTGACAGACACTGTGCTTTAAGGTATTTTATATTTTCCAAGTTATTTCTGTGAGTATGAGTGATAAAAGCTGTTCCTGTCAAGAATGATTTAACATCCAGAGATGGGTTGAACTCCATTTGAAATAGGGAAGTCACCCTCATCTCTTCTTTAGGTTTGTGGCTCTCWTCAGCAAAGCTGCACATGATTTATTGTATGTAGAGTACAAGTACGTACCACGCTGTTTTCCAGTTTAGAATATACACTATATTAGCACTGTAAGATTAATAAACATGGCTTGGTTTTTGAAAACAAGGTATACAAGGAATAACTGCTTGCTGTAAATTTTACATTAACTATATGTTTTACTTTCTAATAAATATTTCTATAAACTATTGCCATCTTGAAAAGTGCAAAGCTGAGCCTGAAATGTGATCCGAGAACCGTTTTGACTTGTCTGCTAAGAATGTCAATAGTTATGTTAAAGCATATCACACTTAGAAATACTGAGAAATACAATAGACARAGTTTGGACTACATTATCTGAAACAGCATAATTAATTGATACCAACTGATGCGTACCTTGTGTAGGGCAGCTCTAAACAATATCRTTCCCTTGCATCCCTAATATTTTCAAAAGAAAAAAGATAAACCTTCACTGAAAACATAAGCAAAAATATGTGTGTGTACATATTTTTGTATACCAGACAAAACAACTTGGTTCACCGTACAAAAGTTTGTTTCCAAAAGAATATAGGTTTCTTTTCCGCAGTCAAAAGAAATCTTTGTTCAGGCTCACAGTTCAAAGGATACTTACAGTCAGAAGAGCACATAAGCTTGTGCCTAGGTTCATTCACTTTAGGGAAACTTTAAAAAAAGGCTGGAAAGATGTCCTGAACTATAGCCTTCATGGTTTTGCACCTTTCTTTCTCTCCTTTTCATTAGCAAATTCACTCTTGTGTCACAATCTCCTACTTTCTCATCTTTTATTTGATAATATTTAAGTATTCTATGGACTGAGACATAATAGGACAAGTGGTCTCGTGCTGAGCAGTTAAAAAAAAACAGACTGAAGTTATCAGGGAAAGTTTCCTAGTAGAGAGATTTTAACTGCCGAATCATTTCCCGAGGGAAGTATCAGAAGTCTAGTATTAAAGCTATTGGAAATTAGCCATGGCAAAGTCCTGGCACACATAATTTAAGGAAGACTCATGGACTGGCGTCCAAGGGATCACTGGCTTTTATTTTAAATAACTGCATTCTGTGGATAGATAGGACACAAATTACTAGCATTAACTATCTTTTGGATAGAGATGAGAATTTAACCCATACTGTGGCATTATGTTGGAAAGATGAAAAATTATCTTAATGATCATAACAATGTCTCCCGACATTTTGGAGCTTTAAAGTTAGCATTGCATTACAGCGAGCAAGATAGCTGACATGTCTTTTCAGTCTTTCTGCAAATTCTCTGTATACACATTGTATATATGCAGATGCTGCATACTGTACACAGACATACATCATATATACACATATAAAATGTCTGTTTGCCATGCAGCCAGAATCTACTGAAGCTGTTGGGGACTTGCTGTTATGGAATTCCATGTCTTGAAATATTCCTTTTAAACCTCTTTGTTGAGCCAAATGATTTGTAAAAATCTCTCAGGGTTGATGCTTTTAACTACGCCATCTAATATATATAACTATGATGTTTTCCCAGGAGAGAAAAAAGGACAAAACCCTTTTATTCCATCTGTTAAACCAAAACCTCTGTCTGGCTAGAGTTTACACTAAAACTCAGAGGGAAAACGTGTTATATCATTTTGATTTCTGCATTGTTAAGAAGTTATTAACTCAGCTTTCTGTCTCTGAAAATGTGCAGTGGATTAGTCCTGGTAAACCTTGTTTAAAATGTTAATTCAGATTTTTTTTAAGACAGGAAAGAAAAGAGGCAGAGATCTAATTAATCCAAGTGACATCCAGCTTGCATTTATGTTTTCACAAGTAGGTAACGGTTTTCACCGAAACAAGAAGAGAAGAGAAAGAATATTTAATCCTAATGACATCCAGGGTGCAGCAATATTTTCCTGGATTGTGGTACCTAACAGAGATAGATAATGTTATTTTACTTTCTAATGGAAAACTGCAGAAAGATAAAAGGCAATTGAAAAAAAAAAATTCTTTTCAAGAAGTGATGAATTTAACTCTCTTTAAAGTATAGATAATTCTCTTAGCAACTCCTTAAGAGGAATGACCATGTTTTCTGCTGCACTGACAGTGAAAGGTAATCCTAGGAGATTATATTTTAGCAAAACATTAATCACATAGTTCAATATCTTAAACTATATGGTAAACATAGAAGATGAGCCAAACAACCCAAATCTGTCACTGCTTAGTTGCCTTGGAAAGCTGTTTTTTTTTCCCCAGGAGAGATTAATGGGGTTTTTTTTAGATGTTTATCGTGAAACCATGATATCTGAGATCAATAGCAAGCATACAAATGTAAGGGTATTTCAATAGATTTTCCCCAATTCAAGTGTGATAAGCTGAATCCGCATCAAATATGYTTTTACAAGACAAGTGTAGCACATCATTAACAGATAAAAAGGAATAGGAATATATTTACACCTTTTGTTATAATTAGGGTCTACTTGGCCTATCCCAGTGGTGCATTTAAGTGTTGATAAGTGGATGAAGATCCATAAAATGTCACAGCTACAGGAATGAATCTTGATAGAAAAAATACAAAAAAGGAGACAGACTGAATAAGATGAAATGAAAAGATGTGTTATATGTCTCAGTGACTATACTGAGGTGATTTATGCTAAAATATAACAAGATGGAATAAGCAACTAACGAAATGATTTAATATGTCTGATTGGTGGCCCAGCTGATGCACAGAAAAAAACCCACTACTATAGTTATTTTCTCAAGCTGTGCAATTCCAGGGCTACAAATGTGTTGGGATCATGGAGATGTAGTGGGATGGCTCCCATGACCGGAGTTTTACAATGGAGGGATACAGGCTCTTTAGGAAGTACAGAATGGGAAGAGGAGGAGGGGGAGTTGTCCTTTATATGAGAGAGCATCTGGAGTGCATGAAGCTCTGCTTGGGGATGGGTGAGGAACCAACTGAGAGCTTATGGGTTAGGATTAAAGAGAGGACAGGTAAAGGGGACATTATAGTGGGTGTCTGTTACAGGTTGCCTGACCAGGAAGAAGAAAGGACTTCTACAGACAGATAGGAGCAGCCTCATGTTCACAGGCCCTGGTCTTAATGGGGGACTTCAACCACCTCGATAGCTGCAGGAGGGACAATACAGCAGGACATAAGCAATCCAGGAGGTTCCTGGAGTGCATCGAAGACAACTTCCTCACCCAAGTGTTAGAGAAGACAACAAGGAAACATGCTCTGCAGGACCTCATACTCACTGATAACGAGGGCCTTGTTGGGGATGTGAAGGTCCAAGGCAGCCTTGGCTGCAGTGCCCATGAGATGGYGGAGTCCAGGAACCTGAGGAAAGGGGGGAGATAAAAAAGCAAGATTGCAGCTCTGGACTTCAGGAGAGCAGATTTTAGAATCTTCAAAGATCTGCTTGGAAGAGTCCTGTGTGATAGGGTTCTAGAGGGAAGAGGAGCCTAAGAAAGCTGATTGATATTCAGGGATCACCTAGTTCAAGCTCAAGTGCAGTCCATCCCACCAAGTGTGAAGTGAGTAAAAATGCCAGGAGCCTGCATGGATGAACATGGAGCTCCTGGCCAAACTCAAACACAAAAAGGAAGTATACAGAGGGTAGAAGCAAGGATGGGTAACCTGGGAGAAATACAGAGGCATTGTCTGATTATCCACGGGCAAAGTTAGGAAAGCCAAAGCCCAAATGGAATTGAATCTGGCCAAGGCTGTCAAAGACAACAAGAGGGGTTTCTGTAAGTACATAGCCAACAAAAGGCCGACTAGGGAAAATGTGGGCCCATTGCTCAACAAGATGRGGGACCTGGTTACACAGGACATGGAAAAGGCTGAGCTACTGAATGCCTTCTTTACCTGAGTCTTTACTAGTGAGACCAGCCTTCAGGAATCCCAGGTCCCAGAGACCGCGGGAAAGTCTAGAGCAAGGAAGATGTACTCTTGGTGGAAGAGAATCAAGTCAGGGAATACTTAAGCAAACTGGACGTGCATAGGTCCACAGGCCCTGATGGGATGCATCCATGGTTGATGACTGGTCTGGCAGATGTCATTGCAAGGTCACACTCAATGATCTTTGCACAATCATGACAACTGGAACCGATGCCCGAGGACTGGAGGAAAGAAAATGTCACTCCTATCTTCAAGAAGAGCAAGAAGGAGGACTCGGCGAATTACAAGCCAGTCAGCCTCAGCTCAGTCCCTGGGATGACAATGAATCTTGTTCTAAATCCTTCCAGAGTGACAGGCAAATGTAAACTGAAGAATAACTAAGGTAAAAGGAGAAAGAAGCTTCCCTACAGGTTGTGGAGCTATTGTGTAAAATGCTAAGAATGCTTATGTATCGGTGAAGATCTTTCTCTGCTTTGATTGTTTTGCCCATCCTGCTAATTTTTTGGCAAGTGAATGACATGGTGTTGGCTAATGCTGGGACCTATCCTGCAAATTCCTATGCAGTTTCAGCCCTCTTTGAAACAGAAAAACTCTGCCTTCAGTCAATTGCCTATTTGTCCATTTTATATTTGACTGGTGGCTGTAATAGAAGCARCAACGTCTTCAGTAGTCCTAAGCAAACCAGTTCCATCCACAGAAAAGGAGCAGCTCCTGCATTGCACAACCAACATGTGGATTTTGCCCCATCTTGAGAAGGGTGTTGTCTTCCATTTTCTGGCCGTATCCAAGAGCAGAAAGAGAGTGAGCCCAGGATCTGGGYGGAAGGATGAGAAGCAGTTCACTASAGTCATATAGATGCAGGCTGTAGACTACAAAAGTGATATAGAAGATGGCAGCAAATGTGTGTTCAGAATAAAGGCAAAAACACTGTAGCAGTAGATCTGAGAGTGCCATCATTAACTTACATGCACATTACAAGGAGTGGGGACAGCTAAAAGTAAGAGACCATAAGTCTTAAAATACACTTTAAAAATCTCATTATGTTTGGTGTCTAATAATTTTTCAACATTTTGGCTGGAATTATTGCTTTACCTACCCCAACCTCTCTGTGGGTTGTCTGTACCCGTGTCCCTRTAATTCTACTCTCCTGCAGCCGAAATGCAACAATCAAGGGCTTTTCAAAACCTTTCACTAAATGTATAAATGTTGTTGCTATTATATTTTTAAAGGGAAAAGTAATTTAAAGATGTAAAATATTGAGCTGTAGAGATGTTCTCTGAAGCATAGAAAAGGTAGATAAAGGTGAAGTATAAGCAAAACACAAAAATGGAGGAATAACTCTTTGATGTCTTTAATGCCATCCTCCTCCAAATTGTTAATGATAGTCCAGTACCAGAAACAAAACAAAATACTAGAGAAGTCTCAAGACATTAGATATGCAACGCAAACAGACTAGTCTGACCTTTTTATAAATCACAAGAAATAAGACACTAAGTGCCTAAATTAGCTACAGCTACTCAGAGCATTGGCTAATTCCAGCCAGCCATGGGTGATCCTTAATTTACAGCATATCTAAATATGACTGACAAATTCTTGGAAAACCCTGATGTTTCAATTATTCTTCAATTTTCTTTTTGGAAAACCAAACTCTAAAGTTTGTACAGAAGATGACAGCTTACAAAAATCCAAAATTTAAAATTAAGAATTTTTTTATTTCTAGTTCTTCACMATTAATTGATGTTTTCAAGTTCTGTATAATTTATAATAACCGCAATCAGAAGCAGCTGAAATGCAGCTTTGCGATTAGGAAAACAATGAAATTTTGATAGTTCTGCGAGTTTATTTATAGCTTTTTTTGTAACAGTCAGACCCACSCCAAAAATATGTACCAAAATTAAATACTGTTTTTTTCAAGAGAAAAAAGGGGAMTGAAGTGTCATACTGTAAGTAAATGTTAAAAATGGCAGTCTGATTCCATTAAACTTTATGTTCAAGCTCCCGTTTGAAAGAGAATATAGTTATCATTTGAATTTTCTGAATGTATAAAAAAAATGCACCTACTTTCCATTTGAGTAAGGATTTCTGGTAAAATACAAGAGAACACAGTGAGAACTGGGTACTTTCATTAGACACTTTTAAAAATGCTGCTGTCCAATTCTTTCATGATCTATACAATCTTTTTTTCATCTGAGTGTAGAACAAATAGAAACAGTTCTGATGAAATCTTTTTRTGTAAAGAAAACAGAAGTCAAAATTAATTACAGATTTCTCTCAGAAATAGCAATGCTACCAAATTCTGCCAGAATTGGTTCAAACACAGCTGAAGTTCACAGCTAACCAGTGATCAGTATTGTTTGATGGATATAGTTTATATAGGCTTTGATGCAGCAAGATGAGGCCAAGAGGCAAATAATCTGTGAGTTCTGACCTCACCTAGAGCAAATAGTCCATACCTTCAGGTGTGACATCTGACTCCACCTGAATCTCTACTGGTTTGCTTTGGGAGTAGAAACCCCAAATCTCAATACTTCGTTGTGGCCTCAGATATGGTTCAACTCCTATCACCAAATTACCCTCAGAGTTAATGTTCTCTGTTCCTGTTGTTACTATGTCAGGCTCAGGTTTAATTTTGGGTATCAAAAAGAAGCAATCTGAGTTTAACAGCAGACCTTAGATATAGATGAGCAGGAGATCACTGAAAAATATGTGGGTATGACTATTTGATAGGTACTCTTCATGTTTTAGTACTTGGGTACTTTTCTAAAGGATTTCAGAGGGGACATGAAAGGCTGAACAGGCCTAGAAATCCAACAGACCCATATCCACTAGAAGCAGACTCTCTGGCTTAAATTTGAGGCACAGTGTCATGTGTTGCCAGAATTACTTTGAGGATTCACTGAATTGCCTCAGGGTCTTTTCTCCTTTTAAGAATATATATAGAGAAGTTCTRTAATCAGTTTCTGCTGCATTTGAACCACTTAACAGATGCACAGACTGTGCTGGCTCCAGATCTTATCAATTCCCCCTCTCCCCTAAAGAGAGGACAAGCACCTTATTTCAGCCTGCTTTAGTGACCATGACATGGTCATTACTTGTCCCAGTTTGTCAGCAATCCAGATTCCCTTCTGACTTGCTACTCTTCCCATTTAGTTTTGGATGAGTTTCCTTCACTTTTCTAATTCATAATGAATTATGCTGACAGTAGTATATATATGTTAACAAAATAATGCATACGGGAATTAGAGGTAAGCCATATGCCAAATTCTGGCTATAATTCTTCAGTACTGCATACTAGATGATACTCAGTCTCTTCTCCAGCCATTTAATACACTGCTTGATTTACTTTTGTTCACTGCTTTGGATACAGAAAAAAGCATCTTAAATGGAAGGTGGAGAGAGAAAGCAATTCCAAATGTTTTATAACTTTAAAAATGTACTATTCAGCCTCTAATATTTACATCAGTTGCAATAGAAAAGGATTCATTTCTATTTTTGCTAAAGAAAATTTTAGCTCTTGCAGGTGTATTTTCATGTGGTTATATACTGTGTTTTATAAGATGGCATTCATTTAGGGAACATAGGACAAGAAAGCTGGAGATGACTGTGCAATAAGGATTCTACAAGTCATAAAAAGACAAGATTTACTAAAATCACAATTATGTGCTCTCTGGCAACAACAGACAGATGCCAATGATGAGCTGCACCACCACATATTGATCTACAAAAGAATATTTGGACCTTACTTCTCTGTGGGAGCTAACAGCTGATGAATTCAGTCCATGTCAAGATGAAAATAAGCCATCTACTGAACATACAACACCCATATCCCTTTAATTTGGCCCACTTTTTTTTTTTCTTTTATAGAAAAATCACTTTTCTGCACAGTATTTAAAAAAATCATTAGGGTGGTAGTGCTAATATTCTAGCTCCGAGTCTTTTTGTACTCACACTCCAAAAGAAAAAAAAACTCTGTCAGAGAGAAGAACTCAATAAGGAGAGGCAAGTGACACCCTAAAGGGCTGTGGTTCAATTTTAGTTGTTTCCAGCCACAAATACTTAAACTTAATACTTAATGGGTGAGTAAAGGGCTGATTCAGCTCTTGTTGAAGAGAGACAGAAGGGAGGGAGGGAGAAGACAGAATTAGCACTAAGGGATAAGAAGTCGTTTGACCATTTATTCCCTCTTGCATGGACACATACATACAATTAGAGATTATCCTTATTTACAATCAGGCAGCAATTCCTTGAATATTTTTAAGATAAATATTTCTGTCTATAATCCTCAAATGGAACACCAGATCAACTAAAAAAAGTCAAATCTGGATCTAAATTCTCTATCTGAGGTATATTATTAGATTAACWTGCTCATATTTTAAAATTTCCTTTAAAAAAACCTCAGGCTGATCTATTTAAAGTAAAGTAAACCAAATAGGTCTGAAAGAATGGACATATTGCACCACAGGTTGACATATTCTTATTAAAAAGCAGCTACAGTTTTCTCAAAGAAAAATTTATATTTGAAGCAGTAGAATAGGGAGACATCATAAAGTTTTTAATAGAATTACTGGATGCCTTGTGATTTGGAGTTCTTTAAAGCTACAATGAAAACGACATCTAAAAATAAATCAATATTCGGATCTCTCTGTCAATTTCCATAATCTTTAATATAGCCAACTGAAATCATAATTTATCTAAAAAACTAGAAGTAGAATAGATAATAAAATATATCTTGCAAGTGGATAAGGCCATAAGCTATAAAACCAGCATCTACATTGGGATCTTCATGCAGCTGTTAAAACCTATGCTATTTTTTGTTTTATTTCTGAAGTCAGTCAGCTACAAAGGCCCCAACTGTACAAACCATATAGGCACATCTGAGCTGACAAATATGAACAGTCTTGGAACTTTAATTGGGCCACTGGTAAGCTGGTTGTTAAGCAACAATTAACTATTTACTAGACCAAAGTCTAACTTCAGTTTAAAAGCATAATCTCARGTTTGGAAAACATTAGGATTCACACTTTTGGTATTGAGCCATTTTTTTCTTAACAGAGTTCAAAACTTGGTCCAACAACGTCCAGTTCCCATTTTTACAGGATTCCACCCAAAATACAACAGTAAATAAAGGTTAAAAAAAGGTTCAAAAGTGCATGTCCATAACACAAATGTTCATAAAATTGCCTGTGATGCCGACCTCATAATTAGCAGACACAGTGATCATCCTGAGCAAACTAATTTGATTTGCCTTACAATCTCACAAACCTTCTACTTTAATCTTATTAYAGGTTTGGGTTTTTTTCAGTATTCATATCTATTATTTTATGATCATATGTTGCTAAGCTACATTTGGGGATTCAGTAAATTATTTCTATTTAGAATAAGATTAACATCTCTGCTGTAACTTATTTTATTAATGTATTTTTTTGGTATTGCATCAGTCTCACGATCACTACATTTTTGTCTCAGGACTTTTTTCTCAAAGGAAATGATAGAAAAAATATTGAACTGACTTAGTGGCTATTCCTCTTTGTCATTATATTGTGGAAATGATRTCTAGTGAAGGCTGTTTCTTAAATGCAACTTAGGTAGAAAATCCAGACCTTTGTAGCACATCTGAGCGTGAGAAAATGGGGAAATCATTGTAAAAGCATAAATATACTTAAATACACCTCAGACTGAGGAAGTTCTGGCCAAGAATTCTTCATGAGCTAACAAGCCRACCGATGAAGTTTTCCAAAGTGCCTGAATTTTTTGGGTGTGTCACATATAAAGACTTTGGAAGCCAGGATATCTTGTGTATGCAGGCACTTAAATGAAGTAAAAAGTAGCTACATTAGATGTGTGTTTCATTCTCATTTTACTTGTTCTTTCTTGAATTAATTCAACAGTGGAGGTTCATACACTTCTATTCAGAGAGAACTGTTTATTGACTGATTGGTCATTTGAGTTGCTAGTCTACTCATCAATATCCCATGCACAACAGATACATATTATTTTTCTTTATTTCTTCTCTCTCTTTCACTCAGTCCCCTCTCTTGTCTACTTCAATAACTACAACAGTCTGGAAGTAGAATACAATTAAAGCTATATTCTTGRCCAACACTAAGTATGAAAACAGCATGAAAACAAACTGTTGCAGAAGTTATTTTTCCTTACTTTATCACCTCTCTTTTGCTATAAGAATCATAGAATCATAGAACAGTTTAGGTTGGAAGGTACCTYTAAAGGTCATCTAGTCCAACCCACCTGCCATGGGCAGAGACACCTTCAACTAGATCAGGTTGCTCAAAGCCCCGTCCAACCTGACCTTGAATGCTTATAGGGATGGGGCATCCACAACTTCTCTGGGAAAACTGTCTCAGTGTCTCACCACCCTCAYAGTAAAAAATGTCTTCCTTATATCCAATCTAAACCYACCCTCTTTCAGTTTAAAACCATTGCCCCTTGTCCTGTCACTAGAGAACTTGGTAAAAAGTGTCTCTGCATTTTTCTTATAAGGCCCCTTTATATATCAAAAGGCCTGGAGCCTTCTGTTCTCCAGGCTGAACARCTCCAACTCTTTCAGCCTGTCTTCGTAAGAGAGRTGTTCCAGTCCTCTGATCATTTTTGTGGCCCTCCTCTAGTCCTAACAGGTCCATGTATTCCTTGCAATGGGGACCCATTGAGCTGGATGCAGGTGGGGTCTCACAAGAGTAAAGTAGAGGGGCAGAATCACCTCCCCCCGCCTGCTGGTCACGCTTCTTTTGATGCAGCCCAGAAAGTAAATCGTATCCTGGGCACACATTGCTGGTTCATGTCCAATTTTTCATCTACCAGTATCCCTAAGTCTTTCTCCCCAAGTCCTTCTCCTTAAAGCAATGGCTTAATTAATTCATTTGCTAAAGAACAAAATCACAACAAAAATTGGAGACGTTCAGCATCAGATGATGYATTTCCCAGGTGTTGAAGTGTTGGAGAAGTTGGAAGAAGTTATTTCCTAGAAGGTTGATCAGGTTACTAAGTTAGTACAAAGCAACTGCAGTTACCTTTTCTTAGATTTTTGGTATATCAGTGACATAGCCATTGATATTATGATAATATCAAACTAGCCTTCCTCAGTACATCACTTGGACAAATCCGCAGTCAGTAAGTACTTTAAGAATTAATGTTACCTCTAACAAGAGACCAAATCAAACATGGACAGCTTCCAGGAAAGCTATTTCCTGTTTCCATATAGTGGACATTATTTACAGCTCCAACATGTTATACACAGTTGGAGTAGTAAATCTGCTTATTCACAGAAAGAATAATGGGTGCCAAGTAAATAGGAATACTTATGGGTAAGTATTATATAAGCATTACTTTTGCTTGGAACACTAAGTTTAGATATTAACAAATATGTTCTAATAAACTGAAAAATGTCCAGAGGATTAAATGCTAAATCTAGATAAAAAGCCTGATTTTCAGCCTGATTGAGTTCCTTTGTGTTTTAATTGTATGCTACTTTCAAARAATGGAGCAGTAGTGATAGCGGCGTACTGTTGCCTTTCATTAACGTGACATTTCTGTTGTAGGTATAACTGTTTCCTTTCTTCCTCTTACCCAGTTTGCAACTTTGTTCRTTCTTATCTTAGAAACAAAAAATCATGGAATAGTTGAAGTTGGAAAGGACCTTTGGAGATCATCCAGTTCAACCCCCTTGATTAAGTAGGTTACCCAGGGCTGTGGCCAGTCAGGTTTTGAATCTCTCCAAAGGTTGACTCGCTTGGCAACCTGTTCCAATGTTTGACCACTTTAGCAGTAAAAAAAAAGTGTTTCTTTATGTTTAGTTGGAATGTCTCATATTTCAGTTTGTGCCCAATATGTATTTCAAGTACCTTATCATTACTGATGTACATGTGTTAATTGATGTAGAAGCTATCCTATGGAAGGTGGTTCCACAGGACAAATATCTTCCTAGGGCAGCAAGATGAAAACCAAGTGGTCTTTTACACCCATTAAATAAAATGGTGGAACTCTGTCATGTCCCACTGGTTTTTTTTTTGAAGAAAGACACATCTGAAATAAAATGAAAGCAAATCTAAACTACAAAATAATAGGAATTGTTCTTCTCTCTCCCTGCCCCCCACCCCTTTTGGAGRGAGATGCTAAAAACAAGAAGAAAAATGGTAAACACTCTGAGATCTACCTATACTTCAGTACATGTTATTTCTAGATTTTCCTATTTCACTGTAACAGCAGGAGAAAAACATCCTACTCAAGGTTGGTAAGGAACTTGTCTACAGAATTAAATTTCCTTTGTTGTTTTTTTATTTTTTTGGGAATTGAAAAACAATTTAAGCTTTATATGTTATATTGCTAATATAACTGAACTTTTTCCTGTCTTTGAGTAAGRCTATTTTGAAGTAAGGCTATTTTAAACACATCTGTCTGCAGCTAACATGCTGCAGGTTTTCCAGTGCAGTTTTCAGGCCAGCTAAGAAAATAGAAGTGCTCTGTTGATGCTGATGAATTATTTTCCCCACCCTGTATTCAAGCAACTTGTTCATTTACTCTCAGCCAAAACAGAGGCATTTGGTACAATAACTCAGAAGCACGTCAATGTTGCCCATAGAGGAGAGGTCCTTGAGTCCAGTGAATCAAGTGTTTCAAGTGTTTTCTTGGTGATTCAGAAAGGGTGATAACACCTTTTTCACCAAATACAGTATTCTTATCAGAGTCCTGTTTTCTTCTATATAGTATTTACATGCTATTTCAGAGGCAAATAATAAGACAATGGAATGAAATATTGAAACAGCTATCATTCTTTACCTTTCCTAATCCCCCTCTTCCCTTTTAATTACCATCATATCTGCCATATCTCAGAACATCGTCAAAAAAAAGATGTCTGAAGATTAAGTGTAATAAAGTTGATTTTCCACAAAATAACAGAGTATTGTGTGACAGGATTTGTGACAGGAGAAGCTGTTATTCTTTTTCCTTTTTATCCTTTCCACCTTTTTTCCTCCAAACATTTCTGACTGTTCTTATTTAATTTTAACTTTAATAATCAGAGAACCTAGAATGTCTTTTTTTACAGTTTCAATTTACAATTCTTTCAAACAAAAGAAAGTCTATCTGCCAACCACTAAGGTTCCTTTTTAACAGATTGTGTGGGGGAAAAAAAAAAAAAAAAAAAAAGAGATTTCTTTAAAAACAGAAAACATTCCACTTTATCTAATCTTTAAGGAAAGGTCACAAAAATAATTTGGCCATTGCTAACCAAAACATAGGTTCAGTGCCAAACTGAGTAGTTTTACTTGTTCTGGAGTAGCTGTCTGCTCTCTGCTTATCCTCCCCATATTGACTTYCTGCTCTTTGGGAACCCTGTTTACCAATAACATTCTCTGAGCTAGTCCTGTATATCCAAGAATGAGGAAGGATTGATAGGAGTCCTTCTTATCCACACCCTTCCACTGAGGTTTTACGCAGGGAGCTGTGCATGAAACTGCTGGATGATGATCCATCATTTCAGATTAAGTGACTGACTGCTGATGAACCATAATAGTCTACTGTGCCATTATAGAAAAGCAGATGTAGGAAAGCACAAGATGTCCTTGGGATAAATTCAAAGTTGAAATAAATAATGGTATGAATTGGTCTTCATTTGAAATGAAATAAAACCAAACCAGCTCAGATCCAATTGTTTGGATGGCTTTACCTTTTCAGTTTAGTTTCAAAAGAAGTAAATCATACTCAAGAGGGCAGCAACTTATGTGTTTTGATGGTGAATCTCCACAAATGTTTGTTATTTATAAATTTCACAAGCAACAACTCTCTATAGATTTCAGGACTTTCAATCAGCATACCTGACCACAAAGCCTATTATTAGCCATTAAATTCTAGTGTAAAGATAATGTACTTCTCCAGCACCTTTCCCTTGTAAACTTCTGAAGAAAAATAAAATGTAACCCTGAAATAAAAAGGATACTCAGGGCTAAAGCTATTTATTTCCACAGTTATCCATTACTCAAATGAGTGATTCTTAAAAAATTGTGGCAATTATACTACGTTCCAAGGTGATTTCAGCAAAAGCACCTTATGACTGGAGATGTGTCGCAGGTAATTTAAGCTGCCACTGTTAGTATAGATAGGTCAGGCATATTAATATAGTACAATTCTAATTCAATAGAAAAACACAATTAAAAAAATCAAACTGTAAGTCTGATTTTATAGACCTTCAGAAAAACTGATATAACTAAACTTGGATGAAAGAAAATCACATTAGAGGTGTAAGAAATGGATCAGGGAGAGATCTCAAGAAACACCATGCTGAATGCTTGTCCCAAAGTAGGATTTGTATATAAAATACAATCAACAAATATTTGTCCCAATTTAATACTAAAAAAAAAGACAAAGATTCTAACATCAAAAAATTGTTCAAGTAGTAAAAAGGCCTAATCAATAAAGATTGTCACCCTAGTGTAGAATGTATTTATTAATTCAGTGCTATAATATATCAAAAACAAAGTAGAAAAAATAATCTTAAAACAGTGAGCATGATGACAAAACCACTAAAATATTAAAATTCCCCAGAGCTTTTTTTTTTGAGCACTATCTTATCAAAGGGTGAATGGAATTCCAAAAAACTTGCAGAACCATTGACATCATTTCCCTAATTCGTTAAGACYATTTAATTTAATTTTATGGATCTAAAGCCATGGGCTTACCTAAACTTTAATAAAATGTCACCTTCTGATACATGTGAATTATTACGATGCARAGACAAAAACTGGAGAATTTTACAGGCACTAGTTGCTGTTTTTATTATAAATCTATAAGCTACCTCTGCCTTCTAAACTGTATCCTGTTTCATTAATCTAAAATGTTTAGCTGCAGAGATATCATGTCATTCATTTTATTTACATTGTAATGAGCCTGTCAATGCACATTAAAAGTGGTTGCTCTCCAAATGCAAAACAGATATAAAGCTAACGAAAAATAGTATAAACAATCTCTTGCGTGTGTTCCATCATCCATCCCTTACAAGAGCACTACATTGACTCTTGCGTCTCGATCTCACCCTATTGATTTAGATTACTATTAAAGAAGGTGAATCATTTTCATTCTGCCTGATACCTTGGTGCTTCCTCAAATCTTGTTTAAATACAAGCACTGACCTGCAGATTCGCATACAATCAGTAGTTTTTATGACTGCAGATGTTCAATTATATATAATTGCCAAACTGTAAACTGCTGTGGATGTTCGTTCGTTCTTTCTTTTCTTCCTTCCTTCCTCCCACCCTTCCTTCTTCTACCTCCCCCCCTCCTTGCTCCTGAGAGTCTCATTTTAATGAAATGAAAACCAGTTAAGTTTTCGGCAAATAGCTATGTTAGCAAACTGTTTCTTCTATCATCAGGTATCTAGATTAGAAAGTGCATACAAATGACTAACTTCTAGGGAAAAGACGACCTTGCAAAGTAACATTACACATGCAGTATTTTTAATCTTTTCTGTCTGCCTGTCACAGAGTGAGCAGAAATATAAGATTATGTTGGAGTAAATTTCCTTTCAATTAAGAGAAAGTGAAGCTCAAGTTTATCTATAGTATTCAAAGCTATGCCTTGGATCCTAAACAAAGAGAATAATAGAACTTCTTTTAAGCTTATGTGTCATTATTCAATCAGTAGAAAGACACAGACTCACTGTATTTGGAACTCAATTCTCCACCCATTTCACTCATCTGGAGTAACAGTTTGTTACAGATCCCTATAAATTCCTGCCAGCTGTAGAGCTGTGAAGTATGCAAGAAAAAAATCAGGATGTTCCAAGAAAACAAATTGTGAAAGATCTGTCTAATTCCACATAACTTGCCTGCAGCATAGATTTGTTGCAGCTGAATATAACTGCAAMTGCAACCCATCCTGGGCAAGCTGCTCTAGGTGGCCTCCTGGAGAAGACGGGGTGGACAACATGATCTCAAGAGGTCCCTTCCAACCTCAACCCTTCTGTGGTTCWGTGAATGTATGTATATCCAGTAGGGGATGGGATGGATGGGGATGGCTGTATGTACATCAGTTAGGGAATTAGAGATCAGTAGGTTAGAAGTGTTTAGAAGACTGATAAATCAGATCCATTTTAAACTTAAGGATTTTACTAGGTTGAWGTTCATTAACAATACACATCACCAATGGTTGGTTCTTATTCAATAATAATGCTTAGCACTACATACTTAAACAACTAGTGATAACGAGCCTGCTTCTTGCCTTGCTCTGCAAAAGCAAATGGGATGGTGTTATTGGCCCACTCTACACTCTTTGTATTTTGCAGATTTTACTTCTTGCAGGTGATTTCCTGAACCCCGTTTGTGCAATTGTATCTCAAGTCTTTGTTTGACCTCTTGCAGTTGCATATTATTTATACATTTATGGTTGGCTGTGTTATAAAATGCTTGATGATGATGATCATGTTGTTAGTAAAGTTACAATGTTRCAAAGTACTGCCACTGGTTGTACTGTTTGAGTATACTTTGGTATGGTTCTAACGCAAGAAAACAGTAATCACATCTTGTTTAGTCTGCTTCCACTTTATGGGTGCTATAGGCCTTTGCTTTGGCTATAGGCTAATAGTAAGAATTTTACAACTTCTAAAATGTTATGCTCGTATATATTTTTAACCTTTTCATAGTTGGATGCATGTCCTCTTCTAAGTGAGAAGCTTGCTGTCGTTGAGTGAATATCATATTTATAGATCATCTATGTCTAGGACTCACATATAAAACTTGTGGGGACAGAAGCCAGGTAAAAGCATAAACCCTCATTTTATTTCCTGTGGAAAAATCGTTAGTTCTATTGTAGTCTATATGATTCAAGTAAATACCCTGTAAATCTTCAAGGATACATGTGCAAACAATGATGGCTCAGACTCTACTTCCATTAGTATTTCTAAAGGTGTATCATTAACTGGGTATTAAATGTGTTAAAATTTATAGCTTACAGTATTCAAGTACAAGTAGAAATCAATTATTGTTTCCTATTAAAGGACAAGTTATGGACTATTAAGCAATGTCTCAAATGGACCATGGTTATTACTGAAAAAAATTAATGGAAAACATTCTAACTCAATATGCTTATGAGTTCTCATAGAAAAAGCCTTAATCGTCAGTATTTCAAAATGATGTAGCATTACTAATCAATACAGAGGTAAGAATGACCATCAGATTATATCAGACCTCTGTGTAATGAAAACTAATGAAGTTTATGGAGAAGTGACACATGTTCACACCCTTGGAGATAGGGTGAAATAAATGAATTTGCTTCACAATAATATGTAATTAACTAGCAAATCCCAGACTACATAAGATTTTCATTGCACAGCTC
The DNA here is from genome assembly GCA_030449065.1 of Oceanodroma leucorhoa. Taxonomy (NCBI): domain Eukaryota; kingdom Metazoa; phylum Chordata; class Aves; order Procellariiformes; genus Oceanodroma; species Oceanodroma leucorhoa. Next base: position 1,246,933 of record JASVER010000143.1, on the reverse strand, counting down.
AGYTGCTTCTGTACAATGGACTTCGTATAGGTCTCTAGTGCTCTCTAACAATTGATAGAGCTTTCAGAGAAATAGCAGAATTTAGAAATGAAGATGGTCATTTAGCCCATTTTCAAACCTCAAGACAGTTCATATGAAAGCTAATTTAAATTAACTTTTCAATTAAGATTTTGAGACCTGGTAGTAAATGTATTGCTAAGATTCAAATATAATAAATATATTTCACTTACTCTATCCACTAATTAGRATTTTTTTTAAATAAAATTGGGTTTGTTCATATAGATCTACCAATGCTGTAATTATTCGTTCAGTTTTAATCCAAATCCCACTTAAAGCAATTGAAAATCTCCCAATGCCTTTGATAGAGCAGGATCAGGCTCTCACTTCTGGTTTTAAATTCAGTTTTGCCTGGGAAAGAACATTGACATCTACTAAGTGGTGGCAAAATGAATAACTACTCCTCAATTTTAATATATAAAGCCTTTATCTATGTAAAATATTGCATAATACAGCTCCATGTACAGAYAATTGCAGGGAGATAAGGAAAAGCTAAAATTTTCTTGAAAAATTATGAGTTAAACTGTGTTCAAAGACCTGTCTGTATTAAATATGWTATTAAAAGAATTTACTATACTGGTTAGTTAAACATCCCTCTTACATGCCTTCCATCGATCAATGGAAGATGGAATTCAGAAAAACACATCACCTTTGAGTTCAAAAAGTAACGAAAGAGTCATGTTATTCTAATGAGCAAATGAGAAAAAAGAAATTAGAAAAAAGGAATGAAAGTTATTATAAGGATGGGATAGTCCTTTAGTCTGTAATCTGCAATATTCTAATACTAGCAAAAGGTAACCTTGGAAAGACTTGCCTTAAGTTGTCTGAAAATTCTGGGAGTAGCTTATATTTTTAACCTAAAGTTCGGGTGTTTAATTCAGAGGAGAGACAAGTGAGTATGCAGAAAGCTTATCCCCAACACCTTATCAAAAAGTACTGGGTGGCTATATGGACTCTTGGTCCACTGACACTCAACCTTTCTGAATACTTCAGTCTTCTCTTTCCAAGATCTTCTATCCCAAGGCACTGTAAAGGACTCTCAAATTGCAGATATGCACTGCAAAGGCATTGTGAACTGACTTCCTCAAATTTGCCAGGTCTGTAGTATAACAATATTAGATACTCATATAATTACATACTTATATAATTCTACATTTTTATAAGTATGTAATTATATTGTAATTGTCCACTGCTTTAATAGTTCTCCTCACTCAAGAGAAAAAGATGATAGGAACCTAAATTTTCAGAACAGTTTAAAGAAATGAGGTGTTAACTCCTTCAAATCAAATATATGGTGCCTCACAGGAGACTTGTGGGATTTTTCAGACACACACTCCACATGCGTACTTATATGGAACCCCTTCAACAACACTAGTCAAGTGTTTAAAAATTATTTTTCCCTTTTAAATGCAAAGATTATGAGAGGAGAAGGAAACACAGGCATAGTAATGTTTCGTGGTGTGGAGTAATTATAAGCACACTGGCTGCTTGTTCTACAGGGGTGAAAAAGGTTCTGTCTCATAGGTTCAGAAAAAAAAGAAAGTTAAATCCACTTTGCAGTCAAATAATTTTGAACAAAATAATTCAGTTAATCCTATTAAATACTTCAGGCAGAACTAGTCTTTACCTTATTTTCTTGAGGTCCCCATAGGCCTAACAGTTCAATGCCAAACACACAGTGCAGCACAGCCTTCCTCCCTCACCAATTTCCACTTCTGAAAAAAGAAATGATATCTCATCCAGGTCTCTTTCTACCTGCTTTTGCACACTTATGAAGCTTCATCCTGCTAGCAGTAATTACTCCTGTCGCTGGATTGTGGAAGTCACTGACAGCTTTTATTATCAAGAACAAATAGCCCTGCCTACAACAGACTCGGAAAGAAACTTCCTTTCTTTAGAGTGAGGGAGCTATCCCTTTCCAAAAAGGTAAGGTTGATCAAATAAAACGTTCAAAGAAAATGTGTATGAAAATCCCTTCACCTTTACTTTTTTTTTTTTAATGTTGATAACTACCTTTCTAATATACCATATCCATATCCAGATAACAAACCAATCCCCCCACAGAAACCTATGAAGGTATATTGCAAACATTTCTTTCAAAGCTTTTCATTTGGAAATACAAAATGTCAAGAAATTTTAGAAATTGTTGTGGAATCCCCATGTTTTGAGATACTTCTTATTCAACAGAACAAGGCCCTGAGCAACCTGAGCTGATGTCACAGTCAGCCTTGCTTTGAGCAGGGGATTGGACTAGTAGACCTTTTGATGTCCCTACAAGACTAAATTAATCTGTGATTTTACAATTCTGCTTTTAAAGAGTGTAATTGGTCAAAATACAAATATCTTCAGAGTTTTCTTTTTCCTTAAATGTATATTGAATTTACCAAAAGGATTTTGTGACAGACAGCATCAGCTTATTTGGTTATTGTTAGTTTGCTTGTTATAGTCCTTAAGGCGTAGGGGAAGCTCTGCTGAGTTTAAGAGCATTTTTGGTTTTCTGGAGGAGCCTGTATGTAGGAGAAATGTGATCTACCTCTAGCTATGGCTGTTTAAAAGTCACATCACAAATGTGCACACACAGGGGGATGCCTGCTGTCTTCTTTAGACAACAGACTTAGTGAGTTCCTGAGTAAGACAAGGAGAGTAGTAGTTGATTTATGAAAGAAATTTAGCTGATCTAGGCACTCAAGGCAAATATTTAAAGAAAAAAGAAGTGAAACCTTGACTTGCTTTCTCTACCTTCCCACTGCCTTGATTTTTAATTTTACACAGAAAATATCTTGGTATTTGACCTTTTTTGTCATGCTAGAAAGTTACATGGATGTGCCTTGCTCAGGCAAAAGGAAAATAATTAAATGTGCTAGGAAGGGAGTGAGTTTATAATTTCATACTGTATTTGGTCAAATTTCTTTGTGACTAGAGTGGAGTTTTCTATTTCACTCAGGGTTTCATCTGTGTCACTCAGTCACACACAGAACAACTGTGATTACATTTTCTCTACAAAGAGAACCATTGTCAGATCACAAATGCTACATATTTTTACAGTTTTTAGATCTCCTGGGGGTCTTCTTCCTGCACATCAAGAGCAGTTTTCAAACTTTGGCATGTATAGCTCAGAAATATGAAGTCACACATACAGGTCTGCTTGGAGGCTTCCAGGGGTGGAAGACAGGTCTCTGAGAATACAAATATTTAACTGCAGGCATTTTGTGAATATCTGCAGTTAAAACATAAAATATCTGGTATGATTAGGGTATCAGTGGATAATCTTGCAGTTGTTCTGTTACTCAAAGAAGCAAGTAGGTGGACTCAAGTGACAACCAATCGGTTATATTTTATTGAGAGCAGCAATTGAAGCAGGGGAGTTAAATTTGTCAAATACAGGGGAAACACCCATTCACAAGCACACACACACACTCACCCACATATATACAGCTGCGCATGCCAAGCTGAGTCCCTGCTGGAAGCACCTAGGATCAAATACCCCCAGCCCCAATCCATTTTATATCCAACATAGACCAGACCTTCAGATGTCACAGAGGTGGCATAGTCCAGGGAAGTCATGCTAGTTTCTATCAGCTGAGTTTATTTTTTAGTAGAAGTGCAAGATCCAAAGTTCAAGAATATTGTTGTGCATAACAGGGGARGTTTAGATTGGATATTAGGAAAAATTTTTTCACTGAAAGGGTAGTCAGGCATTGGAACAGGCTGCCCAGGGAAGTGGTGGAGTCACCATCMCTGGAGGTGTTCAMAAAACGTGTGGATGAGGTGCTTCGGGACATGGTTTAGTGGGCATGGGTACTGGGTTGATGGTTGGACTCGATGATCTTAGAGGTCTTTTCCAACCTTAATGATTCTATGATTCTATGATTCTATGATTCTATGATAAGGGGATAAAACAAAGATTACACAAAAAAGATAGAAATTGTATACTGATATAGAAGATTCAACTCGTCCTGTCCTCATTTAATCTTATTTAATCTCATATTAAGTAAATAATTCAATGTTGAATCATATTTTAAGATTTCTCTACATAATATTTAAAGCATTCTTACCTAAATATGCTGCTGTTGGGAAGGGCTGGAAATCAAGATTATAATTCAAAATGGTGTTGATATGTAAAAACAATGGTCTAAAAAATCCCCAAATGAAATGCAGTTCAACAAGTGTATATGCAAAACGCTACACTTACATGCAGACTACAATGCAAATATTAAAAGGAGGATGACTGAAAGGTCTGCAGAGAAGGATCTGAGGTTTAGAGAGTCTTATAAACATGCGTAAATCAGTAGTACATTTCTGCTGTAAACAGAAGAAAATGTGCAATATGTGCTAAGGAACAGCACACATCAAACACRTAAAACAATCCTTCCACGCTATTCAGCCCCACTACACTAAGGATCAAACATCTTCTCTTTACTTCTCAGGCAGTAAATTTCCAGAGCAATATAGTGTCAGTGAAGTCCAATCTGTCTTTTAGGCTGTCTAAGGCTTTCACTGTCTTAAGTGTCTTGAGAAGCTGTAAGTAGTGTGCTCTGATCTTGATAACCTGCTAATTAGGTGCCATCAGCATCTGCCTCCATATATCTCATCCTTGTTATTCCTTCTAGTGTTTTCACACACCAAAATTCTCATTCAACCGCATTCATACCAGTCTTAATATTTCTACTACAAATCTCAACTGAGGAAAGTTGTGAAGGCATATGTAGGGTTGTTTTTTATCAGCTTGGTATAGATCTRCCATACCAACAACAACTTGATTTGTGGTGCAAAGAAGCACATACAGGTAAAGCATGAACAAATAAAGATGGAACATGTAACATTTTACAGACTATTAAAAGGGTGTATTTACACAGAYGAGTGAAGACTGTTGTATGTTCATTCTGCCTTAAGATTCTTATCATAAGATAGGAGGCTTCCAGTCTTTAAGAGGGAATAATTCAAATTCCATTAGAAGTTTTCTTGAGATGAATACCTTCGCTGGGGTCTCATAACAATCAGTAGAAGTCATAGATGGTAATGCAAAACACTGACTCCCTCTTATAAGAAAAAGGCAATGCTTCATTTTTTATGAGACATAAAATTGAAGATGATCTGATCTGAAATCATTTTGATTTGTTCCTGCTGAGGTTCTTAGTCGTGATTCATAGAATAATTCATTGGTTAAAAATGTGCAGATTTAGCAATTCCTATATCCTGACTTACACTCCAATTGCAAAAATACAGTTTCAATTGTTRGAGACATTAGTCTCTAGCCAATGCAGTTTCTTCAGTGTAACTGAAAGCTGAATCTGCCCTGTTAACTCTTATATAAATGTTCATRTGGCATAAGGCAGTTGGCACATATTGCCTTGAAACCACCTCTGCGTCAGCAAAAGGTGATCTAGTTTGCGTGTTGCTTTTAGAAATTTCCAAAGCAGTTGCGAATACTTTGGGATGAAATTCACAATGCAATTCCAGCTTTATTACTCTTGGTTGCAGCACAATTTAACAGGAAGCTCCTTTTCCACTATATATCAAAATGAAATATAATTGTAGAGYAAATATTAGATTACTACAAACACAGACAAAGACTTAAATGAAAATTATCTGTGACCATAAAATAAATTATCAAATGCAATTTTGTAAGAAGTACACAATGCTCCTGTAATGTGACAGTGAAATGTGACAATTCSGGGTTTTTTTCCGTGAACTGGGAAATAGAGGAGATGTTCAGAATGTTTTCTCAGAACAAAATCTGGAGCTCAGATTTCTTGTTTTTAAGAATTGATTGGGACAGGACATCCATTTGAGATATAATGCTCTTACTCTTTCATTTGAAAATGTATAATTCCTGGAGCTAATCAAAGACAAGGTCAGATTGCTTATGTCACYCTATACAAAGCAGACAAACATAGATCACATGGAGGGAACTATGTCTAAGAAACTACGCACTCAGGTCCAGATGCAAGGATGCACATGCAGATAGCTTTTCTAGGTTTTCAATTTCTGTTCAGTCTGTTTAAAGAGCACAAAGATAGACAAAAAGTTGTTCTCTCATGTTTAAAATCAGATTCTAGATTTAGATTCAGGCCTTTTGGCATCTGGAATGAGGAAAACATTTTTGACTCAGGATACAGAGACTTGTTATTTGTATTGTCAGATTGTGGCATGTGATGGAAAACACATTTTACTTCTTACTAGAACCTATGTATGTAAATTATAATTTGTGCAATTAGAAATTAGAAAAGTAAACATTATAAAAAAAGCCAGACTTCACTCTCACTAGTGCCAAATTACAGTAAGGCAAACGGTAAAGTAGTATATAGTCACAGAACATTTAAAACAACAACAGGAACTCCATTAAAAAGAGCTTCCCTGAAGCCAATATTAACACAAATTTCATGATTGGAAAAAGAAAAAAAGATCCAATGCTGCATGTTTTCATAAAATTATTCAAGCTCTCCAAGACATCCATCAGAGTCAGTTGCCTTCTACCTAGTCCTGCTTGGGTGTAAACTCATTTTCCACTATGGGCCAAAGTGAAAAATATTATCCATTATCTTAAAGTAGTTGATTAGAGATCTTAAAATAAGGAGTGACTTAATAGGTTAGATGTCCTTTGGATGGAGAACTTCTCTCTCTCTCTCCCTCTGACCTCTGTTCTATAAAAGAACTCAGCTGGAACATCCTGTGTTGTTCCACTATTTCCCTCATAGAAACATGTTCAATGTTTTTCGTTAARCTTTCTACACAGGTCAAACAGAACCAATGTGATACTTAGTGACTACAGTTACCAACTCAACTAAAAAGTCATGAAACAAAGTAAATTAAAGTAAAAAAMCAAAACAAAACAAAGGAAAATAAAAAGAAAAAGACAACCCTGAAGTAATTTAAGAAAGTAAAACTCATTTGAAAGGGAGTCTGTCTCTTACAATTCTAGTAGATTTTGATAAACAAACAACAAAAAGATTGCTTATTTGACAAAGTTATTTTTCTTTTYATACTTTAACAAAACCATTCTTATTTCATAACCCTTCCATAATGTTGTTTCAGCTTCTCTGAAATGCAAAAAACCACATTAAACATGTTAAAACATAACTGAATTAGCAATTAATCTCTTCTTCATTCATTTGAACCCTCTTTGGTAGCTGACTGTATTTACAAGAATACAATACAGATAAACTATAAAAAGGAAGCAATATTTTCATATTATASATACACACTCTAAAGTTAATAGTTTCTTTGCTGTCAGAAAGAGTTTATATACATCTGTCGTGGTTTAGCCCCAGCCAGCAACTAAACACCACGCAGCCGCTCGCTCACCCCCCCACTCCGGTAGGATGGGGGAGAGGATCGGGAGGGCACACGGAGGAAAACCCGCGGGTTGAGATAAAAACAGTTTAATAATGGAAATAAAACAAAGTAGAACAGTGATAATAACAATGTTAACAACAACAATAACAGAATATACAGAACAGGCGACGCACAATGCAACTGCTCACCCTCACGTGTTCCGAAAGAACCGTGTGTGACAAACCCCAGAGCCCCCCCAACCTAGTTTTATACTGAGCATGATGTCACATGGTATAGAATACCTCATTGGCCAGCTGGGTCAACCACCCCAGCTATGCTCCCCCCCAGGTCCCCCTGCACCTGGCAGAGCATGGGAGGCTGGAAAGTCCCTGGTGCAAGCACCAACCAGCAACAACCAAAGCATCAATGGGTCGTCAACGTTCCTCTCATTACCAAACCCGAAACACAGCACCCCCTCCAGCTACAGGGAAGAAGGTTAACTCTGTCCCAGCTGGAACCAGGACAACATCCATAGTTTATTATTCTTTAAAATGAAGCAACTCACACCACCAAAGTACTTCTTCAGGCTGCCCTTATGGCAAGAATCAATCCTCGTGTCCCACACCAAAAAGATAACATATTGAATATCAAASAATTCCTGATGGAAGATGAACAAAGCATTCTGATAATTCTAGGGCAAATTGTTCTAAGTAATAAATAACTGTTTTATCTATTATTATTCTTAATTGAGTTGTGTTGAGGCAGAACAAAATGCAAAAATGCATTTAATTTTATGTTAAAGTAAGAAGAATCAAAAATTTGTCTTTATGTCCTTTCTATAGGGAAAAGTACATTTGCTCCTAAAGRCTGTTTTCATTTTTTTATTCTAGGATCAAAAGTTCTGATCTGTTTAAGCCAAAGTTTGGAGGTCTGGCCAAAAGGCAATCAGGATCAAAGGCTGCCTCCCTACAATGTTTCAAAAAGAGAATGGCTAACCTTTCATAAACAGAAAGCAGAGCATTCACAGCAGAGCTCTAGCTGCTGCATAATGATGTATGGGATTCACACTGGCAAGTCCAAGAGACAATCTTGGGAAAAAAAGCCCCTATTTGTTCTAATCTGTAGAGAAAAATACAAAAAGATGAAACAATCAAAAGTGTAAAAACACCACACAGGAGTGGATTGTACATATTTGCCATTAGCCTAAATAAGAAATATTTTCTTAGGTGTGCATCCTGCTATTGCATACTATGCACTAAAGAGGAGGAATGAAGGAGGAGCGAAGAGAAAGTGTGACACATGGGCAAGAGCTGGAGTGGGAGAAAGAGGCCAATATCGTGTATAGGAAAAGAAAAACTGCTTAGATCCTACTTGTGTCATGCAAGGATAGAAGATCTCTGAGAAATACCTCAGAGAGAAGCATTTCTCCAGCCCAAGGCACTCCTCAATTTCTGCTGTCTTTTATTTCCTAGGATAGCACCATTTAAGGCCCAGCATAACTGAAAATATATTATTTACAGCACAAAAACTCTTGAAACTGACTTTCATGAAGTTGATTAACTACACCRAATTTTCAATTACCCTTAAAAATTGCCTTCCTAATTTATCCTTTTCATCTTTGTATTCCCAGGTTGGAGAGAAACTCTGCATGTCTCAATGAGTCTAAAAAAAAAATTGTTAAAAAATATAAGATAAGACAATTTTTTTTTCAGATATCTTTGGAATTTCATTTCATCTTAACTATTTAGGAAAATCAGTGTATATATGTTCYTGTTCTGCAGCAAACAGATTTTTGGCAAAAAAAAATTCTGTGGTATGTCTCTGAGAAGGAGGGATTTCCATTTCATATTTTTTAATAGTTAAAACAGACTAATCATTGAAATGGACACCTGCAGTTAAATATGAAATATTAATTCAACATAGTAATAAATAAAATAACATCATTCTCAGTGGCCCTAATTAGAAATAGAACTCAACAATCTTCTAACACCACTTCTTATGCTTCACTAAAGTGATTCATTTGAAAAACATTTTCATAAAAACAACTGAAGCAATTAACTGGTCTCTATTTACCCACTTCTGAAGCAAAAAGAAAGATACACTCAACACAGAATATATAACCTCTTTTATTTATTCATTTTAAATTAACATAGAAGACACTTATTCTCCCAGTAATCACAGATTTCATGGGAAAATAAGGAAACAAAAGGCAAATCTGCTGACTGCTCACCGTGTCAAAGGGAGCTCAGCTTAATTTTGTTTCTCCTTTACTGTTCCCTTGATTCTGCAGGTAAATTATAGCWATCACCACCCTGTAGTATTTTAGAGCAGGCAGACCTGTTCCCAGAAAAAGTACATCACTCTGGAGGGCTCTTTCTGTATGGCTAAAATGACCCTTCTTGCCCCTGAACCCATCCTCCCATGCTCCCTGTTCTGAAAAAAAGGGGCYAAAGACAGTTGGCGTTAAACAGTTAGTCCTGGTTTTAGACATCTACCCAAGACTCTGAGGAGTTCTAAGTTAACATCTCCTTCTGTTCATCCAAGGACCCAAATTATTTAATTTTTGAAAATTAAATTCAGACTTTCTGCCAGGTTTTGGGGTGTTTTTTCTTTTCATGTTTAAGCATCAAAGCCAAAGTAACAAAAGCACTACAGCAGGTTGTAGTAGTATGCCAACACAGAGCACAGTGGCCATTTTTATTAGCCAGATGCAATTTTATGTTTGCCATAAGATACTTAAATCTTTTAAGGCTTCCTATGTTGGTATTGACAGCGGATTGTGTCCCTTGTGTCTTTCAGCAGAAAAAGTGCCCTGCTGAATGTAGCTGCGGGGGGCTGGTGGGCCAGGTGGAAGTTGCAGTTTTGGTAGAGCAGCGCAGAACATTTTGCAGGTTTGTCATACATTAGTGTCACTTGTCTTTCAGACATCTTTAAAATGCAAGTGCTAAAAGGTCCAATAGACTGTCCTCTGCACTGAAAAGTAAGACACGAACAATTATGAAACGGGTGGAGCTGCACCTAGGCAAGAGAACGTCAGCTTGCAACATATATTTTTAATGGGACTTCTGGAAGTATTTATTTTTTTAGTGCAATATATCATACTACTTAATGATGAACATGAAAGTAGCAAATTATTTAGACAAAGTCAGTATGAATTAAACAGCCTGTGGATTTAAGTTTARTTGGTTTATTCTCCTCTAGATGAAGATACATAGAACAAATTCCAGGGAGTATCCATGCAGACCATTGCTTATGCAGAAATCTCTGCAAGCTTCCCCAGGCAAAAGTATTTAGGGACACCGTAGTTTGTGTCTTCAGACACATGATGATTCAGTAGAATCATTTGTTTCAGATAATTTATTCCYCTTTTTACTGACATACTTTCTCCTGTTCCTGAACCACAGGACCTGTCACGGCTACAAGCTCAGTCACTCCTGTRAAGCAACCCAGCCAGAGGCATGGAGGTACCTAACATCTGGGACAGCAATTGTATGACAAGAGCTGAGGAATTCATGTCATAAGTGTGTTAACAGCGTGAAATTCAGGTTTGTGCCATAGTTACAATCATGGTGTAGCTGGATCTGAGGGCTGTGCCTGTGTCCACACCCAAGGCACTTAGTCATTAACTCCCYGGTTGGTTAAGGAACTCCCCATCAAACGATTCAGGTTGAAGCTGGAGGTTTTGATGGTATGATACGACAGGACTGGTTTTGCTGGTACAACAGTTTGAAGTAATAAAAACATTAGAAGTCAAACACAGTTATTAAATAACTAAGTTGAAGTATACATCTTAGCAGAAAGAATAGGGCTGCTTCTGGCTTGTGGAAGAGTCCTATCAAGCTCACTTCCTGCACCTGGAGAAAGGAAAATGGCTTTTGAGCAGTAAGTGTTTCCTGAACAGCCCAAATCCTTCCCCTTTGTGCCATCACCCAGAAAGCCACTCAGATCTGCACCAAGCAGAGTGCAGATGAGTGGTGGAGAATGGTTGCAAACAGTTGTTTCTACAAGAAGGGGAGTCACCAAAACTTTTTTAAAACATTTCRTCCTGGTTGGCCTAAAAAGAGAACACCTCTGCAGTCTGTCTCCAAAAATTATTGCATCCCCCTGTTCACTTCTAGCACTTTGAAGACTTTCTTTGCAACTAAAACAAAAYGTGGATTTTTGGAATATTTTTCTCCAACAGGCAGTAGTTCAGTAGTAAATTCTGCAAACTAACTTCAGGGAACTTGGGGATCTGCTTGTCATTACTGCTTCACACTGAAGAAATGAAATCGGAGACAGAAGTTATGGTCATRTTATAAAAACAGAAGTGCTGAGAAATAAAGTAAATAATGCCTCACCGAGCTTTCAGGAATGCTACCAGAATATAATTGGTGCCCATGCCAGCCATGTAGGCATACATGATATGGAAGTTACGGAATGGCAGAAGAAAAAACTGCTCTGCTTATGTAGTTTAACTCAAATCAGGATCAAAATTATTTATTGATTTTTTTGACCAACACATAATTACATGGCAATCACAGAGCTAAACATTCAGGATCAATATCAGCAATATGACATATAAATGACATTACTAAACACTTAACAGCAGGTAATAAAAACCTACAAATTTCTAAAGACTCTTTTATAACTATTTCCAAAAAGTTCTAAGTATGTGCACACACGCGCAGTCATTCACACACTCACACAGATCCACCCCCTTGCCATATGTGCTACCAACAAACATCCCCTCTCCTAGCACTGCAGGTTCCCCTTCTTGCAGACCCTCTGTGGGAGGTGCGGGTGCTCCAACTTCACGTGTACCCCTGCTGCTCCACACATCCCACTGACCCACACGCTGGTGACAAATACCACCAAGAGTTACAGCTCCACACTGGAGGTGGGTCCCTGCGTGCTTCCCCTGTGTTGTCAAYCCACAGGCTGGGTGCCGGTATCTCACAGTGTCTGGCGGGGAGAGTTGTTTGTGAGGCATAAACATAGTCCTGGGAGAGTTGCTGGAGGGGTGACTTCTGGTGGTGTCAAACCCAGGCTTACTGCTGTCTGTTACCCTCTTCTCAATCCTAGGTAKCTCCCTGCATCGTATATTTTCCATCCTTTATTTTATGCCTTTTCAAGCTGACTCCTTCTTTCATCTAAAGTCTCTTGGTCATGCTCTGSATACTGCTTAATTTGGCTAATCATCATYTTAAGCAAACTTTGTTATTGTTAATTTGGCCTTGATCATCATCAGTGTTTGGGCAAGCATCCTCTCAGAGAAGAGAGTTTTGGATATTGTGGTCACATACACTGTTGGTACTCACATTCCTCCTGAGTTATCCGGTTCATGTTACCAAGAAGAGGTGTACTGGGTTTACATGGCAAGGTTTTGGTAGTGGGGGGGAGCTGCAGGGGTACCTTCTGTGAGAAGATGTCACAAGCGTCCCCCCATGTCCAACAGAGCCAGTTCCAGTCAGCTCCAGGATGAACCTGCCTCTGGCCAATGCTGAGTGAAAACTGTTGCTGGCCCTCGCCTTCCCTTGGCAGTCCCTTCACAGCTGCCCCAGGGAGAGGAGCCCACGCTGGAGCAAATTTTCTGGCAGGGCTTGTGACCCACGCTGGAGCAGTCCATTCCTGAAAGACTGCACCCTGTGGAAAGGACCCAAACCGGAGCAGTTTGTGAAGAACTGCAGCCTGTGGGAAGGATCCACTTGGAGAAGTTCTTGGAGGACTGTCTCCCATGTGTGGGACCCAATGCTGGAGGAGGGGAAAAGCATGAGGAGGAAGGAGTGGCAGAGACAACACGTGATGAACTGACCGCAACCCCTATTCCCCATTCCCCATTCCCCTGCGCTGCTGGGGGTAGGAGGTATAAAAATTGGGAGTGAAGCTGAACTTGGGAAGAAGGGCAGGGTGGGGGCAAGGTGTTTTTATATTTGTTGTTATTTCTCATTATCCTACTACTTTGTTAATTGGTAATAAAYTAATTTCCCCRAGTCGAGTCAGTTTTGCCCATGAGGGGTAACTGGTGAGTGATCTCCCTGTCCTTATCTCAACCCACGAGCCTTTTGTCATATTTTCTCTCTCCTGTCCAGCTGAGAAGGGGGAATGATAAAGCAGCTTCGTGGGCACCTGACATCCAGCCAAGGTCAGCCCAACACAGGAAGCCATGTAGATTGCCCAAAAATAGAAAATGGAGAGACATGTGGAAACAGTAGAAATTTTATCAATGACTTTTTCAACTTTACACAAATGGATAACATCTTTTCAAAATGTTATTCACCTGAATGATGAGAGTTTGGAGTTCTTGCTCTGGCAGAGCTCCATCAACTTCACTTTACCCATGTGGCGCATCTTGTTAATTCTGACACCTTCTACATCCTTAAAGTCAAATATGATGTTCCAGGTGGGTTGCATGACAGTGGTGTAATCTGGCATTATTTCTGCCTTCCATCATGATATGACTTTAACATATGCAACACAAAAACCATATTGGTACTTTTTCTTTYGTCTGGCACACTGCCTTATTGATGCAGATTTAATTTGTTACCTTTTATGAATTCTACTTTTCTTTCATGTCTCCCACATCGACACTGAATCTCTGAAGTTTTGAAATAATTCTTCCTTAGGTGTATTATCCTGACATTTTGAAAGATCAGTCTCATTGTGTTACTCTTTCCTGSCTCCCAATATTGCTGAGGCCATTTGCATTTCTCTTCCTTGCCCTTAGTTTTGCTTTGCATGTGAGTGACCAAGGACCACAGTGTTCACCTAATAGATAGATGTAACATTTTACAGGTGCAGGTGGCATATTCATCTTCACCTTCACTGAGCTTTTTTTGGATGCCTTCTCAAAATCCTTTCTGAACTTAATCCTACCAGTAATGTTGTTGCATCTTAAGAACAGCTAACTCAATTGTACGAAATGTAGTCCTTTATCAACAAATTTGTTTTTTCTTACGGTTAACAGTTSACATATATGAAGTTTTCGTATGTTCAGCAAAACGTATGTTCTGCTTTTCAGTTATAAAATCAATTCATTTGCTAATAAAATAACAAGTTATTACATGTAGACACTCTTATACCTATACTGAACCCTTAAAATCAATCCTATCTTCTGACTGAGGCGAAATAAAATTCACATAAATTTTCACTGTTTATGGTACTGAAAAGCTTATTTTTCAGTAGGGAAATTTTCACTGAGGAAAAGGGAATGCAACTATTATACATGAGTTCAGCCAACAATACTAAGTAGTCTGTCTTTTGAAAATGAAAAGGCACSAAAAGAAAAGGAACTCACTTAACTAGGTTATTACGGCAGAGCATGTAGGCAAAAATTTATCTGCCAGTAGGCTAGGATTTTGTGGCTGTGCTCTTAGAAAAGATTCCAGCAAGATCATGGATGAGATGGCAGGTGGAAGAATTATCATGAATAAAACAGAACCAGCAGCAATAGAGAAGCTGAGCAGCTGTGCTTAGGTACTTGATACTGTTGCTATCTCACGGCAAGATTAATTCCATGGGCAKCTCATTGAAATGCTTTTAGCTGACTGGCTGGATTTTCCCCTAGATTTGTCTGATAAGTGATTTTCCTTCCTAGAGATGTATTTCCAGTTTATCGTTGTAAATTTAGGATAATGGCTTAGTACAGGCTTAACAAAAATCAGTAACAGTTGCTCAAAAGAAAAAACTAAAGTTACATTCCCCTTCTTTTGGAGGTGCTGGAAGTACTGTAGTAGAATCTAGTCTTTCCAAATTTCCTGTGTGTCTGTACAGTGCATTTTTCTTTTTCCTTGTAGTTACCATTCCTTCTTGTTCTCAGATGCCTTCACAGAAGACTACAAAGAACCTTTGTTGGGTTATTTCTGTTTCTCAGTCTGTCTCATCTACTGCTATATAAAAATAAACTCTTTGAAGGATAGCCTGGTGSTAACATGGTAAGTCTTTCAGTTTCTGTTAATATGTACATTGTAAATCCCTTGTCAGCAAATTGGATGCTAATGGAAGCAAAGGAAAATCCRCATCTGTGTGGCTAAATTCCTAACAAAGGCAAATCCAACCAGTGGACTACACTTAATTTTGGTATGAGCTGAAGACTGAGTTTACTGTTTTGCTAGGAAACACATGTTAGTGCTTCATCATGAGTTCCTTTTACCCAGGGGTGTGAGAGAGTGGGATTCTTGTAAGTAGCAGCAGATGGCACTTCTGACTATTTTAAAGCACTCATATTAACAGATGCAATTGAGAAAAACTGCGTGGACTTCACTTTTTTTTGGTGATGTGTAATTTTGGAGAGTTTTGTCAGCTGATTTTGTCATACTGTGAGAAACAGTAATTACGATTGTTGGTTATTTCCAGCTATAAGGTGGTCCCTTTGCTCAATTCTGATACTATGAAAACAGCTACAAAGTAAGGACAAGCAATTCTGGACTTCTTTAAGGAATGTCTTAAGTTGCTGTGCTGTGTCAAGGAGACCAGAGGAAGGCACACAGATTCAAATTTCTTCTTTTGCTCCTCCCCTTGACAGTCCAAATTTATCACTTCTTAGGGTTTTCACCAGTAAATATTGTGTCAAAATGTATTAATCCAACATCTCTTTCCATCTCAGGCTGATCTGTGACTATAAGTGTTTCAGAAAATGTCTTTTGTAGGAAGGAATTTAGGAAGATGGTCCACTGTTCATGAAAATGTTAATGCAAAATGGTTCAAGGGTCTTAGCTGTGAAGAGGCCCATAAAAGGCTGAAAAAAAGAAAATGTTAATGAAACATCATGAATTTTCTCCTCTGAAAAAAAAATCAAGGCAAAATTTTAATTTCAGATTAGATAAAGCATTTTCAATCCAAAGTGCAGCTCACATTATTATTATTWTTGTTGTTATTATTTTAATCAGTCACCTGCAATGTACTTTGTCCCGGTACAAAGCTACACTGCCCTAAGATTAGTCCAAGGAATGCGCTGAGGCTTTAAGACTTAGTTGTTCTTGCTTCCTGTCTTGCTATATTAGGTTTGCAAAGAAGAACTGACAGCTTGTTAATACATGACTAAGAGCACGCTCCTTTCTTCTAGCTTACTCACTTGCAGGGGATAGCAAACACTGTGCCCCAGAAAGCACAGGTCAGATCATGTAACATATGTCTGCGTACACTTGGGAGAAGGAAAGCAACACACATAGCTCTCTCAGGAATATAAGCAAGCATTTCATGTTGCATTAGTCTCCTTGATTTTATTCTCACYTTCTCCAAGAGAAACAGACTTTGATACTCTACCTGTACTGACTTACAGTAGAGGTACTATAAAGGGCCCAGGGGAACCTCATGAGGTTCAACAAGGCCAAGTGCAAGGTCCTGCACCTGGGTCGGGGCAACCCC
>JASVER010000143.1:1199277-1221719 GCA_030449065.1 Oceanodroma leucorhoa | reverse complement strand
GCTGCTTCTCTCATCCTGTCCAGAACGCKCTCTACTATCTGCAAAATTTGCCAACGGAGCTGCAAAGCTGTGACCCAGATCTGCCCAGATAAACTCTGCCAGAGGAAAACAGAAATTTACTATTACTTTTTCTCAGAGTGCTCTTTATTACTGAGAACGGRAAGCTTTTATTCCATCCCTTTTCTTTAACCCCTGTTCTGCTAGTTGCTGATCTTAGATTACAAATTGTAAGACCTGAGAAGAACACTAAGGAAGTACTCCATGTGGGAATTAATTCCTCTTAAGAGGGAGGGCAGATCTCYACCTGTTTCCCTCTCAAAATCTCTAATGGCTCTGAGGTCTCCTGAAAAAAAGTGGATTTTTTCATCAAGATAGTCTTGTTATGTGCAGCAGCAGCTAGAGAAAAGTAGTCTCTACATAATTAAGATGCTTTGCTTTGGGACCATCTCTGTGACATAAATCTTTGCATAGAGGTTCCAGGAGAAGTTTCCTTTTGTATCCCTTTTTATAAAGTTCAACTATTCTTCCCCCATTATCACTATCCCCTTCGTTATGTTTTACTGCAAGAGTATCTTTTGAAACAGGTCCTAAAATTTTTGTTAGGGATGGGTTTTACTGTTGAATTGCAGATTATGTCACGTGCAAGCTCTGCATCACCAAAGCGAAATCAAATCCATTCCAGAGAAGACAAGTCACTTTTTGAACCTGTTAGCATGGATAGCTTATCTGCAAGGTGGAAAGATGAATTTGTTTACTCTCCTAAAGTTTTTTCATGGGCACAACCTGGCTATGATTAGTTAGCTAAGTACTCCTTTGAGCTGATGCACAATCTTTTTTATTTTGCAGCATGCAACGGTTATTTGTGCATGTCCTAATTCTGTCCAAATTACTTCAGGCTACTAATCTCTGCCTTCATTTAAACTCTTACATGTTTGTTTTTCAATTAGCTGTTATTGTATTTAGACGCCTTGCACTGGCATCTGTCTTTCCCTTTTAGGGTGTTTTAGATCCTAGATTTTCCTCCAAGGTATCAGTTTCCTTTGTGCATACTGACAGAGTCTGGTTTCTCATTCCTTATGAAGCATTTCCTTTGTTTCCAATGTTAGTCTAAGTACCTTCTGTCAGGTTTTTTGATCTTTTCCAGCTTTATATAGTCTTCATATAATATCTTAAAAAGAAAAGCTCCAAGTATTCCAAATGAGGCTTTGTTATTGCTCTATATGTGAGTATTTAACTTCTGATTTATAAATCTCACTTCTAGAGACRTAATACATGCCAAGACATGCCAAGACTTTGTTTACCTTCTTGCTGCTACCAGACATTGTGCAGATGGCTAATGCATTATCCTTAATCACTCTCAGTTCTTGCTACTGCTCTGTTTTGTAGATGAGTATTCTTATTTGTGCTGTAAAATTTGCATCATGTGGTTCTGGTCTCCACCTCCACTTTTCCTTACACAAGGAAYAATCACATCCTATTGAATCAGACTGGAATTTAGGACCATGGCATAGGGATGCTTTGCAGGATGGTKGCTTCCTTAGAACTGCAAGAAAAAACGCAAATGCTGTTTCTGCATTTTATACTCTCTTTTTTTCCCCCTTTTTTCATTCGGGGAAATACAATGAGTCACTCCAGCTGATGACTCAGAAATCAAGTGGCTAGAGATGTTTGGGAATGTATTCTATATCCAGTAATATAGAATATAGATATTTTATAGCTAATAACAGGCCTTAKTAGACCAAGTAGTGCCAGAGGCCAGAAGTCGACAGTATATTTACAAGCCCAAAAGCTGGTTGACAGAATGTGCTGAATAAAGAAGCCCCGCTGCAGTGCCTGTGTTCGTGCCCAGTATAGCATTCTGTGTCCTGTATGGTTTAACACTAAATTTCTATACACAGGAGCTATCAGAACACCTTTTTTCCCCTCCCCACAACATATTTTCTTACATAGAAGGATATCAGCCATGGATTTAAGTAATACTCGTACAAGCTGAACTCTGAACTTGAGCTCCCTGAATACTGTGTTAAAGAGCCCTGTGAGCAGCCTTGTAGCCACTGTAGCCATGACAGAACTGAGTGACTGTTTGTTATTTGTGTGCCTAAAATAATTCCAAAATTCCAGTTCCCGAACTCATTTGCTTGTCAGTGTGGTTTCAGTCCCTCTGACTGAGGGGGTAGGTGGGAAACAAGAGCAGCTCAAGCACAAAAAGGGAAAATAAGTGAATCTTCCTGTTTAAATRGCAGCCTGCTAAGCTGTACCTCCCTTTCTGAAGCACCAACATCACCAGAAGAAATCTTCATTTCCACTTGAGTTCAGAAGGAACAAAACAAACCATTTAGGAACAGCATGTGAATTGGCTGAGCTGTTAGGTCACAAAAAGTGTTCTGTTTGCAAAACATCCATTCAGAACCTCATTACTCCAAATGAGCTCCACCTGCACTCCATTATCACAGCTTTTTTTCTTTTCTTTATTTTTATTTTTTTTTAAGTGTAGGAAAATTTCACCTTGTGTAGAATGAAGCCTGTGAAACTGTAGGCAACAGTGTTAGATGGGCAAGTTTAAATTAAAGTTTAGCTTGGTGGATGAAACATGTAGTTGAGAGTAAAAAAGCTGTACATAAAATACTGACTGCATCATTATAAGTAATAGGGTCAGAGGCACATTTGCTGTCTAAGTGTCTTCTGACCTTGCTCAGCTCTCAGGCTATAGAGACTTTCATAAGTGGAATACGTTATTCAAGTTTTTGCCAGGAAACAAAAATACTTTCTCTATTTCATGAGAAACTGATTCCTTTCCTCTGATTCCTTAAATAAAGCAAAGGACAATGAACAGGGACACTGAAGATAAAGACAGGAACCCCAAGGGGCAAATATAACTTCCTGTTTGAGCAAGTCATTGTTATCCTAGAAATTTTGAACTGTAGAAGATTGATATTTTTAATTTCAACAAATAGTTAATTAACAAAAATTGTCAGCTTTCCTCTCATCCCACCTCATTTTCCAAACACTTGTAGAAATGCTTAAGACACTTGTGAGAGTCTGAAAGCATYTTCATTATGCCCTGACCTCTGATTCTGTGTTTTCCAACCAGCTTTTCTTCCAACCAGCCACCCAAACCCAAAGGACTGTTTTAATGTACTACCTGGAGAATATTCTTGTCTTTCAACTTTCCACTTATTTCTTACCCCTAGGAAGTTTGTCCTTTCACTAGGCCTTGCCTGTTGCAGTGTTTTACTCCTACTCATTTATGCCTGTTTACAAATAAGTTTTCTATTTTCATGAAAACAAAGTCAGTCATGACAGTCTCTAAGGGTTCAAAGCAGTAGCACCTACTTAAGCAAGACTTAAGCATTGCTTCTTCTGGAGAGTTTTTCAATGCATTATCATGTTTTCTTTAAGATTTTCAAGAAATGCCATTTGATATTTTTGTATTCCACTTGAAYCATCAGAACCAATTTCAGTTTCACATCCAATGACAAGGTCATTCATTCCCTTTGAACAATTATCCCATATAACCCTCCAAACTATGCATGAAGCACTGTACCCTGAAAAAGTGAGGTATCCTGATTTTGTTCAGCACTTAGATGAAACCAAGACCTCTAAGGGGGTAAAGGGAAAAGTAAATAGTTAACAGGCTAGTAGGTCACACAGATTGCAAATGAGACCCATGTCTCTGTTATACCTGATTAAGACTACAGGCTTAAATATAATTTCATATAGCCCCGATGACTATCCAGATACCAAGCTATTAATTATTCTCTGATCATGAAGTCATACAGGGATGCTCTCCAAGATCTTTCATTCTGCCAGTTTAGTCAGAGCCAGTACATTCCCACTGAGAGATTTCAGTCTTGGATAAATAAACATTTTATAGAAACCAGCATCGCCATGCTGACAGAGGATTCCTGTGCAGCTCAACTTGAATGTAATCACTCCCGAAGGGCTTGCATAGGTGAGGGAAAGAGACTTCTCTCAGAGAAGATCTACAGGCATTGGCTAGTCAGTTTACTGAGAACTTTTGATTATTAGCGAAAATATTTGAATTGTTTTCCTTAAACCTGGAGTCATACCCAGTTTTTAGAATCGCTCAGTGCAGCAGAAATTAAAATTATGTTCAGCCAAATACAGCTTTCCCTATACTTTACTAATAAGATTTTTACCCTAGTCTGTCTGAACCACTTATATTACATATGCAGAAATTCATTAATACAGGTTAGCTTTAAACCTGCCAATCAATGCAAATGATATCAAATGATATACGGTGGTTTATATATTTGGATTATTGCCACCACCAAATGAAAAAATATTCTACTTCAAAGCAGAGGTGACCCATGGCATAGAATAATAGAAAAAGAGCCAAAGGGTTTATTAAATTTGACACCTAATCTTTCCATCAAGCTTATAAAAATAAGACTGTTCTGCAGTAGTGGCCTAGAGCATTAAAGAAGCACTTTTGCAAGATGTAGTGTTCTGAGCCACTGCTGTAAAAATACTGTTTTAATATAAATGCTGAGAAGCTAGTTCTTATTTATTTTGCCATACAATCACACAGTTATCATGGATCATGCTGAAAAGYTGTTGCACTTAAGAATATGAAGCATTGTCATAAGTCTGGGAAGATGGCTAAAAACATAATTAGAAGGTACTTCACCTGAAAAGAAGAGGCTGGTGTTGTGGCATTAAGCATTGTGTCACTGACTTAAAACATTGTAACAATAAAAGATACGACCTTCCAAAGTGCCAAGCTCATTAGCCTCGTAATAGTGGCTTGATTGTTTAACGGCTATACAAAGTGCAAAACAAGAGTACYATGTACTCAACTCACCCACTCAAAGGTTCTAGAAATATGTTTAACAACAAGAAATATGTTTAACATCAAGAACAATCCATAACATCCATGGTTATGGATTCCTCTCTGCAATAATGTAGTTGTGGAGAATAAAAGTCTAACCTAAACCCTGTTACCTTAGAATCAGGATGTGTATTGCCCCTTCTAGCATGGTGTTACTCTTGCGTGATGAGCCTAATCACAGCAGTTCCTGCTGCTTAGCTTGGTTGAATTACCTGACAGGAAAGGAAAAATGCACATTGGCTGGGCAGTGGTCTGTACTCCTTTTCAAAGGCATCACTCACACTAAGATTCCACCCCAAGAGCAGTCCTAGGAAGTCTGTTCCCTTTTTGAAACTCAGACCACTGATGAAACCTTAAAAATCAAAATATTGTTGTACGCACAAAGAAAAACTGCCTTTAAGACACTAAGTTCCGGTTTTAGTCACATTAATCTTTTAACTGCCTAATAGCCCAAATTTTCTACTTGCTACAGAAAAACCTCATTAGTAATGCAATAAAAATTATTATACAGAAAAAGATGTTCCTAGTATCTACTGCTTTGCTTTAGCGCTATGTTTAGCCTTCCAATGTTCGTCTGTATGCCAAGGTTGACAGCTCTGGTCTTCCTCAAGGGTTTGGGAAGGGGAGGTTTATCAGGTGCAGTTATCATCCTGAGATATTTTCTGGGAAGATTATGATGCCTATGGTGAAGGTTTCGTTCTCCTCAGTCTTGGGATCTGCTTGAGGCTTTTACTAGTAATGGTCTTTTTTTTTACTAGTAATGGTAAAAGTCATATCTATTGGGTTACAAACTGGTGAATAAGCTTAACTATCTAGTTTCAACTCATAATACTTTTATGAAAAGCTGAGCTTTCACCATACTGTTCAGCGCACTGATCCCATGCTAATCTAAATGTTTTAGTGAATTTAAATTGGTGTGTTTTTCAAGATTTTAATTTCAGTACCTCAAGTGGACCAGATGCTTAGTTGGTTTAATCCATGTGCTTCTGTCAAAGTCAATTAATTTGATATAATACCAGTGCAGGATTGTATCCACTACACTTTTATCAACTTGTGATCAGGAGAAAAACCTCAACTATTTTTGCTGAGGATGGAGATAAGACATTCATTTCAAAGGCTTTCTATTTTTAACCGTGGCTCTCTTATTTTCTTCCCTCTTCATGGCTGAATTTTATGAGCTGCTGGATCTGTCAGCTTAAATGACAAATTTCTAACTTAACCTCTGTTAATTTCTTGAGATAGCTGAATGTATAAAATAATGCATGTTAAGTACACAAATTTCTTTTTCTACCATTCTAATTTCTTTTTCTACCATTCCTGTAGCATGTATGTCCTATATATTAATTTTCATACACTTTAACGATTATTGCATGACCTTAATGTTGACATCTAATAGAGAATTTGTTTACTTAGATTCCTTCCAAAACTCTTCATTTTAATTGACAATTTACACTCCTTAACACTTCACAGATAAATTGGGTTTTTCTAAATAAACAAACAGCTGCTTTTCATGTGGAACTGTTGATAGCAGAGATAAGGGTTTAGGTGACTTTGTCCATTGTACTCRGCAAAAATGTCTTCCTGGTAGTAGCTGAACTCTTTTTCTCCAGCAGCAGRCTGCAACACAAACACATGTTTTAGCCTTGATACCATGAAGATGCCCCATTAATTCTAAAGCAACTACCATGAAAGGAAAGTCAAGTAAAGACATAGTTGTATCAGTCAAAGATGTAACTGTAGTGCCTGGAACAACAAAAAAAAAAATTGTCTATCTTATGTTTCTAATACTTCCTTTGAGAAACTATAACATAAATTAAATTATTGCATTCTTATTCTGTTAATACGGATATTAACAGGTCTATACAGGTATATACAGCTCTACCTGGTTTAGAAAAGTAGCACAAATATTTCAGATCAGAAGGGTAGTAGTAACTGAGTAGTTACACTGAAGTAGTAGCTGAAGATGGGAACTATTATTGTTTGTGACACTTTTACTTCTTTTCTTTTACAGTAAGTATTTCCTATACAGTTGGCTCCCCACAAGAAGCCTCAGTTTCTACTCTGCTGTCCCATTTACCCCAACGCAACTAATCCTAATGAACAACGTGGTCATGGCAAAAATGTTTGGATGAGAAACTTGGAAAAAATTATCCTAAGCTTATTCAGGATGGGCAGATCGTTCTTATAGTGCAGCACAGGGAATACTACAAGATTACTGGAGGGTATTATTTGTCGTTACATCAATAAAGAGGAGAAAAAATAATTGTAGTGTTGAAATTGATCTAACCAACTAGTTTGAAAAATATATTTATGTTACAAACAGTACTGTGGCTTTAACCTTATTGAAGTTCAGTGTAATGCAATGTACAGGCTCCATTACATGTTCTGAACTCTGGGCTATGAAACTGTCTACAGCAAAAGCAACAGACTGAAGAAAATGGGGAACAGCATGCTTATATGCTTTTACTTAAGGATCAAATCCTTTCTGGAGATGAGAAGTTAAGTGGTTAAAACATTTCCACAACTTCCAGAAAATGTCACTGTGACTAGAAAGATGATATTGCTGTTTAAAAAAAAAAAAAAAAAAAAGGTTTTGGAGAACACATTTATTTAAAAAATACAGAGAGTGAAATTAAAATGATGAGTGTCATGGTAACTCTATCCTGTCATTTTGGTTTGTTCCTTGTTTTTTTCCAAGACCCCCAGTCTCCTGACTGTCAATGCTGCTTGCCTGCTGTTCACTGCCTGCTGTTCATTGCCTGCTGCCTTGCAGAGAGAATTCTTCTGTAAAATCCTACCAGAAGGAACCTGGATATAACTGACCCAGGTCTGAGCCAGGTGAGTGCAAACTGTACCAACCATACCAGCCTTGTTTCCCACAACCCAGGATACCACCACAAACACTATCATGATGACTATGTACATGTCTTTGTGCCACATTCCGTTAGCTCACATACCTGCTGAGTGTCATGCTATTCAATGTCGTTCTCATGAACTGTGGCACTGGCTTCTTATAGTATCAGGTACTTTGAATTGAGAAACCTCAAAATAACAGCACGTTATAACCAAAGCAGGGTCTTCAGGGAAACTCTAGCTAAAAGTTACGGACCATGCAGTCATGAGAGGTCAAATTTTTGGCAGTGCAAATAAGACAGTGAGACCGCAAAGACAGGTAAACAAGACATGCTATTAATCTCCAGTCTTATCATTATCTGGAATATCATTGAAATGGAGATTCTAAAAGACCAAAACTTGTTCCAGAGCAGGGCTGCTTTCTGAATCGTGTTTGAGCAATCCCAGTGAAAAACTAACAAAAAGCAGAGTAAAGAGCAAAAGTGATGACCATCTGACTCATAGGTTTTTCTCTCTGAAGATTTTCACATATATTGTGTATTATATACACTCAGTATAACACTGGAAAGCACAAAGTAGATGAAGATGTAGGACCCCTTTCTGTGAATTGCRATGTTCTCTCAGAGCATCAGATGGCTTCCAGCCATTAGATGCCTATCAGTAATACTAGACCTCTTAATGAAACAGGACTAGTTTTAAGTTTCTTTGTAGAAACCAGCTCAGCACGTCTGAACAACCCTTATAAAGCCTCTGAGGGTCTGCACCTCTCCATTACAATTTCTGTATGGTATACTGCTAGTCCTAAAGTAATTGCTCCACATAATCCAAAAACATGTTGGAAGACTGAATGCCAGCTTCCACACAACATGGAAAGGTGATAAGGACATTATGATTGATTGTGAAAAAGCCAGAGGTAAATCAAGCACAGACAAGACTGACAGCAAACTCTTGGATTTGTCTGTCAATATAGGATTCTTACACATACAGAAATGTAGAAAACCAAAGACTTGGGAGAAAATAATGAGACTTGTGGTTGGTTGGTGGCACTTATTTTATGAACTTGTCAGGGTTTCAAAGGTTAGGTTTCTCCAATCAGTGTGCTTACTGTGCCTCCCAGGACTGGAATTTCTGAGGGTCACATGCTSTCAGTTCATACCATTTTTGCTGACATCTAGATTCAATTAATAGGTGCCCTAACTGCTTTTTATGCTTTAACTAAATAAAATAAAGGACTAGCATTTGAATTCAAAACAAGAGCGTGCTTTTAAAGTGAATCTGGTCATCATGGTCACTTGCTGCACTTTGGTTTTCACTGTGGAGCAATCTTGGACCTCCCAAACTCAAATCCTTATTAATAAAATTAAACCAAGACACTCATTGTAAGTGTTAGACAGTCAGTCCATAGCTCTAGCCTGTCTAACGTAACCGTATCCCTCTTCCTGAACCACACATGGCGAGGCTTTCAGGTCCTTAACGCTAACTTTCGTTCTACAGATCCACTCTGGTTGCACTGCACCTTTTGGCAATACAGATATAGGACTTTCCAACCCTAAATGGGGCATTCGTTTGGGATTCGGATGTCTCCAAACCACGAGTCCAACAACGACTACTCAAGGGATGTTGGAAGACAGGTTTAATGCCTTTGCTGACTACAATCTGTSAGTCACCAGCATGATTTTGCCCTATATAACTGAAAGCAGTATGTACAGTATCTCTAAATCTTGAGCCTGCACTTGAAGCTCAGAATTATTTGCCATTTTGTGGTTCTATTCAGATCCAGGTTGCCACAGAGAATTATGGCCCCAGCCCCTCAAATGGAGCGAAGCAGCACCACATGCTGTTTAAGAACCATCATATCGAACAAAGCTTGTGCTCTTCYGAGTCCAAACTCCGTGTCAAGACAGAGACCATCTGGTCTTTCCCTTGGACCAACAGTTCCCAAACTAGAAATCATACTTCTGGAAGTGTGACTGCAAATGGTGTTATGAATCCAACCACAAAGATAATTTGAGAACTGCTGTCTTAAATATCGCTTAATATGCTGCTTACATGAAATGTGAAAAATGTGAATTAATATAGGCATTATTMAGACGGTTCTAAACCCCTCAAAGACAGTCCCCTTGGTGTAGAAGGAAATTTGCCGAGGTCAAGGCATAATTTTCCACTTTGTATTGMCAGTGTATACCAAAGCAGACAGTCCACTGTATGGGTACAAGACTCTGTAGTTTTCTCCTCTGTTTTGAAACCTTTATTTGTTGGTAGTGTTTTGTTTTTTTTTGTTTGTTTGTTTGTTTTTTTAAGTAGGAAGTGGAAGTTACTCTCCAGTCTGAAATTGAAACAATTTTAACTACCACGTCCCCAAACCCCTAAACTACCCACTATGCTGTGATTTGCATACAGAGGGAAAATACTAGATTTTCATGTCATGTACTCTCTGGTGCACCTCCCTCTCTCAAAAGCAGACTGGGAAAGAAATTGAAACTTCTTCGCATCTTTTTCAGTATACCACGCTGCAATACGTTTGTACATTTTTACTGTATCTATCTGCCCTCGGAGTATTTGGTCCTTTATCCTTATTGTAATTGCCTTGTTATTTCCTTGTAGTTTCACTGTACTTTGGCACTGGACAGAAATTATCTTGTGCTCTTATGCTGATCTTTCTTTCATAAGGATTTCAGAAAAGAGGCAAATTAACAAAGCTGATAAAGTCTTAGGGAAAATTCTATTGTGCCTCCTATAGTGAGAGCTGAAGAAGCTGGCGTACTAAGAAGAGGATCTCTTCTCTCTTGATTTTGTATTTAGTCCCTTGCCTACCTTGACAACTTATGGAATGTGCTTGCCAACTTTTTTTTCCCTAATAATATCTTTAAAATAAACTAGAACAGACTCTCTTTCATTTACGTATAGATTTTGGCCATAGCTCAGGAAAGCACTCAGGCATATTTTTGGATCCATTTCTCTTCAAGACAGCATATARGCACCTGAGCAAAGTTAAACACACAGGTAAGTGTTATGAGGAGCATTAGGTAAACTCAAAATCTGAACTGTAAGTTCATCTGGAAAGTCAATTCCCCTTTTGTTTTCCTCTTCCTTCAAAGAAAAGGCATAGGCAAAGCTGCCTGTCAGCGACGCTAATGGTGCCTCTGTGAAAATGTATTTAAGGGCAAAAATGCTGGACAGGCAGAGGAGTGAGGGGAAAAAAGAGTGAGAAACAGCCCTGCAGACACCAAGGTCAGTGAAGAAGGAGCAGGAGGAGGTGCTCCAGGAGCCGGAGCTGAGATTCCCTTGCAAGCTCGTGGAGAAGACCATGRTGGAGCAGGGCAAAAGCGTGCGGAGGAAGGAGCAGCAGAGAGGAACTGTTATGGACYGACCCTAACCCCC
Source organism: Oceanodroma leucorhoa (assembly GCA_030449065.1). NCBI lineage: Eukaryota > Metazoa > Chordata > Aves > Procellariiformes > Oceanodroma > Oceanodroma leucorhoa. The sequence goes on along the minus strand of JASVER010000143.1, from coordinate 1,210,633 downwards.
ATKACCCATCCTCCTTTGCTGCTCAGAGGYGGGGGAGGAGGTAGAGGAGCTGGGAATGAAGCAGTGAAGTTAAGTCTGGGCAAAAGCAGGGGGAGAAGGTGCTATTTTAATTTTCTGTCTTTGTTTCTGTTTTCCCAATCCATTTTAACCAGCAATAAATTMAATTAATTTTCCCCAAGGTTTGTATGTTTGGACCATGACAGTAACTGGTAAGTGATCTCCCTGTCCTTATCTCAACCCATGTGCTTTTTCATCTTATTTTGTCTGCCTGTCGTGTTGAGGGGGGGGAACGAAAGAGTGACTGGGTGGGCATCTGGCAGCCAGCCAAGGTCAATCCACTACAAGTATAAATTATTTCTATCATAGGAGGTACACGGAGCACTTTATTCATGGTTCATGTACAATTTCTACCAGCTTCAATGGTTAAGAGTTAGATCATTGTGAATGTACTTAGAAATCTTACCTTTATGATGATACATTATCAAAAGAAGTTTTAAAGAAACTTTTCTCAAGCTACTTAGAGACTGAAGTTTAAGTATTTGTGGTTGTTGAGGAGAAGGCGAGCTTATATACTTACGTCCGGGAAAGGTTTYCTGTGACCAAAATAAGACTGTATTTAAGACTGGCCAGAGATATCAGTCATTGTAGTGACATGTTTTGGGAGAGGATTCTTTAAATAATACTGAAGAGTGTCTCAGTAGGACAGGAATAACTTTGGGTGGAGAAGTAGATTTTCATGAAGAAGCTAGTAGCATCACTCTGCATGTCCATTAGCTAACTTGAATGAAAAATCCTATAGAAAACTTGTTAGGATAATGGTTTTAATTTTCCAGCACTGCAAGATGTTGCAGGTGATGATACAGTAATTACTGTGCAACGAGCACATTAAGAAACAGCATAACTTAAAATGACTTCATTGTTCCGATTGCTGATTTGAGAATGGAAAATACTCCCAGTACTATTATAAACAGTGGATACATTGGCAAACTCTTCTGCAGAAGAGTTGTTCTTTGCTGCTTGCCAACTTTACAGCCCTACAGGAAGAGAAATTGTTTAACTAAGCCACTGTAAAGTGCACCACAATTACCTATGACAAGCATAAAATATTACTTTATTTATTAGGCACTTTTTTTTCAACTGTTACATATGGTACCTTGCAGAATAGGATCATTTACATGCAAGCATATAAGATGAACGAAATGTAGTGCTGAAAGAATGGGACGTTAAAAAAATATATGAAAGACATTTATCTTGCATTTCTGTGGAAACATTTAACAGCTGAAAAAACCCTAAGATCTGGTGACCATCAGTACATGTTGCTGAGTTCATTTGTGCACAGACTTCTAAAATGAAAGGGGCTTGTTTTAGAAGAATGAGGGAGGCATTTTGGAAGAACTGGAAGATTTGAGTCTACATATGTTTTTTCCTAGTTTAATGACAGGTTTATATTATATGCGGTTAAAATGCAGTCCTTAATATATTTACAATTGAAGCTGATTGCAAGTTGTCAGTGAAATGCCTGGTAAATTTTGTCAGAAATGGACCTATAGAAAGTGAAGATGAATCAGTGCAAATTTTCTCACATCTAGAGYAATTTTTTTAGTTGGCGGGCTTACTTCAGTTAGCCAGTAACCTGCAAGGAAGCATGCAGAGGATCTGATTCTGCCCCATGTGTTTCAGAAAAAAAAAGTATTCAGTAACCCAAATATCCATTGACAAYTGAAATGATCTAGTGTCTGATCTATTAGCTACTTTTGCCACAGAAATTGTTCTAATTAAAACTTTATATGTTTTGGATTGCTTCTAATTTGCAAGCAAATCGGAAACAATTTTACAATCTTATTTTGCTGAGGGTATGCAAAATATGTATTTCCATACCAASTTGGTTTTCACAGGTTTTAATAATTCTTTAAACACRAAACACATAAAGTAATTTCCAAGTCATAAACAGTTGACCTTACAGGTGTAATCAATCTATGTGACAGCATTGCACAGATTAACAGCATCTCCTTTCCTTCTGCCGTGTTGTTACGGTACTACAAGGGAGTATTGGAGCCCTGCCAGGGGCATGTGTGCAAACTTACAATAAGCCAGAATTCTTTAACCAAAAAAGTTCCAACCTCACTAGGATCAAAGCAYAACAAGTAAGCATAACAGATAGTAGCAGGCAATGTGGATGAAGGATTAAGGCAGTGATAAGATCCTTCAGTTACACTTATCAGTTTTGTGCCTAAGCGGATGATGAAACCACAGTCTGCCTACCACCAAAGCAAGCTGGATGCTGCACAATCACATCCACATCACACGGCATATGCATTTGGTCCCACAGGCTCTTACTAACAGGTGTTAAAGTCTTTTAAGTTCCCAAATAAATCTCCACCTGCATTACATAAGACTTTAGCTTCACTTAAGATGTCAAATATCAATAAATACTACTATCCACCCCCAGCAGGGGCTCTACCTAACCCCTACTGGGTTCACTGGTTCCTTACATACTTTACAGCAAAATCACAGAACAAAATGAGGCCATCAGAACCTCCATGTTTCTGTGAATAGCTTATTTTTGTGTGTTCTGCCACAAGTAGAGTAGCAGAAAAAGTGCAAATCATGTTCAATGCTCACGGAAATAAAAGACCAAATGAAAGGACAAACACAAACAAAGCTCACCTAGTAGAAAAACATGACAGTGATTGACAGAGAATAAAACATTGCACCAAAAGCCAGCTTAATAATATGAGTACTATTTGTATGAGAATGTACTCCCACGTTCTTAAGTTTTTGTTCTTATCGTCTGTGCTTTCCTACATATCTTAGGATCATAGATAAGTATTTATTTAACAGAATTTGAGATTAGTGAAATGGGAAAGCTGGATGGAGCTATAGTATTTGGCAGACAAGACCATTCTCTGTTTCAAAAACTCCACAACTGCTGAGGCAGAACGACTTCTCCATTTCCAAAACTGGCCTTGGGGGCTGTGATGGGTTAACTAACTGGGCAGGCAGCTAAGCCCCTACCCAGTCACTCGTCCACTCACTGCCCTGCAGCAGGATGGGGGAAGAGAATAGGAAGGGCAAAAGTGAGAAAAACTCATGGGTTGAGTCAAAGCCAGTTTAGTAAGTGTAAAAAAACCCCAAACAACAACAAAACAAAACCCTAACTGTTGCAAAGGCAATCACTCACCACCTCCCACTAGCAGACCGATGCCTAGCCAGTCTCTGGGCAATGGCTACTTTGGAAAAACTGAGCCCCAGTTTTATTGCGGAGCATGACGTCATAYGGTATGGAGTATCCCTTTGGTCAATTCAGGTCAGCTGGCCTGGGTGTGTGCCCTCCCAAAATCTTGCCCACCTTCAGACTACTGACCTTTGGGGTGGGGGTGTGTGTGGAGAGACAGCCTTGATGCTATGTGAGCATTGCTCAGCAATAGCTAAAACTTGTGTTTTATCAACATTTTTTTTAGTCACAAATCTAAAACACAGCACCATACAAGCTGCTGTGAAGAATATTAACTCCATCACAGCCAGATCCAGAACAGAGGCCTACRGAAAACTAAATATTCTTAAGCAACAGATTCTACTATTCTATAACAAACTAAACTASATACTGAGTCAGTATATTTTTGCAATCACAATATTTGGTGGTAAGGCCCACTTTTTTAGTGAATAACTTGTTTTGAAGGTGCGGTAGTAGAGCTTTTTTTGTTACTTCACTGATCTTTCTTTCTCCTATTGTGAAAGGAAAATTCCTTTTATTTTTGTGAGTAGAACAAGTTAAATATCCTTGTCCTTGTTTTCTCATTTTTTAATTACACAGAGAAAATTGTTTTACCCGTTCAGAAATCAGAGAAACTGTAAATGTTTTCTTCATGTACTTGTAACTGCATTTTTTTTGCTGTTTATGCAATTCTTTGCACTAGCAAGACAATTGTGCTGACTACTGAATTTAAAAAAAAAAAACCATGCTATGGTTATTTCTTAAGAGTAGACAATGATTGGAGCATTAACTGTAAGGTACAGTTGTAAGGTATAGATTGGTTAACTCCATACCAACCATATTTGGATTAATACACACTTCAGCTTTTAGCTACAAAATTTATTGAGACTCTTAACAGTGCTTAATTGTCTCAAAAATCAACTGCTAATTACTTTATATACTGACAATGAATTGTCCAATAAATTCCAGTAGTTGATTGAAAAGACCTTCTATTGCCTCTAGACAATCCAAACAGTACTCAATAAGAACATATTACCTTATTTTGTTTTGTTGTTATGTGGTGGGGTTTTTTACCTAGCTATGTAAAGTGCACAACTAATGGGGACATTGAGATTATTCCATGTTAATATGTTTTGTCAGTGTTGCTTTTCATGTCTTTATCTGAAAAAATCAAGGAAACAGGTGTCTGATCTCCTAATGTTCAAAATAGGAACACAACTTAGTCTTCTGCTGTATCAGAGATTTCTGGCAAAAAGTGAATGTTATTTCTAAGGTTGAGCAAAATCAAGACAGCTAACTCAAAACTGGATGCACATGTTTTTTGAATCAGGTCCTACGATTTTATTTACTTTCCCTCCAATGTCATTTAAAGAAATGCAACTGAAAACATGGCTTTCTGGTAAAGACATTTGCACACCACCTTAAATGTAAAAATTACTGCTGCCATGTGATTCAGCAAAACACATGCTAGAGAGTAATAAAAGACATAAAGCCATCCTTGTTTGCTGAAGTTTTTAAGCGCATGCTTAAAACCAAGCAGATTCCAGAGTGTCTCACGAAATACATTTGGGCTTTGTGCTCCACTGCTTTGACAAATGGAGAACGTAATCAAATAAATGATGTAAGAGACATCTTTTTTACTGCCTCCTTTCCTTTGTGACTGAGAAGAAAACCAGACATCTTCCTAGTATCAGTCCCCCACAAGTCAGGAAGAAGTAGAAATGTTACAAGGGTGATGGCTACTGCTGACAAGAACACATACCTGTTGTGCACTGTAATGACCCAACCCAAGCTGCTGCAAGACAAGAACTGTAAGAAAAAAAAAAAAASACTTTATACATATATTACTTATTTTTCATATCATTATGTTTGAGTTGGAAATTAGGTAAATGGAGTTCATCCATCCAAATTCTTCATGCTTTTTCTATCTCATTAGCTCCATGGCCCAGACAAATGATAAATGCTTGTAATATTGCTGTATTTTAAGTGTATGCTAGAGACTGGAAATGCATTAAATAGACTGTTCAAGAAACTGTATTGTTCTTGTTCATTGTCATTAGTGGCCCATGTATTTTGATTCTTATGAGGTAATGACATATAATAACAAAGGTTATTTTCAATTCTTACTGCAGATCTTTTGCTCAGCTCATTTCTATGGSAGATAACCACATCTATTGACATAATGCACCAGATGTTATTCAGGGAATGACTATCAATTTGAACCAATATCTGTAAAATAATCTATTTTCCAAATGCAAATTGCTTTCTCTACATGCCCTTTTCTTTCCAGCATAACCAACCTGTAAAACTCTGCCTTTGTAATTCCTTAACACTGCAAAGTGTCAGCTGAGAMTTTCACTGATACCTGTCTGTTGTTCCCTTTTCAGTCCATGACAGGTTTCTTTTATACACTCTGGCAAACATATATTTTACTTCTGCAAACATTCATAAAGGGAAAGTACATAGATTCTAATCAGGATCTTACACCCTGAATACAGAATTGCTTTTGCTATAACTTACAGTGAGTTTGTCTTTTGTACCAGGCATCAGATATAACAGAATTTCATTTGACTCCATCACCCTTCCAAAAACTCTTCTTGTCTGAAAGCGGGTCTTGCTCTTTTACATGYACCACAGAAAATGCATTGAGGAGTCTTCTATTCATTTCAACACTTCTTCTGTCCTCCATCATTAGTTCAAATGCATTTCAGACTCTGACCTCTCTGGGGTAGAGACTTTTTATGTTAATACCTTGCCCAGTCTGGRAGGGACTCAATTCTGACCACACAGTAGTAACACAACACTAACAGTTAGATTTTATTTAAGTCTGTGTGACAACACTAAAATCAGGTGGGGATAGGAGCTTGACAGAAGATGCATGGCTTCTGTATTTAAACACAAACACCTAAAAATACACCTCCATTCCTCTACAAATCTGCTGAAGTGTTAGGCCASTGCTTCTCACACTGCTTGTAAAGTCAGTGCTTGTGGGATGGAGGCCTCCACTCCATTTCCATCATATCAGCTACCAGGAGTTCATATTGCACTACTTTCATAGGACATTCCTTCTGGTACTGGACTACCACAGCCACTGAGAAGAAATTTTCCCTAAGAAAACCAGGCATTTGATGCAYAGGACTCTTCACCACAATGCTTCAATGGCATTTAAAATGCATCTCCTCCTTTACCTTTTTCTCTACAACTATCTTTTCATTTTCTTGAAAGTAACAGTCTTTTGTGATTTTCTAAAGTCCAGTTAGCAAGAAAAAGTAAATACCTGAATACATCAGCAGTTACTTTAAAAATGCCAAACCCATACTTTTGCCTGCATGGCCATTGGCCATGGAAACATGGCCAAAATATGCCTTAACTTAAAAAAATAGGAAAAAAAAAGTCAGTAACAGTATTGTAGCACATTATTATTGTCATTGTCCCATGGATTTGGAGACAATTACTTCATTTTCTGTTGCCCACTTCAGTTCTAATGTCAAGGTTGGAAACACTTTAAAGTAAAGTCATCTGATTTTACCTATCAAGTTGTGTGATAGCAATCATCATTTGCTTTATGTGCTGAGGAGAATTTACAATTATAAACAATGTCTATCACGGTAGAGCCATTAAGTTCCTCTGTTGATTCAGACATAGTTTGTGGTTTAGGCTGCTGGGTGTATTTACAGTACAAGGAGACAACCTTGTAGCACCCTACCTAGCACAGATAATAACAGCTGTGAAAAATCTACAGAATAGATTGGATCTTCCAAGAACACAGGGCAGTAGATTGCCAACCCCTAGAGAAGTTCATGCCTCCACATCTCAAGTGTTATTGYATCCCTTCTAGATATGTGTGTCTAGCTGTGTCTAATGAGTTCATGTGAGCTTACAGGTCTTGAAATTACTGTCTTCTGAAAGCAGTAGAGAAATACCATCAGTCTCTTCAAAGAGGCTACCCTATCTCAGAAGACTGGCATTTTAATGATAGCAAAAGCCTGAAAAAAAACCCTTTAAGTTTGTCCTCTGCTGCCAAAGGATAGGGCAAGTGAGTATGCAATCATAGTTAATGCTGTATTTCTTTGATCTAATTTTTGGGGAGAAATTAAAGAAATTCTACAGTACTAGTTCATTCCCTGTAAGTGAAATGCTAGGAAATCCTAAAAATAATCTCCTCCACAAGAAGAGAAGAAGTCAGTGGATATAATTTTATTCAGGTGAATCATATCTCCATTAAAGCAAAAATGTATAGGTTRAAATACGTTGGTGGTGGACAACAAGCTGGACATGAATCAGCAGTGTGCCRCTGCAGCAACAAAGGCAAATCGCATCCCGGGCTGCATACGCAGGGACATTACTAGCAGAGATAGAGATGTGATCATCCCGCTCTACACAGCGCTTGTCATGCCGCACCTGGATTTCTGACCCCCACAATTCAAAAAAGAAGCGGACAGACTGGAGAGGGTCCAAAGGACCCTCAGGGACGAAGATGATCAAAGGGCTGGAGAACCTGACCTGTGAGGAAATACTGAAGGAGTTAGATCTTTTCTCTCTGGAAAAGAGAAGGCCTGGGGGGAGCTCATCATAGTGTCCCAGGACTTATAGGGTGGCTACAGAGAGTACAGAGGCTCTCTCTTCACAAGGAACTACATGGAGAAGACAAGGGGCAATGGGTACAAGTTGCACTGGGAGAGGTTTCATCTCAACATAAGAAGACTTTTTTTACAGTAAGAACAATCATTCACTGGAACAACCTACCCAGGGACGTGGTAGAATCCCCGTCACTGGAGGTTTTCAAGATGTGATTGGACAGGGTCCTAGGTAATCTCATCTAGGCTCCCTTTCCCATGAAAGGTTGGACCAGATGGTCTTTTGAGGTCCCTTCCAACCTTGGCTGTTCTGTGATTCCATGTTTCTCTGATATGTGTATAAAGCAAAATTCTAAAAACAGCATATTTGTTTCTATAATGAGCAAATACAGGACTTATTTAGATATGCAGTTCAATTTATGAATGCAAATAGTAACTAGAAATGAAACCCAGGAATATGTGATACATTGTTTTCAAAGCAAAATGTGAACACTGGACATTGGAAATTAAGCATTCCTTATGTTTTCTAGTTGAATATGCAAATTTGACATTCAAATTAGACTTCTAAAAAAAMCTCACCCAAGCAAAAACACTAAGAACATAAGCAGTCCAAAGTTTAAGCCTTTTTGCTCTAACTTTAATTACTTTGCCATCATTTCAGTTAAGGGCAAGGCACTTTAGTAGGTTATCATTTTGCTCCTCCCAACTGTTTCAAAAGTCAAGTACAGTTTCCCCTGACAAAACATGCAGTGGATGGAATTTTTAGATGGAGAATTTACAGCAGAGTAGCATGCAGAGAATTCATTATAGCTAGAAGAAGGAAGGCACTTTAAGAAGGTGACAGTATTGTTTGCATAATGGGTTTGCCTGTTGTAAACCAAGGGTAACTGCTGGACTGGCTTAATAAATTACATACATTTTTCAGTAGCTAAAGATAAGCATGCAGCAGGTTCTGGAAGAAAGAGGGTCAAAAGGCTGATTATATGAAGTAAAAAATAATAAAGTGTTATGGGACACAATGTTAAAATGTGCATTTACCAAGACAGATATACACTGCTATTTAATGCAGATTTACAGGACAAAGGAGTCTAATGACCTGTAATTCAGGGCCACAAGGCTTTTAGGATGGGAGGACTTGATGTGCCTCTCCCCTCTCACATGATGCTGTGCAGCTCCTCAGTTAAGACTGGGTCCCAAGTTTGGATTTAGCATTTTCAGTGAGTGGTATAAGTTCCTGCCCCATGCAAGTGCAGTTCATTCCATTGTTTGCAATTTCAGTATTCTGCCCTATGATGAGATTTTGTACTACTATATTGTAAGGGCATAGATTATTAATACCATTGAACAAAAGGCATCATAGTCCTCTACAACACTTCAACTCTGCTTCAGGACTTCAGGCTAAAATGGAACTGTGGTAGCAATTAGGTCTTGGAATTGACCACAGTGGAACATTTGTGTTGTTACTCCAAGGCAACGTTTTTTAACCTTTAAGTATTGGATGTGTATACACAAGTGAATAATATCAGAATATGCTTATTAGATTTCAAGTGGGAAAAGACCAGAAGAGGTGATACTAATTGAGGAAACAAAGTTATACTGCTCTCTAGATTAAACAAGCTGGCACGGAGGGAAAGGGAGCACAGTGAAATAAAGTTCAGACTATGTCCACTGCACCTCTGGATGTTATGAAATGAAAACTGAACCTAATTGCGAAGGGTCTGAGCCAAAGTCTATTGAAGTCAACCTCTTTTATTTGGAGGGTGGGGTTGGTCAGACTCAAAATTCTCCTTGGTTGATTTAAGCTACCTTTGGTGTGAAGTGGCTGCAGAGCAAGTTCAGCCTAGGACATCATTAGGGCTAGCAAGAAACCTAAAGAGAAGAGCAGAGAAGCATTAGCATATCAGCAAGTCTCTTTTTATATATTCACACACACACACACATATATATATGTGTGTGTATATATATATATATATATATAAAGGTCCATTGGATCTTGCTAGCATTTGCAGTAACAAACGCTGCTACGAAGATATCGCTGCCCATGCGCACCCTGGCACTGTTGATCTATCCCATTCACACACTATGTCTTTTTGTCTTTTGTTTTCTCTGGGATTTTATCAGTTCTAGAAAATGGACAGTACTCTTATTGAGTGTCTCGAATCCAAAAGTCTATTTGATAGTCATTGCAGGCTTGATGTGCAGCAGTCTTTGTTAAGAAACACAGTGATCTTTACATAAACAGGCTGACCTTTGTAACTGGCATTTTGTCAGGATGGGCTGAAGGCAGGAGGGGGAGAGAAGAAGGGGAGAAGAGCCTGTGCTACTTGTTGCTGCAAGAGAAAAGTGTATTCTGAGGCAAAGAGGCAAGATGGTATGCCTTTCGTTTTTATAACTGCATAATGAATCATACATATGCCTACATATTTAACAGCTACTACACTTGAAACGGACACTGTATTTTTTTCTTCATGAAACATAACATCCTTCCTTCACTCATTTTCTTCCCTCCTCTCTAAAGAAAAAGCCAATAAAAAACAAARCAGGTGAAATCATTGCTAAGATCAGATCACTCCACAATTCTTTAGTATAAAAATGATTAAACATGCTGACAGGAACAAACCAATGTGATGCCAGAGGAATCGTGGGTTTCTGCAGCTGCCGAACCTGTCACAAAAGATTCTGGAAACATAGAACTGCCAGACTAGCAAATGTGCCTGAACACTTCACACTAGTGCTTAGGGAGATAATTGGGAGAAGACAAAAACCTTCTTGAACAAAAAGCTCAACAGAAATGACAGTCTCTTTTGAAGACCACATGTAGCACAACGGACAAGTGCTGATGTAATACTGGTGGTCACTCCATATTGTCCAATGTATACACCACATAGTCTATATGGTCACTGTGCTTACTGATCTTGGGAAGCATGGTGTGAACACAGCATGCAGGGATGCCAAAGCTTCTTGTTGATCTGCAGGCTGTTCCCTGACAGGGATTGGCTTTCAGTTTACTAGTACCAGGCTCTTAGCCTAACTATACATAGGGAAATACGGTTTTATTACCCATAAACATGCGTGTGTGCTTACAGCACATATGTAGGAGAGGGACCGGGGGGAGAAGGGGCTGCAAACTCCATAAATGCTGGCGCTGCCTCCCCCTCCCACACACACCTTGAAATTCAGCACACACTCTGGAACCACTATGCGAGGAAAAGGGAGATTTTTTCCACCGAGCCAGCTCGTGATTTCCATACAGAGAGCCCAGAAGCGCCGGGAAGGGGGGATGAAGGGGGGATGCTTCGCTTACCCAGGGCAGGGAGGGGGGGCACGGATGATTAGCTGGAACATTTCCGCCCATCCCGCTCCCCCCACCCCGCAAATGTTTATCTCCGCGATGTCCGCCTCCCCGCGTCGCTCCGAGTAGCCAGCTCCCCACGCAAGGGCCCCCGCCGCCGCCTCTCCCTGCCGGGGACGGCGAGCGGGCCCCGGCCGGGACGGGGAGGATGCGGCGGCCGCAGCCGGGCGGGCGGGCAGGCGCCGGCAGGGAGAGCCAGCCCCGGGGAACCTG